>JAYEVD010000230.1:0-132076 GCA_036346405.1 Phyllostachys edulis | reverse complement strand
TTTTTGCAAAAGTATATTGTTTTGTTATAAGCATGCATGGCTAGTTTATAGAAAAATGGTTTCAAGAGTAGTTACCACACTCACTTGTCTTATGACTCCTTGGTATGTTTGAATACAATATGTTAACATGTACCCTTGGATACAAGTAGGATGGGTTATTTTTTAGTTGGACATTCTTGTTTACCAACATGGGTATCGTGTTTGCTAGCTATGCTTAGTAGGCGTCGTTCTTACCATGAATCATCACTATTAGCTTACCGGTAGCCTTTGGTTTTGTGGCTTGTGTAGTAGCGGCAGGTGTTGTTGAATAAAATGAAGTGTGACCCTATGTGAGGCTCGACATTTGTTGTCACCTTAACTAAAATTTGTGTGCTAGGACTAGGGTGGTCCTCTGGCGGGTTGAACAACAATGATAAACTTAACTAATGAACTATGGAATTGTGGCATGTGTTGCCATGGCATGTGTTCGCTAATAAAATTTGAGTGCCATGACACAGGTGGTAATTTGGTAGGTAGAACGAGAAAATGTTTTATGTTGAGGCGAGTTGGCGGGAAGTGAGTAGTGGGTGCTATGTGCCTGATGTTGTGTGTTGTGATGGGTTGTGGATAGAGCTATGTGCATAGTGTTGTGTGCATAGTGGGTTGTGGATAGACTACTTTGGCTGACCAACTAAGGACTTAACCTTATGCGCCATTGATCTGAGTCACTCCGTGCAACCACAAGTCGAGGATGGGGTGGACTGGCCAACTAATTAGCATTACTTTGACTTGGTTACATTTTTAGATGGGAGCGACACAAGAGGGCTTTGTGTGAAAGCGAAACCTTAGCGGCAGAACCAATTGAGTAGAGCTTTGTAAAGGCCTTGGCATGTGCTCTAGGCTGCTTACCCAAGGTAGTGGCGGGGGCATCGGCGGATGTCAACCAACTAGATAAGTCGTGTCTTGTGGGTAAAAATTTGTACACCTCTGCGAGTGTAAAATCTATTGAATAGCAGGCGTCCTTAGTTATGGACATGCGGATTCTTTCACGCAAAGGTAGATGTTTTCTCAAAAATGTGGTAAGTGGGTGGTTCGGTGTGGTTGGTCTCATGACACAGGTGGTGGTGAGAGGTGCAGGCACTTTCGACACAGGTGGTCGTGTGTTGTTTTCAAAAAGCTGGTTTACTTATGTATCGGTTTTGTCAACTTATGCTTTACAATCTACTTATTGTATTCTGTTAAATGTTGCTTTTTGCAAACTAACCATCTGATTTTCCTTGTCAAGCCTTCATGAATATTAAATGCATTCATTTCCTATGACTTCTTGAGCACATTCAAAATCTTGATGGCTTTATGCCCTCTGGTTAATCGGTTGAAAGACCTCCTTAGGAGCTCTGAGCACTTTGAAGAAAGAGTTCTTTGAGGACCATCACGCACTAGGGGCGTCCTCCGCTCGATAACCTATGGGCTTGTCATTTGGTTTCCATGCTTTAAAGTGTTCCCTGCGGGCTTTCTTTTGTTGTTTGCCTGCGTATATGCGTCTATAAACAAGCTTATTTGTAAGGTCTTTTTTATATATATATATATATATATATATATATATATATATATATATATATATATATATATTATTAATTTATACCTTCATCTTTAGTTTGTGGTATGGTTGTGATGTCACCAATGTTGAGTGCTGTGCGAGCTAGCTTCTTGATCTTGGGACTAGCTCGGTGCAGTAGGAGACGTCCGGGTGGTCTGAGACCACTTGGGTGGTCCTAGAGGACCTCAGGTGGTCTTGGAGACCTCTTGGGTGGTCTTGAGGACCTCGGGTGGTCTTAGGGATCTCTCGGGTGGTCTGGAGGCCTCAGTGATCTGTAAGACCCCTAGGATGGGTCCTCACATTAGCGACTCGGGTGGTACATCCACATACCAACATTCTCTCGTGCCCCGGAACCAACCACTCTTTCCGGCCACAGGAGTTGAAAATGGTTTTGAGTTTTCCTTGTGTTTGAAAATATTCTTTAGTCAACATACCGGCCGGGCTCCCGGCCTCGGCCCTTTAAATCACTTTCAAAAAGTTTTTTAATGAATGTGGTCGGGCGGTTTAATGCTATGACATTGTATCTAAGCAAGGCTAAGCATGACACTTAGATCAGAGACTTATTAACTAGTATGTAATCCATTAAGTCTAGGGTGACAAAGGATAAAGTCCAAGTTCAAGGATGGAAAGTTTATACACAATTATTGTTAAGGCATCAACTATGAGCTAGACCAATATAGTTGGATAAAACATAGCAATGCAATTTTATAATTCAAAAGCAACATAATTTGCAAAAGGTAAGCGCAATATGATCAAAGTGTTGACTAGCCTTGGTGAGGATTTACTGGCGATCTTGTCTGGATCAGCAGGAGGTTCTTGATTAAACCGGCTTCTATATCACATAAGAATAACGAGAAGTCAAATAAACCAGAAACTCAATTTGAAATCAACAATCAAATGAACTCCAATAAATCCAAATACATTCAATGAAAGGAACACTTTGAAAGAAACACCCATATCATGACAATTTGGAGAGTCTCGGACCAAGGGTCTTAGACTAGGTTGGCGAAGGTATAGGCGAGTATGGTTAAAACCACGATTGGTTGGTTTGTGTGCTCAAAGCTGCAAATGGTCGAATGGTGTGGTCGAACCATAGTGGTCGAATGGCTGTCGGCACGTGTTAATGGTGAAAACATAGTGGTCGGTTTGTGCACTCGAAGCACCATGGTCGGATTGTGTGGTCAAGCAGCGAGTGGTCGAATGAGTGATCGAAACTTCGATAGTTAGGCCAGTGGTGAAACATAGTGGTCAAACCACGATTGGTCGAAAGCGTAATGGTGGAAGTGCTTTGACGAGAGGATGTCGGTGGAAGTGCTACGACACAGGGAAGGTCGTGGAGGTGTTATGACGGGGAAGGTTGTGAAAGTGTTACGACACAGGGGAGGTCACGGAAGTGCTACGACACAGGGAGTCGTGGAGGTGTTACGACCGGGGAGGTCGTGGAGGTGTTATGACTTGGGAGGTCGTGGAGGTGCTACAACTAGGGAGGTCACGGATGTGTTACGACTTGGGGAGGTCGGAAGTGTTACCACTTGGGAGGTGTGAAGTGTTATGACTTTGGAGGTCGTGGAGGGCTGGTGAAGGAATCTTCGACCACCCAGATATATCTGTACAAATACTTGGGAATGTGTTAGATCCTCTGGTAACTTTCTACAAGAGGAATCTGACTAGGCGTGGTCGGAGGAGGTTTGGTGTATGCGTGTCGAAGGAGTTTGGACTCGTGGTTGTAGAAAACTTAGTGTGTAGTCGAGATGAGAGAAGTATTCGATTACACTTGATTGCTCGAAGACATAAATGTTCAATTGTTTTGTGATCGAGCGAACGGTGAAAAAGCGGGAGAAAGAACCGGAGAAACATTGGAGGAAGAACAAGGTAAGCTTGACAAGGAGGAGCATCTAAGCCACTAGAGCGTCTGCAGTGCAATTTGGGGAAACAAGCTAGCGAGCTAGGCTTCTGACGGTGGACCTAGCAATGAGAAACTCCATGCTTCTGATGATAGCTTTAGGAAGGAGAGTAGTCTTGATCTTGATGTAGCTCCATGGAAGCGGTAGATGGTCCTTGAGGATGTCTTGGGTAATACGCAGTGGGAGGGAGAAATCTGAGGCCAAGAGTGACCACGATGGGCGTCGATGGCGAAAAGCGGTGATGTGGCTTTCGGTAGAAGCGCGGCAGGCAGGCGACTAGAGCTTGAGTCCACTTGGGGAGGAACAAAGTGGGGCTAGCACTAGAATGGCAAAGAATGGCAATAAGAGTTGGACAACTATGTATAGGCACTTTGTACGGCCGAAACAAGGATGAATGGTTGGTCTTTGTTGGCCGGAGTGGGTAGCATAGTCACGAGATGTTGTGATGGTTTGGTGGCGGGGAGTAATGGCGATTGGCGGCTTCGCTTGATTGCACCCTCTTGGTCGCACTTAGGCGCCGGAAGAAGAGAGAGGCGTGGCTACCGGGTCTCTGATCGAGAATGGATGCCGGGCTTGATCGGTATTAGTCGGATGAACAACAAAGCGGAGAGAAGAATAGGCTAGCATCTCTCGAGTGGGTTATATAACATTTGGTTTCCCCAGACTTGAGTTCCACGATCTAGTGCTATTTACTCTCGATTAAGAAAATATGGCCTTGATCCAAATAAGACTTGAAATGGCAATCAAGGCAGCGCCAAAAATAGCTTTGAGAGACCATGTGGTCGTGTCTCCATGAAAGTGATGAGTAATTGACAAAGGTTTTAGGTCGATCGAGTTTGGTTTGTGTGGTGGGACCATGTCGTTCTTGTGATTCCGCAGCGTTTTAATGAAATCAATCGAAAATTGTCGGGATAATCGAACGGCCGTGTTATGGATGTCTGGCCATGAGCGGTTATACCGATTAGTAAATGCGGTTGAAGAATTCGGAGAAGTTGTTTTTGAGTTACGGTCTTCATTGGAAATCGGAACGGCCGCAGTATTGGGCTGATCTGGCCGGTCGTGCGGTTGATCCGGTAACATAACTGCGGTTATCTGGAATTGTATTGTGAGTTCGGCCATTTTGGTGATTTGAGTTTTGGGATAGGTCATATCCAAGTGTGTTCATGCATATGTGTTGCATATTGCATGTTTGAGCTAACGTTAGGTCAAGTTGTGAAGAACTTGTTCGGTTTAGTGTTCTTATGCGTGTGTGGTGCGGGGCGTCGAGTGGAGTCGTGGCGAGACCGATTGGACGGACTAAGCGCAGTGTGGCTGAGGTCGAAGCAGTCGGGATGTGTCGAAGGCAGCGTGGACTCGAGGTGGTTCTGGCGTGCGAGACAAGAAGCCGGAAGCTTCGGAAGAAGAGTCCGAAGAAGGCGAATCGGGGAAGTCGCAAAAATTTGCTGGCGAAGCGAGCTCCGTTGGACATAGCGGGCGTGTGAGCGGAGACCCGTTAGCGCTATATAAAAGGAGAGGAGGGCTGCATGCCCTCCTTGGAGCACTTGGTGGAATTAGGGTTTTAGAGTCAAAGAGGCTTTGTGAGGTTGTTTCTCTTTTGCTCTTTAGTTGTTGAGAGTGGAGGTGTAGGCGGAGGTGCTCCTGCTTGTCCCCTTCTTGGTTTTGTGTTCATCTCCCCTCTAGAATGGATGAGTGTTGGTTCTTGAGTTGTGAGAGTGAGGAGATGGATTGAGCTTACATGTAATCATCCCTCTGGTTCTAATGTCCATGCGTATGGGGATGTATCTATGTGTTTTTAAGCTTTTGATTCAATGAATGAAATCTGAAGTTTGTCTCTCGAACTCTTGTTACATTCTTCGTGACTCCCATTTGATGATTTCTTGATTTTGTGAGTCTCTTGTTGTTTCTTGTTGGGAAGCCTCAAGCAGAGTTGTTCTATGATGGGTTAGTGCCACAAGATCATTTGATCGATTTCGAAGAGCAAACATGGTTTAAATCTAAGATTTCAGTTTTGGGTTGTCTCTGTTCTTCGTTCTTCCGTTTTGGTTGATTCACGAGATTTTGTGGATGGATCTACTCAATCGTTTCTTGGAATAGGTTCTAACATCCTTAGGAAGGTGTGTTCCAAATTTGGTCAAGTTTGGCGCGTAGATCAAAAGTTCGTTGATTTTCGTTTTGAAACCGGCGGTTTTGCTGTTCGGGACAATCGGATGAGCAAGGGCTTAACAACTGCGGTTGTCTGGGACTGCTGGTACAACTTACAACGTTCTTCTCTTGATTGTCTGGGGCTATGAGTACCTTAAGCCATTACTTTAATGGTTGTCTGGATTGTCTGATTTGTTCGGCTCTTCCTCGTTTTGTTTCTTTGAGCTTTGGGGGTGAGAGTGGATTCAACATAAGACTTCCTCTGTGGCAATCATTGATCTTCATAGCTCTCATAGCTATTGGAGTGATTTATAAGTTGAATCCATTCTTTGCGAAAAAGATTCGGTGCTCCTATTCACCCCTCTAATCGCCTTCAGGTCCTTCAATTGGTATCGGCCGGTTAGCTCTTTTCAATAGATCTTAACGGTCTCAGAGCGTGGCGATGGACAAGTACTCGACCAAGCGCTTTGTTTTGATGGCATCGATTACCCCTACGGAAGAGCGAATGGAGACATACATCGGGCCGGTATGCCATCTGGCGAAGGTCAGGGTTCGATTATTTGTTCTGCTAGATGAGAACATCAATCTGGGAACATGGTTGATGTTGAGCGAATGCAAAGGCAAGAACATCATCATCGGGGTTTGAGTCGTAGTGAGTTTGACCGCATATCTCACTGTCGTCGCCTCGATATCTGGGTGACCCTCGGCGCATACCATGAGGCACCACCCCGGATCAAGGCGGTTCGACGAGGACCGGTTCAAACGAGAATACAACAAATTTGAGATGCTTCTTTGGTGAGTCCCTAGATGAGTGCCCATGCGTTTTCACAAGATCTTGAGCAACCTCCGGCGGTCGGTCTCACATACCCGACTTCGGACAATGCTCGTCGGATGCTCACGGCACTTTCGTCTGCGTGTTTGGGAGATGAAAGTGACCACCATCAAAGACACGCCAGACCTCTCGACCTTGACTCTTGATGCGCGTACTCGCGCCTCAAGACTCACAGATCAGCGTTGTCTCGTCGATCGAAATCCTGATCGATGGCCTTAGTCACCAATCCGTTTCTTCTTAGGGCTTTCTTGATTCTTCTTGCGGTTTCTCCTTGCTGCTCTGTGACATAGCGATGATCGATTAGAGCAACTTCGCGGATGAAGCGGCTTGCCCTCCTTTCGAAGATTCTCCCACGCTTACAAAGGAGGAGGGGAGAAGAGGGAGGACCCGTGATTTGCCGAGTGTGGTGGCCCCAACCACATCAGAACAAGCGCTAAAGGCGGAGAAGGGCAAAACGACTCTGGCGGTTCGGGCAAACGACTACTGCAAACAAGAACGCAACAAAGCTTCAGCTCGGGCGTCCGACAAGAAGAAGTTCATAACTTTGGCAAAGCCAAAGCTCTTCCAGCGTCCTCGCGCCTTGGCGACCTCGACCTCGGCGAGGTGGAGGATGGAAGCGACGATGGCGAGACGGGTGACCAAGAGCAAGGATGGCGGCGGCGACTTCTCGGCATGTGCTTCATGGCCCTCGGCGAACTTCGTGACGGTGTGTACTCCGACTTCGGACGAGTAGATCCACCTCTGAGCAGCTCAATCATGCTTTTCTTAAGCTAGGAGGTTTTCATGCTAAAGCTAAGGCTAGGTGTCTTTGAGTTAGAGAAGGAAATAGATAAGTGTCACTAGAGATTATTGCTCTTACATCTGCTCCTTCTAGTGATGATTGTGATACATGCTCTGCTTTCTTTGGTTGATATGGAGAAGTTAAGGACCTCACATGATAGTGTGTCCTCCAAACTTGATAGTGTTAAGGTGGAGAATGTTAGTGCGCTTTGAGTTAGAGTTGAGTAGGATGGTTTTGTTACCCTACTTATTCTTGATGAGACTACTTCTCCCACCTCATGTGAGGTAAGGACATTCTTTGCTAGAGGATCTTATGCCATGCTCCTTGATCTGCTTGAGTCTTGTGAAAATTGCAATAACGAAGATGAACTTAAAGCAGGCGGATCATAAAATTCTTTGAACTACAAGCTTCTTTACTTGGCCGATTGTTTCATGCTTGAGCTGTCCTAAGTTAAGCTTCTTGAACTTGAAACATCTCCAAACAGTTTCAAGATATGATTGATCATGAAAGGAAGTTGGCTCGGTTTGCTTCTAAGGACCTGTTAGCTCACCATGCATTAAGTGTAACAAACTAAAATCGACTTGATTGCTTTGGATGAGAAATGTGTGAAGCTAACTAAGGATCTTCTAGAGAAGTCACATTATGCTTGCAATATGATTGTGGAGAAGGAGAAGCCCGGGGTAAGGATGAGGCAACTTAGCGTGAACCAAGCTGGCTAGCGATGGGGTGTCCCTTGAGTCGGTTTGTGCGTGCACAAGCCATTCTTCCCTCTGCTTCTTTGGTTCTTCTTTTGCTCCTTACCTTCTGCATCTCTTCTTCCCCTGCTCTTCTTGCACCTCTCTCTTTAGGAGTGTCGGTGCCTTATGAACACTCTCGAGAGATTTGTAGGAGAGCAAGAAGAAGCTCAATCTTATTCTAGACCAATCTAAGATTTGCATTTAATCGAGGTCTAGGATATGACTTCTTTGAGGACATGAGAAGCATCCACTGCCGTGCTCAGACCCATAGCACAGGTGTGATCGAGGCGAGCCAGGGCGAGAAAGTCCATTTCAAGTCGGCGGGCTATGTCGAGGATTCGTGATGGGTAATTTCACATCTTTGCTTCTACCTCTCGGAAGGTGAAGTATCCTTGCACTATACATCGGAAGGATGGACACCGCAGTCGTCGATGCTTGGTAGCGCCAAGATCGCGTAGAGACCATGTTGAGTCTCTTAGGCGCATTGAAGTCGGCCCGGACCTTGAGTGCACCTAAGACCAACCACGAGTCTAGGCTTGTTTCTTCGATGGGTTTGTGCGACATCGAGGACTTGGTTTTCGAGTTTTACGGTTTTCATTCTCATCTTTGCTTTCGATCGTGACTTCCGCCGTCTGAGGTAGATCTCGTTTTCCCCATCGAGATAGCTACATGGCGTGTTCGATCTATTGAGTGCTCAGGCTTCGCTCGCCGTGGCGGTCGGACTCGGCAACGACTTTAGGTGCGCTCTTAGACCTTCTGCTTGTGAGTAGACAGAGCGTAGGGTAGATAGAGGTCGATCGGGCTTGACTACTTCATCGCTCGGCGTGTTATTCGATATTAGGTGCCAAAATCATTTGTTGATTTATCGATCTTGAGACTTTACTCTGTTTGACTTCGGAGTTAGCCGGGTAGGGAAGGAGAAGGTTTGGCTTGTGACTCGGTTGTTCTCGTCATATGATGGAGACTCCGTTGGTTCTCTTCCTAGCCGCTCCGGTGATGAGGCGATCACCTTGAGGAGGCGCAAATGCAGGCAGCGTCATCGCCAAAATCTTGTCGTATTAATGCTTCTTTTATTCTTAAGGATGTTGCCTTGGTTAGTAAGGCTGCGGTACAATTTGCTTTCGTTTCTCGGCTTACGATGGCGGTTTGAGTGAGCTTTAAGAAAAACAATTGCAAAATTCTTGATTCTTGGTGTAGTGGGTTTGCGGGATTTCTCGTTATGGGAGGATCTTCGTCTTTGAGTTCTCTGAGTCTTGGCGATCCTCTCGGTGTTTAGTTATACGAGTCGCGATCTCTCTTTACGGCATAGGAGACTTGGTCATATTGGATTTGACCATTTGACTAGAGTTAGCGACCATGATCTCATTAAGTAGTCTGCGAAACTCAAGATAGTCAAAGATCTTGTTTGCACTCCATCTTGAACCGGCAAGATGGTTGCCGCTTCTCATCCTCGGTCCACGATTACTATGGCCGATGCTGCAAGACATTTGCTCCACATGGACCGATTGGACGGCTCAAGTCTTGATCGGCGGGAGAAGTGGTATGTTCTTGTTGTGGTCGATGACTTCTCGAGTACTCTTGGGTGTTTTCTTAGCCTCGAAGGGCGAGACGTTTTCACTTTCGGGTCTTTTTAGTAGGTTTGTCTGTTGAGCTCCGGGTGCCTTCTGCGATCCGCGATGACAATGTACGGAGTTCAAAATTCCTACTTTGAGAGTTTACTGCGGTGAGGCAGTGTAGAGCACGATTTTCTTCTCCATCGTCCCTCGGCAAAATGGCGTTGTGGAAGGAAGAACCATACCTTAGTCGAGATGGCGGGGCGATGCTTGATAGTACTCTACAGGAAGTTTTGGGGTGAGGCCATTGCGACCGCGTGCCATGTTTGAATCGAGTTTTTCTTGGGCACTCCTACAGCACTTCTTATGAAATGAGATCGAGGTGGCCAGCGTCTCTCATTTTCGTGTGTTTGGTTGCAAGTGCTTTATCTTGAAGTCAGGGAACCTAGACAAGTTCGAGTCACGTTCTGTGGCGGTATCTTTCTAGGCTACTCGACTTCTTGGCGGGCTTATAAGTGCAGGCTGAGTCTAGCAAAATGGTAGAGACACTGCGAGGTGACTTTTAGAGGCGGTCAGGGGACTAGGCAGATATCTCGAGTTCTTTAGAGCGGTCAGAGACCATCTTTGTGGATGATGAGGGCGATGGAGATGACGGTTGTCTACGATCTGTCTCTCATCCACTCCTTGAGTCTTAGTCTTCCACGCACCTCGAGGTGATCGACCTTGCCTTCTGCTTCCTCTGGAGCTAGTGGCTCTGTTCCTACCTCGTCGGCTCATGAGGTAGAGGCCACTTCTTCACCTCTCCGGAGGACCTCCTAGACACATCGAAAAGTTCATCCTTGAGCGGATCATTGGAGATCTTTTGGCGTGTTACAGCTCAAAATCGGCTTATCTCAATTCTGTCTCCATTACGCCTTCATTGCCTCTTTTGAGCCCAAAGATGTTTCTCATGCTTTATCGATGAGTCATGGGTCAATGCCATGCATGAGGAGCTAGAAAATTTCGAGAGGAACAAGGTGCAGGTAAACTTGTTGAGCCCCCGAGCCCACAATATCATTGGAACCAAGTGGGTGTTCAGAACAAGCAGTGAGGATGGGGTAATCATCAAAACAAAGGCGAGATTAGTAGCTCGGGGTTTTCGAGGTTGAGGTCTAGACTTTGAGGAGACCTTTGCCCTGGCTCGACTTGAAGCCATTAGAATCACCTTGCCTTTGCGACTTCTAAGGGTTTCAAGCTTTACCGAATGGGCGTGAAGAGTGCCTTCCTCAATGGCCTTATTGAGGAGAAGTCTCGTCAAACGACCTCGAGTTTGAGAACCCCAAATACCTAACCATGTCTTCAAGCTTTCAAAAGCGTTGTATGGACTTAGCGAGGCTCCCGAGCTTGGTATGAGAGGCTTAAGTCCTACTTGATGAGTCATGAGTTTGAAATGGGTAAAGTTGACAAGACCTTGTTTATCAGTAGGCTTGCGACCTTACGCTCGTCGGATCTATATCGATGACATTATCTTTGGCGGCTCTTCCCATACTCTGGTTTCGGTTCTCGGATGTCATGAGCACCGAGTTTGAGATGAAGTATGATGGGTGAGTTGACCTTCTTCCTTGGCTTCCAAATCAAGCGAGACTTCGGGAGGTACATTTCTTCATCAAGGAAAGTACACTCGTGACCTCTGGCGCTTCGACATGAGTGATGGGAAGCTTTGTATGTCGACTCCCATGGCTTCTCTGCCTATCTTGACCAGAGATGAGGATGGCGAGCGATTGATCGAAGGAGTTGAAGTATGATCGGCTCCCTTCTTTACCTCCTTGCCTCGAGACCGGACATACACTTCTCCGTGTGTGTGTGCTTTCGATTCGAGCTTCTCCTCGCGTATCTCACCGCGGGCGATGAAGCGCATCTTCCGTACCTTGAGCTACCATGACTATGGTATCTGGTACTCTTCCTCATCTGTCTTTCCTTGAGAGCCTTTTCGGATCACGAACTTATTTGGTAGTAGGATAGATAGGAAAACACTTCAGCTTTGCCAATTTCTTGGCACTTCTCTTGTTTCTGGTCTTCAAGAAGCGATGCAGGTGTTACCTGATCCATGCGAGGCCGAAATGCGTTCTTTGCTGACCGATTCTTTGTAGTCAAGTGCTCTGGATGGCTTCGACCTGCGGGACTTTGGGTTAGTTATCGAGTGTTCCACTCTTTTGTGATAACATACTGCGATTAACATTGCCAAGAACCGGTCTGACATTCGGGACCAAGCACATCGATATTCGTTTCCACTTCCTTAGAGACCATGTAGAAAGGCGATATAGTGCTCGGTTTGTGGAAGTGACCACCGGTTGGTGACATTTTCACCAAGCCATTGGATAGTTCGAGGTTTTGACTCTGCGAGAGGAGAGCTTGGGGTGGTTTGTCCTTATGGATTTGTAGTGAGGAGCTTTGGGTTTCTTGCTCTACTATATTATTTATGCTCTTGCTCCTTCTTTGTTGCATTGCATTTTGGGTGCATTTGGGATTAGTCCTCCTAGCATAGATTAGAGTGCTTCTTTTGTCTAGTTGTTTAGATTTACTGCTCTTATCTTGTGATTCTAGGATCTTGCTTATTAGGCATTACTTATCTCACTAGGTTGAGCTCACTCACTTCTTGTAGGTTCTAGCGAGGTTGGGCCACCCTCGGGTAGGCAGAATGCGTGTTTGCTCCTAGGTGTGTTAAGTGGGCGGTTGATAGTCCTAGAGTCATATGGGGTAGATGAGAGTCGATCTGAGCCATAGTATTCTCTATATCTTATCTATGCTTTAAGAATTTTTGTTTATGTTTTCTTTGCCGACTTCTCGAGTTATTGTTTTTGGTTCAAGGGAGTTCTTTTGGGACCTTACGAGCTTAATTTTGAGTTAACTCAACTTGAACTAAAAGTTGCATCTAATGTTGAGGGGGCTGGATCTTACGCATTCTAGCATTACGCATTGTAATATAACTACATTGAGCCTTGATTATTATCTGCTATGACATGTTTACAATGCTTTACACCTTGCCATGACTTGTGCTTATTTGCTAGATTTATCATGACTTCATATGTGTAGCCTAGCTTTTGCCATGATAAGTTAATTAAAATTGCTCAACAAACTAAAACTTGTCATGTTAGCACTTTCGAGATTAGTCTTTCTTGAGCTATCCTTTTATGATTCATGCCATGTCAAATAAATTTGGGTAGAGTGATGAATCTATATTGAGCCTTAGAAAAAATTGTTTTAGTCTCTTGGTGATGCATGAGTTAGTACAACTTGTTAAAAGGCAAAAAGATCTCTTTTGTCTTGAAAAATGATCTCACCAATTCTCTCCTATGAGGCGGCTTGCCATTGCACTTGGCATGAACTTAGGGGAGTTTTGGGTGACCTAGACTATCTTCTTAAGCTTCTCGCTTGGAGTAGTCGCATAAGGCTTGAGACCTAGCACATGATAAAACAAAAATCTGGTTGGAAACCACCATGAATTTCAAAAGAAAATATGTTTCATGTGCTTAAAGCCACAAAAAGTATCAAGTACTTTAACCAATGTTTCAATCTTGAGCATAGCACTCTATTTGGTCTCAATTTAAGCTTCTTAGTTCCGCTTAGCTTATTGACATAGCTGCATCATTCTTGGATTTCTCTAGCTAGACTTTGCTCATTGATGACTTGACTTGCTCACATAATGTACCTCATTTTCAGATTGTCATCTATGTGTTCTAGCTAAGCTTAAACATATCTTGTCATGATCTAGATAGCCTTTTATTAAGTTATGGCTTGGTGTATTACATGTTGGTCATTATGGATAATTCTCATGGCTCAAAATGCTTAAATAAACAAACTTGACCATTTTCATCCATTAACATGTCATATTCTCTCTATTGCATCTTGATCGTTTATTGCCAAAGGGGAGAATAGAAGAAAAAAGCAAGTTAGGATCATTTTAGAGCTTTGGAGAACAATTTGCTCTTTTGGTTGTTGCTCTAGTGTTCATACATCGACATGGTCATTAGTTTCACTCTTCTTCTTTGGACCATGTTGGTTTCTTCAAACTCAAACTCAACTGCGTTTTTGGAGTTTGTCAATATACTCATCAAGGGGAGATTGAGAGACCATGTGGTGTGTCTCCATGAAAGTGATGAGTAATTGACAAAGGTTTTAGGTCGATCGAGTTTGGTTTGTGTGGTCGGACCATGTCGTTCTTGCTTGTTCCGCAGCGTTTTCGTGAAATCAATCGAAATTTGTCGGGATAATCGAACGGCCGTGTTATGGGCGATACGGCCATGATGATTTATCTGGATTAGTAAATAAGCGGTTGAAGAATTCGGAGAAGTTGTTTTTGAGTTACGGTCTTCATTGGAAATCGGGCGACCGCAGTATTGGAAGCCAATCTGGCCGGTCTGCGGTTGATCCGTTGGTAACATAAGCGGTTATCTGGATTGTATTGTGAGTTCGGCCATTTTGGTGATTTGAGTTTTGGGATAGGTCATATCAAGTGTGTTCATGCATATGTGTTGCATATTGCATGTTTGAGCTAACGTTAGGTCAAGTTGTGAAGAACTTGTTCGGTTTCGTGTTTCTTATGCGTGTGGGCTGCGGGGCGTCGAGTGGAGTCGTGGCGAGACACGGTGGACGGACTAAGCGCGAGTGGCGAGGTCGAAACAGTCGGGATGTGTCGAAGGCAGCGTGGACTCGAGGTGGTTGCGGCGTCTTGAGACAAGGGCCTTGAAGCTTCCGGAAGGTCTGAGAAGCGAATCAGAAGTCGCAAAATTTGCTGGCGGGCGGGCTCCGTTGGACATAGCGAGGCGTGAGGCGGAGACCCGTTAGCGAGCGCTATAAAAGGAGAGGAGGGCTGCATGCCCTCCTTGGAGCACTTGGGTGGAATTAGGGTTTTAGAGTCAAAGAGGCTTTGTGAGGTTGTTTCTCTTTTGCTCTTTAGTTGTTGAGAGTGGAGGTGTGGCGGAGAGTGCTCCTGCTTGTCCCTTCTTGGTTTTGTGTTCATCTCCCTCTAGAATGGATGAGTGTTGGTTCTTGAGTTGTGAGAGTGAGGAGATGGATTGAGCTTACATGTAATCATCCCTCTGGTTCTAATGTCCATGCGTATGGGGATGTATCTATGTGTTTTTAAGCTTTTGATTCAATGAATGAAATCTGAAGTTTGTCTCTCGAACTCTTGTTACATTCTTCGTGACTCCCATTTGATGATTTCTTGATTTTGTGAGTCTCTTGTTGTTTCTTGTTGGGAAGCCTCAAAACGAGTTGTTCTATGATGGGTTAGTGCCACAAGATCATTTGATCGATTTCTAGAAGAGCAAACATGGTTTAAATCTAAGATTTCAGTTTTGGGTTGTCTCTGTTCTTCGTTCTTCCGTTTTGGTTGATTCTGAGATTTTGTGGATGGATCTACTCAATCGTTTCTTGGAATAGGTTCCTAACATCCTTAGGAAGGTGTGTTCCAAATTTGGTCAAGTTTTGGCGCGTAGATCAAAAGTTACGTTGATTTTCGTTTTGAAACCGGCGGATTTTGCTGTTCGGGACAATCGGATGAGCAAGACTTAACTTGCTTCGGTTATCTTGGGACTGCGGTACAACCGGCCATTCTACTATGCGTTGTCTTGGAATGCGGTACCTGTAAGCCATTCTGTGGTTGTACCAATTGTCTGATTTGTTCGGCTCTTCCTCGTTTTTGTTTCTTTGAGCTTTGGGGGTGAGGTGGATTCAACATAAGACTTCCTCTGTGCTTAATCATTGATCTTCATAGCTCTCATAGCTATTGGAGTGATTTATAAGTTGAATCCATTCTTTGCGAAAAAGATTCGGTGCTCCTATTCACCCCCCCTCTAGTCGCCTTTCCGGTCCTTCAAGCTTTCACATAAAAAGTTTTAAAAATCACATATTTTTGCTTTTATGAATTTTTGGGCTATTACGGTGACCTACTCTTCATAGGCGCTTGATGAAAAGATGATGATCCCCTAGGACCACCTATCGCCTCGAGGCATACCTCTAATAGGCTTCGGGAGAAGACCCGTAACGGACCTAGGTCAAATTGACCTAGCTGTCACCTTCAGTGATGACTTCGCATCACGGATGGAGGTCATCAGCTTCGACATCGTCCAGATGCCTTACCAATACAACGCCATCCTCGGCCATGCCACGTTAAGCGCTTTCGGTATGTCGCACACCACAACTATCGTGCATGAAGATCCACGCAGAGGGCATAATTACGATGCTTTCGGGCACTAGGACTGGCGAGAGCAAGCGAGTTGAAGAAATCACTTGACTCACCATGTCCACAGTTGGCGAGGAATTGAGGCCTCGGCGGACCTTGTCGACAAAATGGGTGCGAGAAATGGCCAAGCAGGGGCAACTTCAAAGGTCCCACTAAGAGGCATCCTCGGAAAAGACAATGGCCATAGGAGTAGAGCTCGGTGGAGGCACAAGCCATCCTCGAGGTGCTCGTGTAGCGTGAACATCTTCGCATGGGGCCCCAATGACATCCCTAGATAGCCCAAGAAACCATCGAGCACCATCGGCCATGGCGAACCCCGAAACAAATGCTCCACCGCTGTCGAGCATGCTCTTTGGTGGGTTTGGTGGCGACCCACAACACAATGCTGCCTTGCCTACGAACCGGGACGATCCATTTCAAGGGAAGAGGTCGAACCGTCGCAAAGTAAAGCGACTCGACAAGATGGAGAAGTAGGCATGACAATCGAAAGCCGCTCACCTACGGCATTGCAATATGTTCTCTGTACTCCGAGGCTACTCTAGTCACCATCGTCCACACCGCCACAATGGTTTGAAATCGTGAACGCTGCTTGAGCAGCGGCGGCAATGAGAAGAGAGAGCAGGAGGATCCACAAGAAGGGGATCCTCTGCGGCCTCTCCTACCATCGGCTCTACGGGGCTTCATTCATACCCACATTTGCACGGTGTGTTGGAGTTGTTCATGGCAATTTATCACGACAATTCAAGGTACCAATTCTTGAACCCTCGGCGAACACATTGATCATGCGCAATCAAATGTAAAGCGATTAACATCGAGAAAACATTTACGTGGGAAACAAACAAAAGATACGTGCAATCAAATCGAACCCTCGGTGCAAATCCGCTAATATCAACAAAAGCGAAATCAAAATCGATCCAATGAATCTACATAAGATAAATATCCTCGACATAGGAGATCAAAAGCCTCCAAAATCTAATAAATCCACGAACTCGAAACCCACAAAGAAGCGACTATAGCCTCTCAATTCAACCATTTCAAAAAGGAAAATTTTGATATATGTCATTGCTAAGTGCTGGATTTAGAGAAGTGCCATCGCTCATTCGATATTGAAATATGCCCTTTATAAAGCTTGAAGATCATACAAATGCCACTAGTATACATATTCTATCGATATTGGACCAAATTGCCCCTACCCTCTCCTTCCTCCTCCTCCACTTGTCTCTTCTCCATTTTTAGAGCTCACGCCGTCATCTCCCTCGGCCTCTTCTCCATTTTCATAGCTCACGCTTGGCTCCTGCCTTGACCATGCCCGTCGCCTTAGGCGCCTTGGCCTCTCCTCTCTCTCTCTCTCTCTCTCTGGGTCTCCCCATGGCGCCTTCTCCTCTCGGGCTCCTCGCCACAGCGCCACCTGCGCCACCTCGTGTGTGCCTCTACCCACCCGGTGCTTCTTCGCCTTCAGCCGTCAGCGCCACCCCAGGCAGTGTCTACCTCGGGATCTGTTGCCCCAACTTGGATCGCGTAGCCCCAAGCTCCGTCTTGTTGTCAGGTGCTCCTTTGGTGGAGGAAGAAGACAAATCCGGCCGGGGGAGGAAGAAGCCGGATCCTAAGGGAGGATGATCGGCCGCCATGCGCATGATGCATGACACCGTGCCTCTTCCCAGCCGGATCTGGCGGGATCTGGTCCACGAAGCCCTCGGCCTCTGCGAGGCAGGGCTTGTAGGGGTGCCCAAGTGAAGAATCTAGACCCACCATTATATGTTAATGGAGTATTTTGGTGATTAATGGCAAATCCATTTGTGAGACTAACATGTTTATTGATATACTTATTGCTTAGTCTCAATTGGATATAAAGGTGAAAATCAACGAGGTATGCATTTGACATAATATTCTTATATATTGTTGCATTCCTCGGATCCAAAATATAGGATGAACTCCACCAAAAGTTTAACTTGAATATATGCATATGTTCTTATTACACATTTGTGTATGCACACATTTAGGGGAGTTCACTCTATGTTTTGTGGTTTCATTAGTATTGATCCATATTCCTTTGTCCACATACTTTAGGATCTCTACTTTGAAACATATCCTTGAGTATATATAACTTGTGTAGTTAATATATTCATATGAGTATATGAGACACATGTAGTTCATATATGCTCATATACCCTTTAGTATATTCAACTTGTGTAGTTTATATATACTCATACCAATCTATTCAATTATTTGCAATTGAAGTGATTATCATCAATTACCCGAGAGGAAAAGATTGTGATATCTTGTCCCACCATTATGAGTTAATGGTATGGCGTGGTAATTAATGATAATCATATTATTAGAACTAACATTTTCCATGAGTTGGTTTTAGCGGGTTAGGTTCCATGATGATAAAGACTTTGGATGGCATCATGTGTTGATAGTCATCAAGTCAAGGTTAGGGATAAAGAAAATCATCATGTGTTGATGATTATAAAGACAAGATCGGCTGGAGAAGTTCATCATATGTTCTTTGAAGATCAAGTCGAAGATCACAGTAAAGGAAATCATCATGCGTTGATGATTATAAAGTCAAGAACGATTTGGAAGTAAAGTTGTGCGTCATCAAGCTTCAAGTGCTTGCGCCAAAACAAAGGTATGACTAGCTAGGGCTAAGGATTTGTTCCTAGTCTTTTACGGTTTTGGTGTTTGGTTGGAAGACCAGTTGCTAGTATAGGTTGCTGTACTATTAAGAGGGTCTTGATTAGTAGCTTGAGTTAGTCATATGTTGATAGCTCATTGTGTTTGCTCTAGCTCTTGTTAGCATGTTGCCAATATTCTGAATGTGTTTTGCAAATAGTTGATGCTCATGTATAAACCTTGTAGCATGTGACTTTAGTTTGCGAATGTGTTTTGCAAATGGGTTTGAGTCCATGTACCTTATTCCTTGTGGCATTGATTCTAAAGTTGGCAAATGTGTTTTGCAAGCTGGTTGAGAATCTTGCCTTTAACCTTAATGCATCTTGCATCAATTGGCAAATGTGTTTTGCAATTTGAGTTGGTGCAAAACCAAATATCTATTTTCGGCATGGTTGGTACGCTAGCGGTCGACCTTGATATCTATGATCGGCAGGCATGGTTGGTGATCGGCCGGGACCTCCGATCAAAAGACCGGTCAACTTTCGAGAAGTGCTTTTACGGTCATAGCCACTTTTATGGATGCGGTGCGGCGGCATCTATTGGGTGGTCGGCCGTGTGAGTGATCTGACCGGCCATTAGTTGGCGGTCAAACGGTCGTGTATTCAACGGCTAGTTTATAGTCGTTGGATTTGAAAGCGATCCGGCAGGCCATTAGTTAGCGATCAGGCCGATTCGCCAATTCTCTGGAATCTTCCCCAGGCTAGTTTTTGAGTGTGGGCTATAAATACCCACCTTGGCGGTTGGCGGAAGGTTCTTTGGTGCCATTATACACTCCCTTGAGCTAAGAGCAAACCCTCTACTCTCATTTGTGCATGTGTTGCACTTGGTGAGCTTTGAGAGGCAAACTCTAATTGCATGTGTTGCATTAGGTAGTGGATTGAGTATCCACTTGAGCTTAGACACTTGATTAGGTCAAGTGAGAGTTCTAGACTTGTTACTCTTAGTGTTTGCCGACACCTGGGCGGCGTGGGCGTCGTGGTTGGTGATCTTCTCAAAGAAGGTTGTGAGAAGACAGAGCATTTGTGAGTGGCTTGGTGCTCGCCATCTCGGGTGGAGGAAGAGCAACCCTAGTGGATCGAGGTGTTGGTTCATATTGGAACCGGTCCAAGTGGTTGGACTTACCTCGGAGGTTTGTCTTATTTGAGAAGCCGATCCAATTGATATTGGGCTTACCTCAACGTGGATTAGGGGAGACCGGCAAGTCTCTGATCACTACGGTAAAACATTGTTGTGTCATTGTGGTTTGATTGCTTGTGCTTTACATTGTGCAATTTACATTATTTGTATTTAAATTGCTTACTTGTATGTGTATGATTGCTATCATTTTTATATAGTCTCATATTATTGGTGCACTTAGTAAAGACTAGTTGATTTAGACTTTAATTGTGCAAAACCGAATGATTTGCAATTAAGTATAAAACTTCGGTTTTAGCCAAAGAGTTTTAAAACCACCTATTCACCCCTCTCTAGTGGCCTCCTCGATCTTACACCAAGGTCTCGTGGGAGGGCGTCGGCCTTCTGGAGGACATCAAGTGGAGCTCCGAGGCGGTCTGCGATGCAGGTGGAGCACCGGAGATGTTGGCATGTCGCCGTGCGTGCGGCATGCTCTTTTATCTTCGCCGCGTTGCGGCAAGGCAGCTGGCAGCCAAAACCATCACCATGGAGTCTTGAGGCCAACTTCATCAACGTCAAGGGCCGAGATTTGCTCACCATGTGGTTCGGCGAAACAAGTCCAACGTCCGCGACCTTGTCGCCGGAGATAGAAGCGGTTGGAAGGCGAGGTGACATGGGAAGAAGGCAGGGGCAATAACGTCAATATTTGTGAAATATGTAGATCGGTGGCATTTCTATGAGAAAAGATGTTTGCAATGGCATATTTGAATATCGAAATGGCGATGACACTTCTCGAAAGCGGGCACTTAGCAATGGCATATATCAAAATTTCCCTTTCAAAAAGGAGGCCAGAACCTACAATAAATCAAAAATCCAAACAAGAAAAGCGAAACCAAGGAATCCTGCTCACGAGTCACCCTCACAAGGCTATGTGAGGAGACAACAAATCTCAACCTCGACATGAGTGCTACCACCATGTGGCTGTCTGATGGCCATGGATCAAATCAAGAAAGCTCGGCATTAGGACCCCGAGAACCCAACGATCCATACAAGCAAGAAGAAGAAGCGAAGATTCTTTTCTCCTCCTTTCCTTTCTCGGGAGGGGGTGAGGGGTGGGGGTGTGGGAAGCGGGGAAGGGCGTGAAGGAGGCAGGGAAGGTCACGGCTGACCCGGCGAGGCGAGATGTGGTGGGTGCGAGTAGACCCGGCGGCATAGTGTGCCTCTGAGTGTTGCGATTATCTGGCGGCTTTGGCGGAGTACCTGAGTTGTCTATTAAGTGCGCTAGTTTTGCAGGCTTTAGCGGGAGTTTATGTGGGCTGATTTTGTGGAGTAGGCGGTGACTTAGCAGACGAGTCCACCTCGGTTGCACCCCTAGCTTCAGCCCATGGACCGGCTCGGCACGCCCGTCTAAGTAACAGATCAAACGGCCGTGCCTACATATGCTCGTGCCCGCCCATTTGCCCCCTCTAAGTCTCCTAGTTTGTTATGACTCTGGTTTTTTAATCTTAACGCCAAATCATGTTTGTTATACATTAGTATCGAAACGAGAAGAGATTGATTGAAACGAACAACAACAGAATTCAATTCATGTTACCCTGATCCCAAATGGATTAAATCGCGATGACGAGGTGTCAAGTTTAAAAGAGTTGAGGACTATACATTTTGCTTGGGAAACACGAAATATTTGGTGAATCGAGGAGCAATGCTTAATTCTATCTGAACTTATGCAGTAGTCAAAATCGTGCACAAAACCTTTTAAATCTGAGCTTATATAAAGTGACTCCATGATCTGTACATACTCCTCCTATTCACCTCGGTCAAGCGGGGTTCTTTGAAAGCAAGAACCGTACTCTAAGCTGATTTGGTTAGCGCCATGTTAGAGGCAATGGTCTTTCCAAAGCATGGTGGGGAGGCTATATTGACTTCATGTCATGTCCTAAATAGGATTCCCACAAAGAATAAAGAGATAACCTCATATGAATAATGGGAGAAGAAAAGACTATCACTTTCATACTTGCACACTTGGGGTTGTTTGGCGAAAGTCAATGTGTCAATTCCAAAAAAACGTAAGCTTGGACCAAAAACCATGGATTGCGTCTTTCTAGGCTATACTCACCATAGCGTTGGATATAGATTTCTGGTGGTGAAATCTGGAGTACCTGACGTGCTTGTCAGTACAATTATGGAGTCCAGAGATGCTATATTCTTTGAGGATATTTTTCGATGAAAGATATGCCTAGTTTATCGAGTCGGGGCACGATACAACTCTGAACCTGCCATTCCAATGGAATATTTTGAGCAAACATCTGAGCAAATTCCTGAGGAGGAAGACAATGAAACTCTAAGGAAGAGTAAAAGACAAAAAGCGCAAATTTGTTTGGTCTGATTTCATTGTATACCTTGTGGATGGTACTCCAAGTACCATTTAAAAGCATATGCTTCTCTGAATCTGAGAATCTTGGAAGGAAGCGGTCCAGTAGTGAAATGGATTCCATTATCTCTAATAGAACTTGGGAGATCCTTGGCGTCCTTATGGTTGTAAACTTTGTGGGATGTAAGTGGGTGTTCAAAAAAGTTTAGGCACGATGGTACTATCGAGAAGTACAAGGCATGGCTTGTGGCCAGGATTATACCCAAAAGGAAGGCGAAGATTTCTTTGATACTTATTCACTGTGGCTAGATTGACCACTATTAAGTACTACTATCTCTGGTGCGCACACGGTCTTCTCGTTCATCGGATGGGCGTTAAGGCGGCTTTCCTAAATGGAGAGTTGGATGAGAAAATTTACATGGAGCAGCCCGGATGGATTTGTAGTAGATGGTCAAGAAGGAAATGTGTGCAAGTTGTTGAAATCTTTGTATGGTCTTAAACAAGCACCTAAGCGGTGGCATGAAAAGTTAAATGAGAACTTTAACATCTGCGAGCTTTATTGTGAATAAATGATAGATGTGTATATATATCGCCATGGTAGGGGCAAGGAGTCATTCTATATGCGTATGTTGATGATATCTTGATCTTTGGGACTAACTTTAATGTGATTAAGGAGGTCAAGGATTTCTTGTCTCGAAATTTTGAGATGAAAGATCAGGGAGTAGTTGATATTATCTTGAACATCAAAATTTGTTGAGAGGTGATGATGGTGGGATTACATTGTTGCAATCCATTATGTGTGAAAAGGTTACGAGTCGTTTTGGTTATAGCGACTACAAATCCTCTCAACACCTTATGATCCTAGCGTGTTGCTTAGGAAGAATCGGAGAATAGCTAGAGACCAATTGAGATATTCTCGGATAATTGGTTCACTCATGTATTTAGCTAAGCGGTACCGGCACGACATCTCGTTCTTTGTGAGCAAACTAAGCCGTTTGTTTTCAATCAGGAGATGATCATTGGCATGCTCTTGAGAGGAATGTCACGCTATCTAAAGGGTACTATGATCTATAGCATTCATTATCTGGGTACCCAGGTACTAGAGGTTATAGCGATTCAAGCGGATATCGATGTTGATGAGATTAAGGCCACAAGTGGATATGTCTTCATACTTGGAGGTGGTCTTTGTTTCATGGAAGTCTTGCAAGCGAGACCATCTTAACGAGTCAACAATGGGCGCAGAACTCACTGACGTGAATCTGATCCTTTGTTGAAGCGAATGGCTTTGTGAGCTCTTGATGGATTTGCGGTGGTTGAAAAAGTCACGGCTATTGTGATGAACTGTGACAATCAGACTATGATCGTCAAGGTGAACAGTTCTAAGGATAATATGAAGGCATCAAGACATGTGAAGAGAAAGCGAAGTCTGTCAGGAAAATAAGAAACTTGAGTAATAGCTTTGGATTATATCCAAACAGCTAAGAATCTGGCAGATCCCTTCACAAAGGGTTTATCACGAAATGTGATAGACAATACATCAAGAGAGATGGGTTTAAGACCCACATGAGTTATACCATAGTGGTAACCCATCCTATGTGATCGGAGATCCCGTGAATTAGGATTGGCGAAACAAGCTATTGGTTAACTGGGACGAGAGTACCTTTATAGACCCACTCAATTGGAGATGCAATTCTCTTCTAAATTTGTATGGCGGGTTAATTTTTATTTTAATGTGTTCTATGGCTTGTTTAAGCAAAGATCTTTGTCCTCTGAGTAATTTTAAAGAACACACATATATGAGCATTTGCTAGTCACGATCATGAAATAGGGTAATTTCTAGGAAGCTCATGAATAGGCGAGTATGACTTATATGCTCCAACCACGAGGATGCTGTCGATCTAGTATCGATTAAAGACTTAAGTGAAACTTATTCACAAAAGCTGCCAATTCAAGGCTTAGTCCATTGTGCGATTGTGGATAAGTGTAACCATTCTAGAGTGGATGTTCAACATTAACAGGTCTCCATCAAAACTCTTGGTATATTAAAACAATATTGTGGATCAAGGCATTTGACATGTGCCCTTGAGATCGGTGGGGATTGTTGGAATTAATCTGGGCTAGGCTAATTTTAATTCTAATTAATTCTGAAAAATCTCAAAAGCCCATGTGCGTGCTAAAAAGCTATTTAGTCCCATATGGAGAGATGAAGGGGAGTTACACTATTTTATAAGGTGGAGCGTGGTAGCCCTTGTGGAATTGGAGAAACCAACACATCTTGGCTCGCTCGCTCGCCGAACCGAAGCCGTGCGTGCCATGCTTGCGTCGTGTCGTCGTGCCTTGTATATATGTCGGTTTCGGCGCGTTTTTCTTTATCTATTCGAAAATCAAACGCACCGAGCTTGTAGTAAATGACATTAACAAATGGTGGTAATGTGATTGATTACTAGTGAGTAATAAATGCAGTTAACAACGGTTGATGGCGAATCAATGGCGGCCGTTTCTTTGGTGAATTAAAAGTCTCTGACCTCTTTGTTTTTGGCTATAAAAAATAACAAAGAACTGGTTCTTCTCAAATAAAAATCATCTCTGCGAAAGACTAAGATAGACAACGGGAGAGCAGACCTCCGGAACCCTCGTCCTTGAAGGCTTGCACGAGTGAGGACAAATAAGGTTTTGGGGAGGCGTTAAGCGCGCTTTCGTTGCTTTCTCTTCATCCGATTCTCTGCTACGTCTACATCAACTGCACGACTACTACCACGACGTCTACTACACCATGACGAACGACGACCTCATCAAGACTCCTACTGCTGCTGTTTCGTCCACTGGTGCTGCTGCTTCTTCTTCCACTGGATCTGGGTATGGCTATCTCGCACTTGTTGCTTGGTTAGCTTTATTATCTGTTGTTGCCTTGAACCTTTGAGATATGTATGCTAGTTTACATTCTTCTAGAAACTCGTATGGCTATAGTGTTCTTGATTACCTGCTTTGTAAAAATGACTAGAGTAATTTTTATGATTTATCTAGCATATTTCTAGATTAAAGTAATTTAAAAAATACTTATACGTTCAACAGTTGGTGCTGCCTGCGATCCAAGCCAAAGCATGGGAACTCTTTGGGTTGCACAACTCAGATCTCTAGATCGATGGAGCAGATGCGGACTTATCCTGTCTTTCGCACACGCTCACGTGAAGCAAACATTGGATAGCACCGTATGGTTGTTGCCCTTCACCGAAAATACGTACAGACTCATTAATTTTCTCTAGTGCAATGCGTGAATATTTTCTTTCCCATTGATGTTTCTGCCTTGGTGGTGTCGCCTTGCAGCTCGATATAGCTTGTGACCAGTGAGTCACTTTTTTAAAGCTATAATAGCAAAAATCTTGTTGAATTCGGTAAATATTTTCATTACTAACTAGGTTGCACAACTCACCATAGCCGCAGACTAGCCCTTAGCCTTCTGAACTACAAAATAAAAATCATTCCCTAAACTTTAAATACTTGAGCACTTAAGCCTGCATATATTATTTGAAGTATATGGTTAGATGTCCGGTCTTTTTCCTTTTTATACAGGATATCTGGTCTTGTACTTCAGGGGTTAGGTTAAGTGATTTTTACGAAAGTTCAATTAAAGAAGTAAAATAGACTTATTTGTAGTCCAAAATACTTGTCATTATGCAGTTACATTTTTCTGTTTTGAATTGGCTAGAAAAATTGATATATAGTGAAAAGGTTTAAATAATGCTATTTTCGCAAAAAAAAAAAACTCGGTTGCCATGCTACAACAGAAATCACATTGGTGAGGGGCAGTATGACGTACGCATGGTGTTCTTAAGTGTTAACGACTTCACAGAACCATGTAAGGTAGCAAAGCACGAAGATGTGGAGTAACCGTTCTGGGATCTGGAGTGTTCTTTGTCTCTCCTTTGTTCTAATGGTTATTTTCATCACTGTTTTAACGAATCTTTTGCCTGACAAGTACAATGCAACCTGGATTATGTTCAGTAAACTGGCTGTATTTGCTTCAGTAGTACCAAAGAAATTTGTTCACAACTCACACTTTTTTAGACCATTTACAAATCAACACTTAAAAACAAGTAGGGATACACTTAAAAAATCTAGGGCTCGTGGGCTGCTAATAAGTGCTAACCACATGGCTAGCAAACATGCAATAGAACAAAAAATTCCTACAGATCAGTTGATTAGTTTAACCCCCACCTGCATGCACTACTGTGAACTCTCCATCCAAGTCGTTGTCAATTTTATATCGTAGATTCTTCTTCAGGAACCATGCCATGTTCACTTCTTCAATCGGGAATAGTTCTGGGCACTATGCCAATTGTTTACAAGTAGAAACATGCATTTGTGTGTAAAGAAAATTGCATACACGGCAAATTTCTGTACAAGAATGCACACCATGTTGACACAAAAGCTGCGGGTAACAACCGGACAGATTTTAATTAGGGAATCAGAAGCTACTCAAAAAGACAATCAGTATCATATTTTCCGGAGGCAATATACATAATCATGTGTCCGTTACATTTTACATTTATACCGCCTGACAAATAAACAAATCAAGCTTTTGACAGCCTCTATTCCACCTTTGTACCCCACTGCAATGAATTCAATCAAATGGAAAATATACATGTATGCAACATTGGAACTATATGGAAGAACTACTTTCCCTGCTCCAGTTCAGTGCACTATTTTGGTACACTCTACAAGTACAACAGAAGAAGTGGCATGCTCACGAGGATTGAACGATCGGTTGGTCCGCAAAAGGGCCGTATAACCAACCTTTGGCAATATGACGATAAGCAGCCTCCGTCAAATGAATTCCGTCCCAGCTCCAATGGGTTGCCGGATCAGCACAGGCAGTAGCACCAGGCTCACCACATTTGGCTGTGACATTGAAGTTGTAAGCAGCTTTCTCAACAGACCCAGGAGCCCCACAGCATGCCCTAGGTAACTGCTTGTTAAATCCTGAATTGAAAAGAAGAAATTGTTAGGCCCTGTCTTGACTTGCATTAAAATCAAAGGACTAACGCTTGAAATGAAGATGCGTTCCGTTTTCATCAACAATAATGCATCTGCATCCTTTCTCTAGCAGTTGAGATAGAAACACAGTCTCTGTCAGCAAAATTAGGTGGGCAAAGTCCCCTAAGAAAATACAGGATGTGCTTGCTGCTACAAGGCAACAATGAAATAGAAACACTAGAAAACAAGTACATGTGATCTAGAGATGACAGCGACATGGACCAATCAAACGCACTACCATCCCGTGATGCCCAACATGACCACTAAACTATACAGAAGATTTCCTAGCTCTAGCTGATGTTAGCTATTCCCCTTTTCTCTGCTTTTTTATTAAAAAAAACTACTACAAGCATAAAGCATAACGAAGCCAGCAAGGTAAGCAAGCAACAGATGAAAACAAAAGTGGATCACGAAAAAGGATGGCTCAGCTAACTGAGCAATTACTAGATGTTTGTATTTTCCGCAATAGGACTTGTTGAAATTTGTGATCCAGCAATGCTCAGAAAGCAGAGTAGCAAAAGTAAAATGGTTAGGTACCAAAGTTTTGTTATTTTATTTATCTGTGATAGTTTGTAGACACTTTTGCCATTATGAAATGCCTAGCTTAACAACACTTGGAGACATAAAATTTTCTTAACTTTGAGGGGGTCATTCTATACAAAAATGAGTGCGATATTGTAATACAAGAAAACATGTGTTTACAGTTCATAGAGTACATATTCTTTTCAAATTAAGGTTACAAGGATATTATAGTAGCTAGTCCAACGCATATGCAATGTTGTAAAAGGATTAATGGTAAGGTATATATGATGGAGACAATCAAAACATGATTCTTTTCAAATGGAACTATATCCTACCAAAAAGAAGAGGGTTGCCAATGCCATGGCCATAATTTTAAAGTAGGTGAGTGTGTGGTCTGTGGTGTAAGTTCTGATACATAGTTTAACTGCCTGAAGAAAAAAGTTGGGCTGTGTGTGTATATAGCTTGCATATTAATCAAACCATCCTAATTGTTGGCCCCACATGACCTATTATGGTGGAATCTCATTTTTGTTGACAAGGGCCACCTCTCTCAAGAAGGCAATTATCAATTGGGGAAGTTCTAAGCAAAGAGTACTGATAGAAGTGATAGCTAGTACCCTTTAAAGACTAGATAAAAGATTCTAATGAGCATGGTATTAGTAACTTTGCTTCCAATATACTCTGAACATGAATGATGCTACTCGGTTGATTTCAAAATCATAAATTGTGTTCTGTCCTTATCGTAATTTGTATATTCTGCAACACACTACTAGAGAAACCTCCACCTCTACCTAGATCTGAACTGTCTAATCATATACTGTGTCTTTCAAGGAGAACAGAAGGAAATAGTTGACTCTCGGTACAGTTAGACTCTGCATCAAAGAAAAATTAAGCGCAGAAACACTAAGATCTGCATAAGGAAATTAGAGCAGTAAGAATTTAACAACAGAATTCTTAGCTAAGAAAAGCCCATATAGTTTCTATGTTTAGCCAAGGATACGAACAAATGCACACAACCACATTGCACATCACTCAATTATGATGCTTCCTGAGCTAGCTACCACACAACATCAAGAGTTCAAGAACTTACCAAACTTCTCAGGCTGAAGCATGAACTGGATAACTGGTGTGTAGTAATCGCCATATATGATCCTCACATTGGGGTACTTGGGCGGAGCTTCTCAAGTGCGGCGCTTGAGATGTGCATTGTGCACCCAAGAGAACGTGTTATACCGACGGACACACCCGCTTCGGGAGCCATACCCATCGGCCGGCTCATCCAGCATGTTCAAGTACACCGGAAAGCATCCAGTGGGCATCACCCCCGGCACAATCAGCTCCATTGCCCCCTCAGCAATCAATTGCTGCACCAGACAAGAACAATTGTAGTTGGAATCACATTCCGCATGACAATGAACAAATAGGCAACGCAAAGAAAGCATTCTCTACCTCTACGCCATCGGAGATGGCCTGGGTGACATCCGGCATGAACTTGTAGACCTCGTCAAGGCCCTTCCCTGCAAACAGGGGCGCATTGTAGTCGTTGCCACCAAACTCGCCGACGACGAACAGCGACTTCGCAAAGAACTCCTTGCATTCTACAAAGAGACAACAAAAGAACCAAAGGATCACATAAAATTCCCAATTTCCCATCATAGCTGCAAAGGTGGAGTTTTGACATTTACCCTGCTGGGTGGAGTTGCAGAAAAAGGGCTTGAGATCACGGAACCACTGGATTTGGGTCAGGAGGGCGCCGGAGTTCCAGACGACGGAGCCGAGCCCCCTCGCCTCAAAGTAGGGCGTGTCGAGCGCCGTCGCGCCGGTGATGGCGAAGTTGGCTCCGTGCGCGAAACTCGCGTTCTTGGCCTTAGACGGCGGCAGCAGCGGCAGCCCAAATTCTTGCGCTGCAGACAACCAGACGCAAGAAACCCATCAGCCACAAGCACACCAAATCTGATGAGAAACCAAGAAACCAAGAGACCCAGACGAGGTCACCCACCGAGGTGGTCGATGACGAGGCAACCGTCAGAGCACCTCCCGTAGGGCGCCCAAAGTAGGTCTGGCCGTACGGCAGCTGCGCGGTGGCCAGCCGGAAGTCGACGCCGTTGGCAAGGAGGTTGCCAGCGTCGGCCAGCGAGTCCCCGAAGTTGAACAGCGCGCGGTACTTCCCCTTCGCCGCCGCCGCGCCCTCGTCCCCGGCCGCCGCCGCCGCCGCAAGAACCGCCACCACCGCAAGAACCGCGAGCATCGCCCCTCCTCGCCCCATCGGCTCGCCCCTCACTTGCTCGGGTTCTTGGGTCGCCCGCGGAACGGAAGGGAAGGGAGGAGGAGGAGGAATAGCAACAGGAGGTGGGAGAAGGTGGGGTGTTCTTGTAGGAGAGTGATGTGTTTGGTTGGTGGTGGCGTTTTCTTGGTTCTCGCTACGCGCGGCTGCTTCTTGGCTTCTTGCTCACTCGCAGACGTGGCCAAATGGTGGCACGGCCCGACCGGTACGCCCATTTCGGCACGCGAAAGAATTGGGTTGTGTCGTGATGGCCTAAGTATAGTCTAAAAGCCCGTCGTGCCGACATGGCACGAGCCCGTTTGGTCTATTGGGGCGTTTACGGTTTAGTTAACTTGAAAATTCAAAAAATACAAAATAATACAAAAAAAATCAGAAAAATATGTAGAATTCATAAATATATATATAAATTGTAAATAAAGAGATAAGCATATTGAGAATGTAATAAAGATCTTTATTAATATTGAAATGGTTGCCTCGTTAAAACCTTTGCCAATTTAGCCCGTAACGGCTATTTTGCACGACCCATCGTGTCGTGCTGTGCTAGGCACAACCCATCATGTCGGTGCGGCCCACTTAACTCGGCACCTCGTCTCCCCCTACCAGCCTACCCTCTCACCTTCCCCTCTCCCTCACTCCCTAACTCCCTCCGCCCATCTTGAGCGCCACCTCATTCTCCTCCTCAATCCCAGCGCTAACGCCGCCCTCTCTCTCTCGCCTCGCCGTGCCGTCGTCCCGTCCTCCTCCTCCTCCTCCTCCTCCTTGTCGTTCGCCGTTGCGTCGCCCGCTCTTCTTGCCGCCTCGGGCGCTTCGCGTTCGGGCGAGGATGGGTAGTGTCGACATCATGTCGTACTTAGCACGGCTGACACTATTCGTGTTCTTGGCCGCGACCATCGTGCGAGGTTGCGCCCGAACGACCGCAGACGCCGTGCGGCCGACATGGCACATGAATAGCGTGAACGTGTCATGTCTGGACCGAACCAACAGTGTCGTGCCTCGGGTCGACCCAGCTTGCACGCCCCATCTGGCCATCACTACCAAGTCGGTGTTGCGTTGTTTGTGTTGGTGGTAATTAGTTGGGTTTTTTTTCATCATTTGCTCCGTCTTTGAATCACCTTCTATTATTTGCATTTATCTTGGACTATATTGATTTATTTGCCTTGTTTTGATTTTCTTGTTTGATATTTTACCATTTTCACAATTTGTAGTTACTTTTTCTATTTCAGACCATGTGAAATAACTCATATGCCCTTGGTCTGAATTATAATCTCTCTCTCTCTCTCTCTAGTCTCCACTGACCCAACCAACACCAACTCCTCACTCGCCTTTTTTCCGGCAGACTTGCCTATCGTGCCAGTGGCTTTGAAGGCCCCTAACCGCGTAGTTGTGGCGGCACATCCTCACACATCTGCTTCCTCGCTTCTCGGGCGGAGCCTACTTTGGAGGCAGAGGGCGGCGACCTCGCTTGGAGCTCGAGGATGACGGAGGTGGCGCAAGGTCAGGGCTAACCTCGCGTGGAACTCGGGGACGGCGGAGGCGGCGATAGTGGCCTCCTCTCTCTCTCTCTCTCACACACACACACACACCTTTGAGACCGCTGCTGACCAATGGCCTGGGCGGATACCGTCATTGCGAATCGATCTACCTCCCAACCCCGATCGCTCACACTCCTCGAGCTTAGATCCTGGGATTTGTCTTCTTCCTCCACTCTAGTACCGGCTTAAATCCTTTGGGAAGCTCGAGCCGATCTCCACCCGGTCCATGCCAGTGTGCACATCCTATGTGGATCTCATCGTGTTGATTTCTTGGAGAAATCGGTGTGGGGTTAGAGGGTATGTGTGCGTAGGATTTGAGTTCTTTCAAAGTTGGAGCTTTTCTTGATGATTTCAAGCTCCCTGTGCTTGTGCACGTTAATCTTGGGCAATTTAGCCTCTTTTCAACGCAGACGGTTGTTAACTGGTTGCTAGCCATTTGATAGAACAAGGAAGGATGTGTTGGATGATAGGAATACAATTTCAGCGTCAGATTTTGAATCTGAATGTGTAAAAAAAAATTCCTTGCAAAATCTTAAAGATGAAAACCTTGTTAATGCGATGTTCATGTAATGTTGGATCTGAATTTGTGCATCTTAATTTTTCGTACGTTGGATATGAACCTGTAGTGGATCTATTGGTTTGTGCAATTTCTTGCATTTGAGCTCGTAATCAAATCTGGGTATGGATTGTATAGGACATGGATTGACATATGTGCCTAGGGCAAAGGGCATATTCGTCTTCTCCCATTGACTGAAATGGCTGATATAAATACAAAATGCAAAAATGGCAAAAGATCAAATAAGAAAATCATACCGGAACAAATAATCAATGTAGTCCAAGATAAATACAAATAATAGAAGATAATTTAAATGTGCGGCAAAAGATCTAGTTTAGTCGTTTGCGTTGCGGGCGGCGTGGGAGCTATTGGGGGGTGGGGGCGAGGAACGTGGGAGCAGGAAGGAAGGTAGAAGACGCAGCCTGGAAGCCAGGACGAAGGTGACAAGCTACTGCTGCTGCCGGTGGTCCACTGCATTTTCAACAGCTAACAAAGCAGGTCGGTTCATGAGAAAAAGTGGCTTACGCGGTTGGACTTCGAACGTTTTTCGGCAGATTTGGACTTTTGGCTTGAGCTAAACCACGGATCTCGAAATAGGCTAATTTCCCAAGGAAAAGAAAGGAATGGGTATCCTGTTAAATGGGTGACCGAACAAGTATCCATAACATTGAACTAAACATTCGAAAATAAACTTACTGGTTACTTTTTAATGTTATATCAGCGCGCTATGCTCGGTTATTTTTTCGATTTTTCGACATCTGAAAAACGCACACGCCACACACACCATTATGTGTGCACACACACCACATGCACGCACACACGAGTGCACCCCCTTGGTATATGCCTAGAAAGACGGAGGTCGAAGGCAAATCATCAACCTCAAAAAAATCTTACTAAAAGCACACTCACGTATACGTAAAGATGTGTATTAGGATTTAAATCCTGGTGGGTGGAGTCATGTACTCACAACTCCACCACTGCTCGTTACTTGCATATCTGGTTTGAAGGATCATTTATCAAATTGTATTTTTGAAAAATGTGAATTACATTTAGACTTAAAGCATTTTTCTAGGTTGGACTAGACTCGAGCTAAGCCATCGAAAGTGCACTAGTTAGTTTAAAATTTAAATTTTGGTTGCTAAAATTTAAGCATGTTGATCAGATTTGCTAGGGCCTATTTGGTTGCTTGCCATATGTTGCCATAAATTTTATGCCAAAAGTGTGGCAAGTCATAATTTTGTGGAATCATTGGGCACAAGTGTGGCAATTTGTGGCAAAAAAAAGGGTGTCAACAATATGTGGGGAATAGAAGCAAGAAACTGTGGCATGCCACAAGTTTCGTGAAGAGCCGATCGCTAGCCTAACAAAGTCAAAGCTGCTAACTCAAGTGTAGCAATATGTGGCACTGTATCAAATAGACCCTTAGTTTATAGCTAAAATTCTGGGAAAATTTTGTTCACATTTGCATTCCAATTCATTTTAGCATAAATTTGTATGGCTAATTTTGGAAGAAAAAAAAACAGCCTTGAAAGTCATTTAGCTCATTAGGTATATCAGATAATTAGTGTTTTTAAGGCAACATGGTCCCGAGGGACCTAAACTCCATTAACACTGAACCACAAAGAGTGGAGTTTTTGGCTAATTTGGCATTATATAGCGTCAAAATTGCAAATCTAGCCCACTTCCGAATGAAATGCTAAAAATGTCACCGCGGACATGCCGGCAGGTGACATGTGTCACATGTCTTGCCGCCATCGTCCTGCACCCAGCCTGCCACGCCCCTAGGCCACTGTCGTGCTCCCAGGCCCTTGCAGGCGCCGATCGATGTGACGTACCATCCCCTCGCTTGGTGCTCTCTGGGTGAAAAATCGTTTTTTTTTTTGCACGCAAAAGGAGTGTTTCATGGCTATCCTTCTAGCGGTGGCGTCGTGAAATCGAAGTACGGTTTTCTCTATGTTCCTATTGACTTTAGGTAACAATACTATTTGTCTCCGTGCTCCGAGTAGTACTAATCATAGTACTACTATTATTATCTAGGTTTTTTTTGTCTGATTTGATGACTCGATTCGTGGGCTCGTTTGATGTGTTTGCCCAGGTCCAAGTGCAACAAGAGCTACACGTTCGCCAACATGACGAGGGCGGCGCATCGGCTCCACACCTTCCTCCAGGTCGTGCATGCGCTCATCGGGGTACATATGTCGCTGCCATCTTTGCAACTCCCCCGTAGCTCGGGCCTGTTGATGTTTGTATCGTGTGTTCTAAATGCTAATTAATTAGCATTCGCTGCTTGGAATTCGTATGGGTTTGACACCTTCGTGGAGCACTTCTCTAGGTCTCTTCGAGTCCCCGAGGCGGTGTCGATGAGCGGAGGAGCACATGGTCAATCGTCTGGCCCGTCCTTGCTGATAAGATCAAACTTTCATTACCGCATGCCGACCAAGATGTTTATCTATCTTGCATTCTATATGTTATTGCTATCGATGGATAGAATGAGAGATAGATTCGGGTTGGCTTGATTCCCGATCATTTGTGTGTGTTTTGGTTGTTCAAGCAGGCATCGTTGAAGCTTGATATGTCATTTATGTTGTATAATATATGTGGCACGTCACATTGACTGCCACCTACAAGGGCTCGGGCGGGCGGGCAGTCTTGAACGACGATGGCGTGGCAGACGGATGCCACAAAACATTGCCAAAATAGCCAAAAACTCCAAAGAGAAGGGGACCACTTTTACAAAGGAACCTAGAAAATGAGTATCACGAGGAAGAAACACCGAAACGAAATAAGTACAATGGAGGTGAAGGTTCACAATTTTGACAATATTAGCCCCCAAGACCACCACAATTCCAAATGTAGCCCTTATCACGAAATTCCATTTAAGCCCTCTTAGCCCTACCTGGCCAGTGCTCTGATGACAAGAAGTCGCTATGCCCCCCTGAAATTTCTTCTGCGCCACCACAATGACACAGTCAGACCAGAATGTGACTTTTTCAAAATCCATACAAGTATATTTTTGAGAAATTTCTAAATATAGAAAATAAGCTCAAAAAATTATGATTTGTTTTGTGGATCCTCCCAAGACACGGTGTACTTACTTGTGTAATTTTTTTCAAAATTTTATTTGTTCTTATTTTTCTCGAAAATTCATTTAAATATACTATTTCTAGGAATTTTCTAATATAGAAAATGAGGTCCAAACATTATGAATTTTTTTTCAAGCTCCTTACACAGTGGACTTGATGGTGTCATGTTTCCATAATTTTATATGTTCTGAAATTACCTCGACAAATTAAGGGTTTAGGTCTCGAAAGTTAAGGCGAAAGGTTTGAAAATTAGGGTTTCATGATTTCATGTGACTTGGAATGTGGGAAGTTTAGTACCACATGACTACTCTAGGTAAAAGGCACTCCCTCCTCCGCTTTGTCCGCCATGTCGTCAAGTTGTCCCCCCTTGCCCGTAGTGCTCGCTTTTATGGCATGTTGAATCTCTGGACCCGACTCCCGATTGATTAGCTACGCCTCCACTCAAGCAAGGGTGTTGTGTGACACACTTGCCGCCACACGTGTTAAATCAAACATATTAGAAACCCTTCCCACAAACATGTCTGATCCATTTAAATACATATGAATTGTCGTAGCATAAAAAGGCTAGACAGTGGGTATAGAGTACCCTCCGTACCCTTTGTCTTCGGAGAAGGACCGGAGGGAGAAGCCAAAGGCAACTGTGTGTTTGTATTGCTCACGTGTGTATGAAAAATGAGATCCTCCCCTTTACATGCCCATGGGGCTTTACTTATAGGGGGCAAGAAGGGACATTTACCTTCTTGCCTCCATAAGCGAGAGAGAGAGGGGGTAATTTAGGTACATTTGCCTAAATACGTTGTACACACTAACTCTACATATGTACAATATCCCTGACGGCACACCGATATTCCTGACGACCTTAGGGTGCGGGGCACCCCTTAGTGCCCGGCTACAATAACTCTCGTCTGCGTGGTCCGAGGTCAGGAGGACAGTCCCATGATCCCGAGGGGCGGCTGACGTAATCTGTCGCTGCCCCTCGGGAGTCGGGATACCCCGAGAGACGTAAGTGAACCGGCGAAAGGGCTCCGGAGCCGACCGAAGGAGGAGCGCCAAGGGTGCTTCGGAGGCGGCCGGTGGCGAGGCGCCGAGGTTGAGCCGGAGGAAGATGCATGTTGAGGCCGCCCGAGGTTCTGACCTCGAGCGCGGGAGAGTAGTGAGCCCATGAGAACAAAGTTGACGCGGAGCCACCACGCAGAGGCATGGCCCTCGGGCGGCGGCGTGATTAGGCCTGGCCGAGGCGATAGCCTCGAGGCGGGTGGTGGCAGCAGCAATGGAGCCCGTGGGCGGTCGACACGAGCCACTCACCCCGAGGCATGGCCTGGAGGCGGGCGCAGATCGGGGCCGCCCAGCCGAGCGATAGCCTCGAGGCGGGCAAGTGAGCAGCCGTGAGCCCGTGGGGAAGTCGACGTGAGCCACCACCCGAGGCATGGCTCACAGAGGCGGGCGATCGGGCCACCCCGCCAGGAGATAGCCTCGGGCGGTGGTGGTGGCGGAGACCTATGGGGAAGTCGTGTGAGCCGCCACGCCGAGGGCATGGCCCTCGAGGTGGGCGGCGTCAGAGACCTCCCGCCGAGGCGATAGCCTCGAGACGAAGCGCGTGGGAATGGCAGAGCTCTGGGGCGAAGTCGGCGAAAGCCACTACGCCTAAGCATGGCCATCGAGGCGGGCGGCGTCGGGCTTCCTGCTGAGGCGATAGCCTCGAGGTGGGAGGTGGCGTGGCGGAGCTCGTGGGAAGTCGTCGTGAGCCGCCACACCTAGGCATGGCCCTCGAGGCGGGGCTGACACGTCGTGGCCGCTTCACCGGCGATAGCCTCGAGGCGGCGGTGGCAGTGGCGGAGCCCATGGGGGCGAAAGTCGACGCAGAGCCGCCACACCGAGGCATGGCGCTCGAGGTGAGAGACGCGTCGGGGCCTCCCCACTGAGGCGATAGCCTCGAGGCAAGCGGTGAGCAGCGGCAGAGCCCGTGGGGGCGAAGTCGACATGGAGCCGCCACGCCAAGGCATGGCCCTCGAGTCGGGCGGCTCACTGGGGCCTCCCCGGCGAGGTGATAGCCTCGAGGCGGGAGGTGAGGAGCGGCGGAGCTCGTGGGAGCGAAGTCGACGCGAGCAACCACGCCGAGGCATGACCCTCGAGGTGGGCGTGCGTCGGGAGCCGCCCGTCGAGGCGATAGCCTCGAGGTGGGAGGTGGCGTGGCGGAGCTCGTGGGGCGAAGTCGACGCGGAGGCCGCCACACCGAGGCATGGCCCTCGAGGTGGGCGTGAGTCGAGCCGCCTGGCTGAGGCGATAGCCTCGAGGCGGGCGATGAGCAACGCTGGCTCGTGGGGGCAAAGTCGACGCGAGCCACCACGCCAAGGCATGGCCCTCGAGGTGGGCGTGTCAGGGCCACCTCGGCGAGCGATAGCCTCGAGGCGGGCGGTGGCGTGCATGAGCCCATGGGGTGAAGTCGACGCAGAGCCGCCACACCGAGGCATGGCCCTCGAGGCGGGCAGAGCGTCGGAGCCGCCCCACCAAGGCGATAGCATCGAGGCGGGCGCGGTCGCCATAGTGTCATCGTTGCCCATGTATTTGATTGCTTCTTTGGTGTGACCGTTCGCGATGCTCCTACTGGGGGCCTAGTACCATCCCCCCTTCGGCTGCTCCTTGTCGAGCGTGCCCGCGACTTGGAGTGGCGTGAAGGGTTTCTGTTTCTTTTTGTTTTGATTGGGTTCGTTTGAGAGCTCAAGGCTAGCGAGCGAGGGGGCAAAGCCGAACTCAGGTAACGCTGTCCCCCAACTTTCTTTGATCAGGCTCGTTTGAGAGCTCAAGGCTCTGCGGCGAGGGGCGAAGCAACGCCGTCCCCCAACTTTCTTTGATTGGACTCGTTTGAGATCACAACGCTAGCGAGGGGGAGGCGTTAACGCCGCCCCCCCAACTTTCTTTAATTGTGCTCGTTTGAGAGCACAACGCTAGCGAGGGGGCGGCGAAGCCGAACGCCGTCCCCCAACTTTCTTTGATTGGGCTCGTTTGAGAGCACAACGCTAGCGAGGATCTGGCCGAACACCGCCCCCAACTTTCTTTGATTGGGCTCGTTTGAGAGCACAACGCTAGCGAGGGGGAAGCGAAGCCGAACGCCGTTCCCCAGTAAGGAACTCGAGGCGGGAGACTCCCTAGTTGCCGAGGTAGGGCCATCGGAACGACTAGGGCTTTGCGCGATTGAGCGCGAGAACTCGAGCGGGAGACTCCTAGTCACCAATTGGGGCCATCGAATCGACTAGGGCTTTCTTGCGATTGAGCGCAAGATCAGAATCTCTCCGTGAGGTAAGGAACTCGAGGCGGGAGACTCCCTAGTCGCCGAGGCGGGGCCATCGGAGCGACTAGGGCTTTGTGCGATTGAACACAAGATGCGAGGTCTCTCGCCGAGGTAAGGAACTCGAGGCGGGAGACTCCCTAGGGTGCGTTTGGATGGAGGGATGGGATGGTCCTGTACTGAATGGTTCGGGAAATAGGTAGATCCAATTTGTTTGGTTCGATGGATTGGATCATTTGGTTCAGATCGATAGTTCCATCATGAAGCATATTCCCAAAGATGTCTTGCACCGCGTGGTTCGATCAATTTCCCGAACCACAGTTCACTCTCCTCTCCCGCTCGCGCCACTCTCTCCCCGCCACGCCGCTCTTCTCCACCCCGCTATCTCCTCCGCCGCTATCCCACTGCACTTGCTATTCTCGCCCCACCCCGGTCTTTGTCTCCCCTTGCTCCTTCCTCGCAGGCTCGCTCTTCTCGCCCCCTTGCATGCATTCTCTCTTCTCTCCCCACCCATTGCGCTCCTCTCTTCTCCCCCACTCCTTTCCCAGATCTAGCTCGGCCGTCGCCCGCATCACCCCGGTGAACATCATCTCCCCCACAGAACCCTGCCGATCGCCTCACCTCCCATGGTGTGGATTTGACGCAGAAGGACGCCCCTTCTTCCTCCCCTCCCGGATCTGGCCCGGCTTCTTCTTCCGCCTCCTCTCCGGATCGACCCAACGGCTCCTTCTTCCTCCCTGTTGCTCTCATCTCGTGTCGAAGGTATGGATCCCAAACAGCGTCTCTCTAATCCTCCTCTCCTCCCCGTCGCCGTCCTCTCTCGTCCTCCTCCCTTCTCCGATGTTGGTGCCGTCCAAGCCCTCTCCTCCCAGAGCCACCGCCACCTCCTCCTCCACCTCCCAAGCCATCGCCTCCTCCATCCACCTCTCGAGCCACCGCCACCTCCTCCATCCACCTCCTGAGCCACCGCCGCCCTCCCCCTCCTCCTGTTTCGTGAATTTGATTATCTTGTATATAATTTGATTATCCTGTCTTGTATCATTTGCTAACCTAATAGCACATAAGACATTCATTTGTACATTGACTAGGTGATGTTTGATTGTTGGATAGTCAACAAAATGGAAAACTGAATTTTTGTATGTAGTGCATCTTTGAATTACAATGTATGGCAATGATTCATGATAGTTTTATCTGGCTAGATTGATTATGGTATTCTTGAATTACAATGGATATGTTCAGATCTGTATGCATCTTGATTTGAGTGTGTATGGTTCATGTCCTCAAATTGTAGTCATTAGTGCTAATTAGATATGTCACTCATAAATTGTAGATGGACAACAGGAAGCTCAAAAGGAGAAAGATGTTGCATATTGGTTACGCTACATACGTGGTTGCTTGCATGATAGTTTTGTTTGTACGGTCTAGGCGAGGAATAGGAGAGACAAGTATTACATATATTGTCGAGGAAAGGGGTAGGATTAGAATTGATTATCTGAATACCAAAATTTGGAAGAATGAGACAACCTGTACCAACACAATTAGGCTTAAGAGAGCTCCTTTCTTCCGGTTGTGTGAAGTTTTGAGAGAGCGTTCTTTGTTCCGTGATACCATACATGTATGTGTTGAGAAGCATGTGGCCATGTTCCTGAACACAATTGGCCATAACCTCAGAAATAGGCTAGTTGGAACCAATTTCACTCGATCAGGTGAAACAGTTAGCCAATATTTTGGACTTGTCTTACATGCCTTAGGTGAGCTACGAAATGAGCTTATTAGGCCACCTTCTTTGGAGACCCCAAGCAAAATTGCAGGAAACCCAAGATGAGATCCATTCTTTAAGTTATGATAGCTAACAAGTATACCTTAGAGAATTTTGGGGGGCATCGGTGGGTTACTAAATTTTTTTTCTGTTTGTTGACCAAATAGGATTGCATTGGAGCCATTGATGGTACACATATAAGGGCTTCCGTTAGTATGTCTATGGAGGCAGCATTTCGTGGTAGGAAGTCATTTCCTACTCAAAATGTCATGGCAGCCGTAGACTTTGATCTCTGATCTTCGTTTCACATACGTTTTGGCTGGTTGGGAGGGGACTGCTCATGATGCTACGGTGTTAGCCGATGCAATAGAGCATGAGAATGGACTATGTGTCCCTCAAGGTAAATAGCATCTTCGTTGTAGTATATGTCCATACATAGCAGTATAGCATCTTCATAAATGTGTTCCTCATGTCTTAGGGAAATTCTACCTAGCGGATGCTGGTTACAGAGCCAAACTTGGGTTCATCCCACCTTTCCACGGTGTGAGGTACCACTTGAATGAGTAGGGGAACAATCCTCCCCTTAATGAAAAGGAATTGTTCAATCTTAGGCACTCCTCTCTACGAGTGAGTGTAGAGCGCGCCTTTGGATCACTCAAGAGAAGGTTCAAAGTCCTTGATGATGCCACTCCATTCTTCCCCTTCTCAACTCAAGTTGATGTCGTCATAGTCTCCTGCATCCTGCACAATTTGGTTCTGTCTCAAGGAAGTGACTATTTCATTGTACCCGAGGCTTCTTGGACACCAAACCCTCGTAGGATAGCAAGGGAGCAAGCAATTGACCATAGATCCATGGTTGACCAGAGGCAGACTATGGCCAATGAAATGTGGGAGGGTCTTCATAACTACGAAAACCATTGAATATGTAATGCGAACCTCTTATGTAAACCTATTATTTGTGATGAATTGTATGCGAACCTCTCATGTAAACCTATTATTTGTGATTGCTTGATTTTACTTGCTGCACACTGCTAGAGATTTGTTGTTTGCAACTTTAGTTACTACTTTGCTATACTGACTAATCTAGCTTCACTTTCTAGTTGAGTGTCTGAATTGAAGTCCCTGGTGAGGAACCATACCATTTTCAGCCTTGTCTGTTTTCAAAGGTACCCTCTCTTCTTTACTTTACCTGTATGTTGTTGTTCTTACATGCATTGCAAACGCATGTACCATAGTCACTCTCATTGTATATAATGAAAACTGTTAACAATTGCTCTTTGAAAAAATGTTGGTTTCCAGAGTTTTGGAAATGGACTCGGAACATGGGGATAACATTGGTGGTGGGGTTGTTTAGACAAATGCAATGTCTGCATTTGTGTTGACCCACTTGGCTACTCTTGTGGCTAGTGGCAACAAAAGCGTGCTCGGTTTCAAGAAAGTGCACCTCAACAATTGTGCTAGGGCCCCTGAATGAGCATCTAAGGGTGAATATCATCTTTGGAGATCAGGTTCAAAACCACTTGAGGAAGTGGAGAAAAATTTGGGCAAAGATAGGTAAGCTCTAAAACAAGCTCCAAAACCTAAGTGGTGCTCTTTGGGATGAAAGCACACTGCACTATCAGGCTTGACCATGTTCATTACAATGGTCATGTCAAGGTAATTCCTATCATATGTTATTTCATATGTGTGCACCTCATTTTCATATCATACCTAGTTTCATATCTAGTCTCATGTCTAGGATCACCGCAGTGATGTGTGACTACTTGAACACCCCCTTGAGCACTATCATGAGATGGCAACTATATTTGGGAATAGCATGGCTACCGAAAGTATGCAAAGGAGAAAATGACCCTATTGGTACAGATGTTAATGAAATCTTAGATGATGACACACGAAGGCTCCAACAGAGGACAAAGGTAAAAGAGTCACGGACATGGTAGTCTTAGAAGAGGTGACAATGTCCACCACATGTGGAGGTGACACATCGACAAGTAAACCACCGAAGAGGGCCAAGATATCTATTGATGATGATATGTATGCTTTCATAACCACCGGCATAGAAAGACTTGCTAAAGCTATTGAGAAGGTCGTGATGCTAAACCGATGTTTCAAGACCTTTGGGACAATATGATGGATCTCCCGGGATTTGAGGAAGCACATCTCGCCCGCTACTATGCTTATTTGTGTGAGAATGTTTCTCTTGCCCGGGCATTCAACAAGTTGAGCTTCTCAAACAAGTTTGTTTGGGTTGCTAGGTACATCAGTAACAATAATCTGTGAGCTAGCATTGTTATGTTGGAGTAGGACTTATTTTGCTACCTATTGGGAAGTAAACCTATCTAAGTGGGTGTAATCCTATTTATGTGGTTGAAATGACTTATTCCTGTGTTTGGTCATGTAAACCTAGCAATGTACTTTAGTATGATAATGCACTAGTTCCTTTTGCTATAACTATGGTCATATAACTATTTTATTTGCTCACAACATTCTATAGCACTTGCACAACATGGTATGGTGCAGCTTGTGGTAAGTTCTTTTTCATAATCTTAACAAAATGTTGTATTTTTTCAGTACCAATTGTTTGTCATGTATTTAATTCAGAAAATGAATGCTCATATTCTCAAAACTGAGGTACATATTTCCTTTTTGTAGTTGGAGACTGTGAAGATCAAAAGAATTGCAGATGATTGACAAGCTGCCTCTTAGGCCTCAAACTCATTTGGAGTTCATCAGGTACTTATAGGTACAAAAGAGAATAGAGAGGGAGTAGCTAGATTCTGAAATCCTGAATCTCCCTTGTAGGTTTGCGAAGATGATACATTCATGTTATATGGTTATGGAATCATGTGTATCACAGGAAGAGCTATTTCAATAACTTCATATTTTTGGGTCCCAAATAACTGTCATGGAATCATCTATTATGTGTGTAAATTATGTGTTATTGTAAAACCTTTGTTTGATTGTAATAAAGTTTGCCTGAAATTTCAAATTTTAACTTGTTTTCCATCTTTTATTTGAATCTAGAATATTTGTGTGAGTAAAAGTTGTTAGAAATAATTTAATCAAATACTAGATTATTTATCTTGAATTATTATTATTATTAACAATTTTTAGAAATTATTTTGATCTCACCAAATTTCAAACATTTTCACTAATTCAGTTTTGAAAATAATTTATTTCTGACAAATTTTAGTTTCAAAAGTGCTTAAAAATATTTTTCCTAAGACCTAGTTGATTCTCAAAACCTCCTCAAAAATTTTCAGAATTTTTCAAAATTTTCTTCTATTTTAAATCGTTCGGTCAAACTCTTTGCCTTTCAGTCAAAACCCTTTTAAACCCTAACCCAAACTCAAACCGACCGGACTCGTTATGACTTGGTCCAACCCAACCCCATCGCACCGCCTCATCGCGATGTTTCTTTTGGGACGTCCGATGCGGATCGAACGGCTCACATGCGTCCCAACGCATCTGGGCCATTCATTTTTTATCGTAGGGCTCGTGTCGCACCCGAGTTTGGTTCGCACCGCTCATCGCGCTATTTCTTTTGGGACGTTCGATGCGGATCGAATGTCTCACATGCGTTGGGACGTTCGGATGGTCCAAACGTCCCAACGCATCTGGGCCGTTCATTTTTTATCATAGGGCTCGCGTTGCACCCGAGTCTGGTTCGCACGGCCTCATTACGCCGTTTCTTTTGGGACGTCTGATGTGGATCGAATGGCTCACATGCGTTGGGACGTTTGGATGGTCCGAACGTCCCAATGCGTCTAGGCCGTTCATTTTTGGTCGTAGGGCTCACGTCGCACTCGAGTCTGGTTCGCACCACCTCATCGCGCCGTTTCTTTTGGGACGTCCAATGCGGATCGAATGGCTCACATGCGTTGGGACGTTCGGACGGTCCGAACGTCCCAACGATCCGGGCCGCTTCATTTTTATCGTAGGGCTCGCGTCGCACCTAAGTCTGGTTCGCATGGCCTCATCGTGTTGTTTCTTTTGGGACGTCCGATGCGAATCGAACGGCTCACATGCATTGGGACGTTCGGACCGTCCGAACGTCCCAACGTATCTGGGCTGTTCATTTTTGATCGTAGGGCTCGCGTCACCAACAGTGGTAGCCCAAGTTTTGAAAACAGTTGACCAAGAAACAAAAGGGTTTGACTAAGGCTTTAAAGATAGGAATAAAATTCCTAAAATTCTGAAATAAATCGAGAGGGTTCTGGGACATCCTAGACTCAATTAAAATCTTAAACTTCACTGTTCAAGATTTAATTTGAATAATTTAAATTCAAACTTAGAATAAGTCTTTCATTTGAGTTTGAATTTTCTCAGTCAAATTAAGTTCCAAAAATTTGGGAAAAATTATATTAATACATGATAATTATAATAGTATTTCAATAAATTATTTCCAAAAGATGAACAAGAGTTTTGTTCTTGTTTTCTTTTGGAACTTATAATTGAGTTGCGTGTTTAAACTTTTTTGAGATTTTCCAAGTGCAATAAAATATGCAAAATTTTCCAAAATGTCATGCATGGATTCAATTCGGTGCTTGATTAGTTTTACGACCTAATTGAGGTTGGTAAGGTGTACTTGATATCTAGAGGATCAGTGAAACTTGCTCAGAAATAGTTTACAATAACTATGAAGTAACTCTGGATGTCTCAACATGTATAGTCATCAAATGTCATTAAATGTTGTCAATTATCGTCAAATGTCGTCAACTGTCGTCAATTATCGTCAAATGTTGTTAACTGTCATCAAATATCGTTAAATATCGTCAATTATCGTCAAATGTTGTCAATTATCGTCAAATGTCATCAATTATCGTCAAATGTCATCAAATATTGTTAAATTTCGAAAGTTCAAATAAATTCCTTGCCTAGAATTCGGCTTGGCAAAAAATATAACAATTAATTGTTTGCAAAACTATTTTCAAACTTGAATTTCTAAACTCAATTCTCACAATTGTGGGAGGTGAACTCACCACCTCTAGTGAGAGGGTTATCATATCCAACTTCATCCACCAACTAAACAACATCTTGAACCATCTAGAATCATCCTATACAACCAACCAAACAAAACTCTGTATCATCTTATACAACCAACCAAACAGACTCACTGTACCATCCCATACAGGACGATCTCATCCTACCCATACCATTCCATCCCATTCAACCTCATCCCACCAACCAAACGCACCCTTAGTCACCGAGGCGGGGCCATCGGAGCAACTAGGGCTTTGCGCGATTGAGCACGAGATACGAGGTCTCTCCACCGAGGTAAGGAACTCGAGGCGGGAGACTCCTTAGTCGTCGAGGCGGGGCCATCGGAGCGACTAGGGCTTTGTGCGATTGAGCGCGAGATGCGAGGTCTCTCCGCCGAGGTAAGGAACTCGAGGCGGGAGACTCCCTAGTCGTCGAGACGGGGCCATCGGAGCGACTAGGGCTTTGCGCGATTGAGCACGAGATGCGAGGTTTGTCCACCGAGGTAAGGAACTCGAGGCGAGAGACTCCCTAGTCGCCGAGGTGGGGACATCGGAGCAACTAGGGCTTTCGCTGCTCACTCCGGAGAGTGGGCTAACGATGCCGGGGTTCACAAACAATCTTGGCGGCGTTTTTGTTGCCACGGTGATGGGCTTATTGCCATTGCCATCCTTGTGGGCTTTCGCTGCTCACTCTGAAGAGTGGGCTAGTGCGCACTGGGGCTCGTGGCCATGCGTGGCGTCTTTGTTGCCACGGTGATGGGCTTATTGACATTGCCATCTTTGTGGGCTTTCGCTGCTCACTCCGGAGTGTGGGCTAGCGTGCACCGGGGCATGTGGCTATGCGCGATGTCTTTGTTGCCACGGTGATGGGCGTATTGATGTTGCCATCCTTGTGGGCTTTCGCTGCTCACTCCGGAGAGTGGGCTAGTGTGCACCGGGGCTCGTGGCCATACACGGCGTCTTTGTTGCCACGGTGATGGGCTTATTAATGTTGCCATCCTTATGGGCTTTCGCTGCTCACTCCGGAGAGTGGGCTAGCGTGCACCGGGGCTCATGGCCATGCGCGGTGACTTTGTTGCCACGGTGATTAGCTTATTGACGTTGCCATCCTTGTGGGCTTTCGCTGCTCACTCCGGAGAGTGGGCTAACGTGCACCGGAACTGATGGCCATGCATCAGTGTTTTTTTCGGCCCAAGGCTATTTGTCAAGGCCATAACCGACGAAGGCCCTCTTCTCTTTTTTTGGGCCAGCGGGCACACTTGAAGGAGATAACCGGCCAAGCAGCCCTCTTTTTTGTTTAAAGGCTGCTTTGGGCACTCCGCACTTGGGCAAAGCAGAGATTAAACCAACAAGACTTTGGACATTCAAGGCGGCCGGAGAGTCGCACAAGATTCTCCAGAGGTTGCTCACCAGGGTGGCTTCGCAGGCGGAGGCCAGGCAGCTCGGTTGTGAGGCTTTGCTGCCGAAGAGGTGGCTCCAATCAGCTGGAGTGAGGTGTGTACGAAGGTGCCTCGCCCGGATTGGTGCTTCGGAGGAGGATGGCGGGGAAGCTTCGTCGAGCCGGAGGTGAGGCGGTGGCGGCGAAGACGCCCAAGGCGCGAGGCGAGGCAGCTGAGGGCGCCGAGGGTATTCCTAAGTGGCGGCTGCTCGATGCGGAGGGACCCGGCGGTGGAACTACCAAGGGGTCCGAGATGGAGCGGCCCGATGGTGGTGGCAGTCGCGTCAACGCCATCTCAGCTGAGGAGGCACAGGAGGCGCCTGACGTCGTGTTGGGGTACGCTTATAAACTCTTATCCTGCTCTCGTTTTGTTTGATTCAGAGCATCTCATTCTTTTGTATCTCGGTCTTTTCTTGCAGTTAGTGACCTTCTTTTTGCTCCTCTGTTGGTCCCGTTGCTCATTCGCCTCTCCTGCTCGGAGATGAGAGCCGAGTTGGAGTCTTGAGGATGTTCCTATCGAGATTGAGGGAGTAAGGTTTGTGGCTAATCTTATTCTCCTCAATGCAGCGAGTTTAGATGTGATTCTGGCATGGATTGGTTGTCCCAAAGACATGGGGCAAATCGATTCTTGCCTTAAGCTCATCTATCTTACAAGTCCATCCGACGAGCGAGTTCGCTTTCACCGAAGTCGTCGAGCCCTCATCTCTTCGCGACTTGAAGCGGCTCCCAGATATTCGTGGAGTCCCAACGGTATGTGACTTCATGGATGTCTTTCCCAAGGATCTTCGAGGATGCCACCGGCTTCGGGATCTCGAGTTCGTCATCGAGTTGGCTCCGTCTACCGCCCCGATTTCGAAGAGGCCTTATCGGATGCCACCGAATGAGTTGGTGGAGTTGAAGAAGCAACTTAATGAGCTTCAAGAGAAGGGTTTCATTCGCCCTAGCTCATCTCCGTGGGGTTGTCCGACTATCTTCGTTAAGAAGAAGGACGGTACTCTGCGCATGTCGGCCGATTATCGCCCCGCTTAATGAAGTGACTCATGAAGAACAAGTATCCTTTGCCCCGATCGACGATCTCTTTGATCGATTATCCGAGCTCGGGTTTTCCAAGATTGATTTGAGAGTGGGATATCATCAAGTTCAGATTCGACCGAGGATATTCCCAAGGCAACTTTCTACTCGTTATGGCTTGTATGGGTACATTTGTCATGTTTTTCGCTTGACCAATGCTCCTGCCTTGTTCATGAACCTCATGAATTCGGTGTTCATGGAGTATTTGGATAAGTTCATCGTGGTCTTCATCGATGATATTCTTATCTATTCCAAGAACGATGAGGAACACGCCGAGCATCTGAAGCTTGTGTTGGGCAAGCTACGCGAGCACCAGCTGTATGCGAAGTTCAGCAAGTGCGCATTCTAGTTGAAGGAAGTGGCCTTCTTGGGCCATGTGCTTTCAGCTGGAGGCGTGGCCGTTGATCCTAGCAAAGTCAGCGATGTGCTATCCTGGAGTCAGCCCCGTTCGGTAACCGATGTGCGGAGTTTTCTCGGTTTAGCGGGATATTATCGTCGCTTTATCGAGAACTTCTCCAAGATCGCTGGCCGATGACGGAGTTGCTCAAGAAGGACAAGAAGTTCGTGTGGTCCGAAAGTGTGAGGAAAGTTTCCAAGTGCTCAAAAGCGTTTGACCACCGCCTCCGTTCTCGTTCTTCCCGATATCCATCGAGCTTCGATATCTTTTATGATGCTTCTCGTCGAGGCCTCGGTTGTGTCCTTATGCGGAGAGGGCAAGGTAGTGGCCTATGCATCAAGGCAATTGAGACCTCATGAACTTAACTATCCTACCCATGACTTGGAGCTAGCGGTGTGATTCATGCACTTAAGATTTGGCGGCATTACCTAATCGGAATCGCTAGAAGTGTATTCGGATCACAAAAGCTTGAAGTATTTGTTCACCCACCAGATCTGAACCTCGTGCAAAGGAGATGGTTGGAATTGATCAAAGACTATGATGTGGGTATTCACTACCATCCGCAAGGCTAATGTCGATTCGATGCGCTTAGTCGTAAAAGCGCATTGTAATGCCTTGTCGCTCAAGGAGCTTCAACCCACCCTTGTTGAGGAGTTTCAGCGCCTCAACTTGGGGTTGGTTGAGCATGGGTCCTCGCTACCTTGGTTGTGCAACCAACCTTGGTGGATCGTGGTCAAGGCCGCTCGAGAATCGGATCCCGTGTGAACAAAATCAAGGAAAATGTCAAGAACGAACGACCAAATGCTTCTGCGAGGGTGAGCATGGTGTTGTGAGGTTCGGACAACGCCTTTGTGGTTCCAAAGGACATGGAGTTGCGAATTTGATCCTCCGCTGAAGCCCATGATTCGCTTTTGTCCATTCATCCCGGGCCACAAAGATGTATCAAGATCTCCGTCGAGGATTTTGGTGGACCCGAATGAAGAGGGAGATTGCGGTTCGTTCGAAAGTGCGACGTGTGTTGTCGAGTGAAGGCCGAGCATCGGCGTCTCTTTGCCGAATGCTTCACCCTTGCCTGTTCTCGAGTGGAAGTGGGATTCGATTGAATGGATTTCATCACCGCCTACCCACGCCCACGAAGAAGAATGATGCCATTTGGGTCGCCATCGATCGATTGACTAAGGTGGCACATTTCCTTCTGTTAAGACCGACCTTCGTAGGTCTTTTGGCGGAACTCTACATTGCCCGCATCGTGAGTTTGCACGGTGTCAAGACGATTGTGTCGATCGTGGATCTCTATTCACATCTCGCTTTTGGCATAGTCTACAGGAGGCTATGGGAACTCGTCTTGCTTTCACTTTCGAGATATCATCCCCAAACTGATGGTCAGACCGAGAGGGTCAACTAGGTTTTGGAAGACTTGCTTCGTGCTTGTGTTCTTTCCTATGGGAAGCATTGGGAGAAATGCTTACCATTTCTTTGAAGTTTTCTTACAACAACGACTTTCGGGCCGATCTCGATGGCACCATTCGAGGCCTTATACGGAGAAAATGTAGAACCCGTTGTATTGGTCTCGAGACCGGAGAGACCTTTCTTTGGTCCGGACTCGATCAATGAGGCCGAGAGTCGTTCAACTTATTACGTGGCGTCTTCGCACGACTCAATCCAGAACAAAAGAGCTATGCGGATCGCCGTCGTCGTGAGTTGAGTTTTGCGCCTAATGACTTTGTTTATCTCAAAGTCTCTCCTTTGAAGGGCCATCAACGTTTCGGTGTCAAGGGCAAGTTAGCTCCTCGATATGTGGGTCCCTACCGCATTATCGAGAAGAAAGGAGCTGTTGCTTACAGGTTGGAGTTACTGCTTTGCACTTGAGGGTACATGATGTGTTCCATGTGTCCCGCTTGAAGAAGTGCCTCCGTGTTCCAACCGAGGAAGCTCCGTTGGAAACCCTCGATGTCCAACCAGATCGACCTATCGCGAGCACCTGCTCGCATACTCGAGAGGCCGAAGCGAAGAACTAGGAATCGTTCCATCAAGTTCCTTAAAGTTCAAGTGGTTGAACCATTCCGAGGATGAAGCTACTTGGGAAAGGGAAGATCGTCTGCGTCGGACTACCCTTCCTTCTTTTAGAAGTAAGCCAAAATCTCGGGACGAGATTTCTGTAAGGGGGGAGATTTTGTAACATCCCAATCAGATAAACAGTGTGTGTTTCAAATGTAATTAAATGTGTAGAAATTAAAACTTTTCTCACATCTTAAAACCCCTGAACTCACATGTAATTATTGTCCAAGAGTTGTGCAATCCAAAAACACAAAGCTCTTGTTGACCTTAAGTCAAACTCATTTCCCATTTGTCACAAATCTTGTGCCAAACCCTTGGAAATATTTTTCCCTGGTCCTAGAAATGATGTGGGACCCCTCTGAGAAATATCATAAGTTATGAAACTTGTTTGATAATTGTTGGGGGTAAAACAAACCCTTGAACAGCCTTAAAGAATTTTCTGAGAAAAATGCAATGCACAAAAACCTCTGGAAATTTTATGTAAGGTTAACCTTCATGTTAGCAAGCTCCAGTTAAAATTTCATGAAATTTGGAGTTCATTTGCTATCTCAAATAATTCTGCAAAGTCTTATTTGTTAAAAGGTTAATTCAAAACATGGCACTGTTCCTTGGGCTAGCCGCTTTGCAAAGCTGGTCCAACCCAACCCACTCCCTGGCTCGGCAGACCTCCCTTTCCACCTTGATGAGGTCGTAACCGTTGGATTCAAATCCAAAGATCACGACCTCCTCCTCTGCTGTGCAGCTCAAGTCCTCCCCACCTCATCAGGTCATTGCCGTTGGATCAAGGATCCATGGCCATGACCTCCCCTTTGTTTTTAAACCTCAAAGACCTCCTCCCTTAACCGTCACAGCGAGGTCCTCCCACCTTGGTGAGGTCATAGCCCTTGGATTAAGATCCAACAGCTCATGACCTCCCCGAGCTGTTAAACCACTTAGGCATCCCACCTTGTTGAGGTCGTAGCCGTTGGATTAGATCCAACAGCCCACGACCTCCCCGCGATATCAAGCGCACAAGACCTCCCCTGTCTCGTGTTGTGTACCGTTGGATTAAAATCCACATCCACGACCTCCCTCGCCTTGTGCGCATCAGACCTCCCTCACAAGACGTGAGGTCGTGGTCGTTAGATGTAAATCTCACGGCCATGACCTCTCTTGTGCGTTGCGCAGCGTCTAAGACCTCCCCCATCTGTTGTGTGCCCTTGGATTTAAATCCAAAGGCCATGACCTCGCCCCTCACTTCTCTAAGTCGCGCGCAGTTAAGTCCTCCCCTCTAGTCTGAGCCCTTGGATGTAAATCCGAAGGCTAGGACCTCCTGTCCCCTTCTCCACTTGCGCAACTGCGCAGTCAAATCGGAGGGCCACGACCTCCCCGTCCAAATCGTGTGGCTGGGACCTCCTCCCAGTCACTTAAAACTTAACGGTTCAAAAACATATCCGAGGGCTAGGACCTCCCCATCCTTTTCATCCAGCGGTGGAGCGCTTCGCCCTGTTCTTCTCCTAGCTTGGGCTCGCGTGCAAGGGCTATGGCGGTGGAGAAGGTCGGCGCCTTGTCTTGTCCAGTGACTCTGAGCCTGCAAGCATTAAATGCGTGTCGACCTCTTTCCGCCCCTAGGCCATGCCTGTCCCTAACCTACTCTGTCCCTCCATCTTGTCCAAGTCCAGACTTCTCGTGGACCTCCCATGGGCTAAGCTCACCATGATCTTAACCCGTGGTCCATGACCTCTTTGCCCTAGCTATATAACCCCCCATGTTGCCCTTGGCTTCTTTTTACACACCTTTGAGCTTGGCCTTGCTCGTGCTTGGCCGAGCTTCTCCTCCACTGAACCTCCTTATCGCCATTGAAGACCTTGGAGCTCCTCGGTGGCCTTGTTCCAGTGGCTCTCCTCTTCACTTCCTTTCTTCAATTCATGCCATTTTCCTCTGTAACCAAGACCCTAACTTGTTTAGTTGGGCATTTCGAGAGGTGGCCAGGTGGAGCTTGGAGTTGGCCGTGAAGCTCCTTGTCTTCCCGGCTCGGTCCTCACCTTCCTCGACCTCCTCAAGACCTCTCCGACCTCCAGGTAACTCTCCGATAGTCCTTAGATCTTCGGGCACACGCTGAATGATGTCGCGAGCTTTACTTCACATTTTGGTCGTTTGGCGTGCTTGTCACCTTTGTCATCTCGGCTCATGGCGTTCTAAACCGTCGCCGCCATCGAGTGACTCCATGGTGTGCGCAACACTATTGCGCACATGTTAGTGTCCTTGGTTGGCGCCAAGAGGTCCTCATCGCCGGCGACAAGCTTTGAGCTACTCAAGATTTTTGTTTGGACGAAACAAAGCAATGTTGTTTATCGTTTTAAGACAAAGGTCTTCCGCTTTAAATGTCTCAATCATTGTTAATCATGGGGGTTAGCTTTTATTGCCTTTAATCCTGTCCTCATGCACGCATTTAAGACCCCTCGTGCGCGGACCTCCTTGTGTCCCGCGCATTTACTCGATGTCCATCTTGGCGTGCTTGCGCTGAAGCGCGATGGCGCTAGATCTGGGCCATCCAAGACCTCCTCCGAGGAGATCTTGAACGTCCAGGACCTCCCCCTTGCGCAATCGTGGCCGTCTGCACCTCCCAGGAGGTCAGTGGCGCAAGACCTCGCGTGGGACCTCCTCGAGGTCATCACCACCGCTCCTGGACATCCTCCGTGTTGTGGTCCGTTGGATGCACCATCAACGGCCACGACCTCCCTCTGCCTTCAAGCGCTACAGCAGCTGGGAGGACATGGACCGTTGGATCCAAGATCCATGGCCCATGACCTCTGGACCTCGCGAAGGCTGCAGTGCGTTAACTCCTGGGAGGTCTTGAGCCGTTAGATCTAAGATCTGTGGCTCATGTCCTCCCCTGTCTTGTGGTTTTGAAAAAATCCAGTGAGGACTTATTTTGTGAACTGAAAAAGGTATGAACTTTAAAAATGCATAACTATTTCAATTTAAATCCAAATGAGGTGGTTCAAATTTCTGCAGCTCTGGTTTGAGCTGAGCTCTAATCTAAAAATGGTTGTGAGCTCAGTTCTGTTCCAGAAAAGTGAATTGCAAATAGATTTCAAAACTAACTTTAAATGTTTCTTTAAAAATTCAATTAACTTGTAAAATGCATAAGTAAATCCCTGTAGATTATTTTTGAGTGAATCCAACTTTGTTGGCTTCCTCTGTTAATGCACTAAATGTTAGAATAGGATTTAGGCATGTCACTGTTTTCAAAAAGCTTTGTTGTGCATTTTAATTTTGTTCAAGTTCTTGTTTTTGAAAAATTATAGAGAATGCCTAATAGCTCCAAATGAGGTGAACTCAATTGTGTTATTCATCTCATGAGGTGTTTGTTCTACTGTAAAAATCTCAGCTGCACCACCTCTCTAGAAAATGTTGCCAAATAATTAAATTAGTGAATAGTAGCAGTTTGGTATTTTTAGGGCTGAGCAGAATTGTTTTGCTCATATCTTTTGCATTGAGAATCCAAATCCATTGGTTCTTGTTGCTAAATTCCCTAAAAATCATCCTCTTGCTGCTGTAGAAATTTCAGAGCATTTGGAGTTTGTTTGATGAGCTGTCTTTGTGGTTTTCGTCGTTCTTATCGTTTCTTTTAGCCTTTTAGATTAGGTGCCGATTTGAGTGGGTTGATCCGTGAGTGATCCTCAGCAATATATTGAGCAAAACCAGCAAGGCAAGCAGTTTGATCATATCCCATTATTGTCCCATTACTTTAAAGCTTAATACTTTGTTTCACTTATATGTATGCATGCTACTTTGTGTTAAAATGTCGTTAGTAATCCTATAGATGCATATTCTGTAGGTAAATGTTCATTCTCTACTACTAAGCTTAGGATTATCTTGCTGCGATTTAGAGTTCGATGGATGGACTCTTATCGCTTAGTAGTTTACGTTGATAATGCTTAGATAACGGTAGAAATGGGCGGTTGTCGACATTATGTCGATGACCTTGATCACACAAAATTTTTTATTCCATTTTGTCCATCTTGTGTTTTGTTACTTTGTAAACAAATAAAACAAAAATAAAAACAAAACTGTTATTGACTTGGGCACAATGGATGTTGGTGTGACATGTTGGGTGTGAATGGAATGGTGCCTAGGTCCCCAAGGACCGAGTTACTTGTGTCACTAAGCCAAGCGCTCTTGCGTGCTAACCACACGAGGGGGATATGGGACCTCTCTTGACTAAGTACTTTGGGGAGGTGTTAATTATGAGCTGGTCGGTGGGTGTGCTTTAAATGTGTTGTGTGTGGTGTGGGAGGGGAGCATTAGCGGACGGTTAGGTCGCCTAGTGTGTCCTTATCCCTGTGGGTTGCGGCTCTTAATTAGCATCATCCATTGTAAATGTCTCGTAGGACTTAGCCGTGCCGGCATACCAAAGGAAGTGTGCTAAATCATGTGGCGAAAAGGCGGTCCAACGTGTGGGTACATTGGTACATCCCTGCAGGGTTAAAACTATTCGAATAGCCTCGTCCTAGGTTATGGACATGCTTGGTAAGGTCGTGCAAGAACTAGACTACAACATTTAAATTAAAACTTGATGGGTTGGTATGAATGGATGTTCATACTATTGTGGTGGCTATTGGGTTAGTTACTTCCAGGATTGTTGATGTCATCTATCATTTTTGTTACTTGTCTCGTTGTTTCTTGCAAATGTAAAATGAATTGCAAAATTGCTTTGGAATCTATTTAAATATTGCAAATGAAAACTTGCTTTATGCTAAAATAAGTCCAAAGCCTCATCCACCCAAATAAAGCTTGCATGTAATTACACTATAGTTCTCATTATACTACGTCGCCGGTCTTGCGGGTACATTTTGTACTCATTTGCTTTGCTTAATAACTTTGTTGCAGAGGAGGTAGAGCCTAAAAGCTTTACTTTTGTGAGATGTGCATGGGCTTTGGAATCGAGATAGGCGTCTTGGTCGGTTGCCTTGTGGGCTAAAGGCAAACCTTGTGGCTCCTTTTGTTTATCGCCATCTTATGGCATGTTGCTTCATTGTGTTACCTTTATTGTTGTATTTGGCGGTCGGCCCTTTTGTAATAACTCTATATTATGTATGTCTTTTATTCTAGTCGTGCTTTGGTTCTAAGTCTTGAATGGAATTGATGCATGATTTTGTAAAGGGTGTGTATCTTGCATTCAGGAAGTATACATATCTCAAGACAGTTATTATGTTTGTGATGCTAGGGTCAATGGATGACTAAGTATTACAAGCAATAAACCGGGTCCTCCTGAGAGGATGGTGCTTCATTTGGGGAGCTCCTCCGACGGGCCGGATTGACTCTGGCGACCAAAGAGTGGTGTGGCTCCGAGTGATAAGCGAAGGGTGGTGATGAGTAGCTGAAGGGATGGGGGAGCCTTCGGGCTGAGGAAGTGTTTTTGCCTGGTAGGCTTCGGCTGTGTGGAGGTTTCTTCAGCTCCTCTCGTTTGTAGCTTTTTGTTCGGTCCGCACGGACGGCCATTGTCAGAGTAGCATAAAAGGCTTGGGAGAAGGACCTGAGGGAGAAGCCAAAGACAATTGTGTGTTTGTATTGCTGATGTGTGTATGAAAATGAGATCCTCCCTTTACATGCCCATGGGGCTTTACTTATAGGGGGGGGCAAGAAGGGACATTTACTTTCTTGCCCCATAAGCGAGAGAGAGAGAGTAATTTAGGTACATTTGTCTAAATACGCTGTACAGACTAACTCTACATATGTACAGTATCTCTGACGTCACACCGGTATTCCTGACGACCTTGGGGTGCGGGGCACCCCTTAGTGCCTAGCTACGACATGAATACATACTTCAAGTGCATATAAATACATAGTTACTGCATATACAAAAGATACGAATTACTTACGACCCCTTCCTACAAATTATAAGTTATTAACCAAACAGACAATTGGACCAGACATATTAGGAACCCTTTTTACGGTCAGGCACAAGTTTTAGCAGGTGTCACAACATAATAGCTAAACCCTAAACCGCCAAGCCAAATCTATAAAAAGCTTATTATAGTAAGTAGGAGTTGATCGTTAGCCCCGAGTGCTAACTTCTTATTGTCTGTAGCACACAACCAGAAGGAGATCATTATATGCTTCCTAAAACCCTTTGTTGTACCACATAGCACAGGGCAATAAATCTTCTAGTGCCCGACCTCACCGTAGTAGAATTTCCACAGTGGATTCTAAACTCATGTATTGAGTGGTAATTCATATCAATCATGTAAAAAGAAAACAACTCTTCACAACAACTCCATACAACTTTACAAATAAGGTAACAACATAGGGAGGTATAAAGGAACTGAATAGCATTTGTGATTTTTGTAGATTCTCAAGGGTACGATATCTGTTAAACTTGCAATAACATTTTGTGATCGTCGTATGTTATTGTAGTCACGGTAAATTTCTAAAGAATTTTGTGAGGACGATTGAGGTAGCAATAATTCATAAGTAGGATGGTAAGTGATATTGCGATGCGCTAGGGAATTCATACACGGTGGAGAACTTGGAAGAAATGGCGCAACAACAACAACACGACAGTTGATCTGACAAGAAGGTTACATGGCACGCAGGCTAACGAACTAAGGACGGTACACGCGTGCCTCATCGCAATGGAGGCATGTTACTCCTATCTCCTGAAGTTTAAAGCTTCATCCTTAGTTTTTAGCAAATACATATAGCAGTAGCGTGTTGCATCCCATTTCCCATTGTAGTATATGGTGTTGTAGCGTAACAAGGCCAAGGTGGCTTAGGATAGTTCTTGTACCAGTGTCCTTCACTACATCGGAAGCAATTGTTTGATTGAATAATGGGGCTAATGGTACTAGTAGGTGGCATGGGTGATTTCGTTGGTGTTTCCAATTCGACCATAGAAATAGGTTTGTGCAGCATGATTGGTGATTCGAGCTGCCACAAAGAAAGGGTGTAGGGTGAGAAAGTGCCAAGCGACCGTTGGGTATAATATTATCGTCAGCAATGTCAAACGGCCATTCATCATCTTCAGGTTGATCAGGATTGACTATTTTGTTTTCAATGTTCTCTCACATGTTAACCAAATTGTGTTCATTAGCTTCCTTCTTAAATGCATTGTACTGCAAATGATCGTTCTCTCTTGGATTGTTGTTTCTAGTTTGTAGTAGTTCTTCAGCAGCGGCGTTGACTAGCACATAGTAAGGGCATGCACCTTGTCCTCCGCACATCTGTCGTCTTATCCAGAATTCTAGGTGCCAACACTTCTAGAATTCCAAGATAATATCAAGAGTCCTCCTTCGCTCGGTTTTAAAAACCGAACTCTTGCAATCGCTCTTCGCTCATCTCAATTGTGTGTCGCTTCTCGTTCTGATGCTTGTCGCTGAGGACTCAGAGAACGTAACATAATTACTTTTTTTGGGAGATTAAGTATTTGTTTGCTTCCCGTCGTTGGTCGCTTGACCTTTTTTATTGCTTTCCCCCGGAGAGCAGGTAATTTGTCGGATGCTTTTGTCGTTATTACCGTAGTCGTAGTTATTAGTCAGCTAGTTGTAATTAGTTAGTTTAGAGGTAATTAATTCGTTGTAATTAGTAAGTTTAGTGATAATTAATAAGTCGTAATTAGTTAGTTTGCTGGTAATTAATTAGTTTGGTGGTAATTAATTAGTCATAATTAGTTAGTTTAGAGGTAATTAATCAGTTGTAATTAGTTAGTTCAGTGGTAATTAATTAGTCGTAATTAGTTAGTTTGATAGTAATTAGTCACACAAATAAGTTCATGATATGTAAGACCCCTGGGCACTCAATGAAGGATTGCCATAATAGACCCAGCTCGTCCGGTCATCATTCAGTGTCGTAATGTAATATTTTTTTCGTCTTTTTTGTTATGTACAACGTAACTTCTACGATACCCAGCTATGGACTCATCGGTAAACTTCTACGTGAGGGTGTTGTAGAAGCGTCGTGGAGACTAGTTGTAGACATCAATGCATAAATGATACATAGGATATTCTTTATTAATTTATCGGTTCAATGTGGATGACGTTGGTGCAATACAGTATTAAAGAATATCATCCACTTTAACATCGTGTTGTACCACAGGCTAGATTAGGGATGACAATCGGGCACGGTGGGCAAGGGTAGTGCTCGCCATACCCATACCCGCGACCCCAATTCCCCCCCATGGGCATGCACGCGAAGGACGACGAGCGAAGAATCTCGCCCATGCCCATCGCCCGCGGGCATGCCCATTTACCCGCAAACAATGCACCACCACCCGTGGGTACCCATCGCCCGCAGGCATGCTCATCACATATAAACAATCCACACATCCAGTTCATCACAATTCACACATCCAATTCATCACACATTCAACAAACACACAGACATAGCTCTAGAACACAAAGACATTGCTCTAGAACGTAGCAATACAAAGACACAAAGACAAAAGATCTGCTAAAAGACGTTGGCAGCGGCGGCCGAGGGGTCTTCGAACTTGCGGGAGGACGATGACGATGGCCTGCTGTGGCGACCCGGCCCAGGGCACACCCTGGAGGTCCCTCAGGACCTCCTGGGAGGTCCGTAAAGGACTCCCAGGACGTCTCGAGAGGTCCCTCAGGACCTCCTGGGAGGTCCGTAAAAGGACTCAGGGACGTCCCAGGGACATCCGTGAGACGCCTGAGACCTCCCGAGAGGTCCGGGAGGACCACTTGGAGGTCTGAAGACCTGACCCGAGGAGGTCGCTGGACCTCAGACCTCCCCAAGCTCCACTTCCTGACCCGAGGGAGGTCCGAGAGGAACCAACCCGAATAGGTCGTGGGGCTTGGGGACAAGCCTCATGTCCTCTGCGATCTAAACCAACCCCCAGAGATCAATGACTGGTTCTCACAGTAAGCAAGTGATAACATAGACATCCACAACAGCTTTATTAACATCAAAAGGGAGTTGTTTACAAGGGGTTGCTTACAAGCTCCAGCAACCGAGAGCACAATACACAGCAGAAAACCAAAAGGTAGGCTCCAACCATTACACCACGTGATTGGTCGGAGAGCGCGGCCTAATTGATTTGGTCCTCTTCATCATCATAGAATTCTTCACCGCTCAATTCATGAATCAAGCAAGAGTGAGCACAACTACTGCGTGCTCGCAAGTTACACCCAATTAATGTAATGACATGCATAGGGATATATCAAGAGAAGGCATATTAGGGTTGATTTGCATAAAGCCAATTTTATTTCAATTACAAGTACTAAGTTTCAAGGCAGGTTACAATAGTTAAAATTCATTTTTGTAAAATCCATTTTCAGTTGGATAACATTCATCATCAAGATGGTGAAGGATACCCTCCTGTCACATGGCTTCCCGCCCAAACCCAATTTGGATAAAGATCCAAACCATTTTTCACAAACCTTTTGAATACCCAAAACCAAGATCTAACTTTGAGTGACATTGCCAGCATGTCCATGACCGCGGACACGGCTATTCGAATAGATTTACACTCTACAGAGGTTGTACACTTTACCCACATGACATGAATTCTCTAGTTTGTTTGGCATCCGTCGATACCACCTCACACTTCCTTTGGTGAGAGGTCTAGAGCACATGACAAGGCCTTTACAATGCATCATTGTGAGGACCCCGGTTTATTACGCTTGTAATACTTAGTCATCCATTGACCCTAGCATTACAAACGAAATAACCCGTGTCTTCGAGACATGTATACTTCCCAGAAATGCAGTATACACACCTCTTTACAAAATCATGCGTCAAGTTCATACAAGACATAGAACCAAAGCACGAACTAGAATCGTAAAAGACATACATAATATAGAGAGTTATTACAAAAGGGGCCGATCGGCCAAAAACAACTAAGAAAGATAAATACAACGAAGCAAAAGCCATAAGATGGCAATAACAAAAGAAGGCCATATGGTTTGCCTTTAGCCCACAAGGCAACCGACCAAGACCGCCTAGTTAGTCTTCCCAACTGCAAAGACATCTCACAAAAGTAAAGCCCTTGGGGCTCTACCTCCTCTGCAACAAAGTTATTAAGCAAAGCAAATGAGTACAAAAATGTACTCATAAAGGCCGGCGTGTAGTATAACAGAACTATAGATAGCTACATGCAAGCTTTATTTAAGTGGAAGGCTTTAGGCTCTTTTTAGTATAAAGCAAGTTTTCATTTGCAATAATGTAATAGATTGAAAGCAATTTGACAAAGCATTTTTAAATGTTGAAGTAACAACGATATAATAATAATAACAATAACAAGAACAACCTGGAAGTGACTAACCCAATAGTCACCACAACAATAGTATGAATTACCCAATTCATACCATCCAACAAGTTTTAATTAAATGTTTAGTCTAGTTCTTGCACGACCTTACCAAGCATGTCCATAACCTAGGACGAGGCTATTCGAATAGTTTTAACCCTGTAGGGGTGTACCAATGTACCCACACGCTAGACCGCCTTTTCGCCAAGCTATTTAGCACACTTCCTTTGGTATGGCGGCACGGCTAAGTCCTCGAGGCATTTCCAATGAATGATGCTAATTAAGAGTCGTGACAACTTAGAAGGATCGGAGACACCGCCCACCCTAAGCAATCATGCTGGTGCTCTTCCCTTATAAAAATAGTTTTAACCACCATGACCCACAATTAACACCTCCCAAAGTACTTAGCCAAGAGAGGTCCCATATCCCCTCGTGTGGTTAGCATAAAAGCGCTTGGCTTAGTGACACAAGTAACTTCGGTCCTTGGGGACCTAGGCACCATTCCATTCACACCCAACAATCACACCAACATCCATTGTGCCCAAGTCAATAACAATTTTTGTTTTCATTTTTGTTGATTTACAAAGTAACAAAGCACAAGATGGACATAATGGAATAATAATTTTTGTGTGATCAAGGTCATCGACATAATGTCGACAACCGCCCATTTCTACCGTTATCTAAGCATTTCTAAGCATCAACGTAAACTACTAAGTGATAAGAGTCCATCCATTGAACTCTAAATCACAGCAAGATAATCCTAGGCTTAGTAGTAGAGAATGAACATTTACCTACAGAGTATGCATCTATAGGCTCAACTAATCGATAATTTAACACAAAGTAGCATGCATACATACAAGTGAAACAAAGTATTAAACTTTTAAAGTAATGGGACAATACGGATATGATCAAACTGCTTGCCTTGCTGGGTATGCTCAGTTTGCTGTAAAGTATCGCTCACGGGATCAACACACTTGTCGACACCTAATCGAAAAGGCAAAAAGAATCGATAAGAATGACGAAAACCAAGAAGACACCACAGCAAACTTGCTCCAAATGCTCTGAAATTTTTATAGCAGCAAGATCGTGATTTTTAGAGGATTTAGCAACAAGAACCAATTGATTTGGATTCTCAATGCAAAAGATATGGCCAAAACAAAACTGCTCAGCCTATAAAATGCAATCTGCTACTATTCATCATAATTAAATTGCTTAGCAAACATTTCTAGAAAGGAGGTGCAATTGAAAATTTTACAGTAAATCAAGCACCTCATAAGATGAACAACCCAATTAGATTCATCTCATTTGGAGCTATTATGCACTTTCTATAATTTTTCAAAGACATGAAAATGAGCACAACTAAAATGCACTCACAATTCTTTTGAAAACAGTGACATGCCTAAATCCTATTCTATCATTTAGTGCACTAACAGAGGAAGCCAACACGGTTGGATTCACTCAAAAAGGATTTCTAGAGAATTACTTATGCATTTTACAAGTTAAATGCAAATTTTGGAGCAACATTTAAAGTTAGTTTTGAAACCATTTTACTAATCCATTTTCTGGAGCCGAACTGAGCTCACAACCATTTTTAGATTAAAGCTCGGTTCAAACCAGAGCTACCAAAATTTGAATCAACTCAAAAGGAGCTAAGATGAAATAGTTATGTATTTTCAAAGTTTATTACCTTTTTCAGTTTACAAATAAGTCCATTGGGAATTTCTAAAAACCACAACGACGCGGGAGAACATGAGCCGTTGATTCTCAATCGGACGGCCCAAGACCTCCCGGTGAAAATACGCACGCGCCCGCAGGATCGACGAACGTGGGCCGTGGATCCTAGATCCAACGGCTCACGACCTGCGGCATCACGCGCTTGCGCCCGCGCGAGCTCGGAGAACGTGGGCCGTGGATCCTGGATCCAACGGCTCATGACCTGCGGCATCGCGCGCTCGCGCGCGGCGCGTTTGGACCTCGCGCACGTGAATGGGGCGGAGGTCGTGGCCGCTGATCGCGAGATGGACGGCCCGCGACCACGCACCCAGCGCTAAGGACACATTAATGACTACAATGATTGGAGATGATTAGCCATAAAGGGGGAGATCTTTGTCCTAACGACAACGGCACATTTGCCGCTGCCATCCGACAAAATCTCGAGGGCATGGACCTGGCCACCGTCGGCGAGATAGGACACAGCGACGCACACCGAGGGCACCAACGAGTTCACAATAGCCGTGCGCTCCAGAGGGTGCCACTCACACCGACGGTGATGGCCCAGAACGGCGGTGACCAAAACGGCCGAAAGCATAATGTGAAGAAAAGCTCTGCAACAATCATACAAGCAGGTGCTCAACATCTAGAGGACTACCAGGAGGTTACCTGGAGGTCTTGGAGGTGCCGAGGAGGTCGGAGGAGAGGAGGACCGGCGATGGTGAAGAAAGGGGTGCTCCACGGCCAAAAAGGGGAGAGCTCCAAATTAAGCTGCCTCTACAAATGTCCAAACCAGCTAGGTTAGGGGTTTTGACCACAGAGAGGAGGTGCTCAAATTGAAGCAAAGCGAGGGAGAGAATAGTCACTGGGGCACTGCCTTCACCGAGAGCTCCAAGGTGCATCAATGGCGGCCAAGGAGGTCTGTGGAGAAGGAGCTCAGCCAAGCACAGTGGGTGCAAGCCTGAGCTCAATAGTGTGTAAAGGAAGCCAAGGGGGGAACCAGGGGAGGTCTTATAGCCCGGGGAGCAGAGGTCATGAGCTAGGGCTAAGCTCCATGGTGAGCTTAGCCCATGTCTCCACCAGGACGTGGAGGTGATGAGGGAGCAGGTCGGAGCAGGACTGAGGGGGTGGAAGGCTGACACGCATTAAATCTTGCCGCAGAAAGAGCCGTGTTGGGGGCGTGACAGTCCTTGCCCTCCTCCTCTGCCATGGCGCGCCTTGCCTCCGAAGCTAGGAGAAGAACAGACCTCACATCAACCGTTGGATCGAGAACAAGGGGAGGTCGTGACCTTTAGATCCACAATGGTGCGATCTGGAAAGGCACGGGGGAGGTCTTGACCACCGGATCCGCATTGCACGGTGGCGCAAAGAAAAGGGGAGGTCGCAGCCGTGGGATCTCTATCGCACGATTGCGAAAGGAAAGGGGAAGGTCGCGCGCAATAAGGGGATAGGAGGTCGCGGCCGTTGGATCTGAATCCAAAGGTACGGGACCGATGGGGAGGACTTAACTGATGCGCGCGACACAGACAAGGGAGGGGAGGTCGTGGCTATTGGATTTTAATCCAACGGCACACAACATAGATGGGAGGTCGTGGCCATTGGATTTACATCCAAGGGCGCACAACATTGAGGGGAGGTCGTGGACTTTGCGCACAACACAAAGGAGGTCGTGGCCGCTAGATTTTAATCCACAAGCGCACAACAATGGTGGAGGTCAGAACCGTTGGATTTACATCCAAAGGCGCTGAACAGAGGATGGAGGTCATGGCCATTGCGCATGGCGCAAGGGAGGTCGTGGCCAGTGGATCTTGATCCAATGGCGATGAGAGGATAGGGGAGGTCGTGGCTATTGGATCTCAATCCAATGGCGACGAACTGAGGCGCATGAGGTCTTGGCCCTTAGGCAAGACACTGAAAAGGGAAGGGGAGGTCGTGGCCGCGGGATCTGGATCTAACGGCGACGAGGTGAGAGGGGGAGATCGTGGCCGTTGATTTGGATCCAACGGAACACGACCTCGCGCGGGTGGGAGGTCTGGTGCGCATGATAAAGAGAGGAGGTCGTGGCCATTGATTTTGATCCAATCTGCACGACCTCATGTGAAAAAAGGCCGCAGCCGAGCCGACATGGGTTCTTCTGGCGGAGGTCTTGGTGTTGGATTTTGATCCAACAACTACGACCTCGCAAGACGGGAAAGGACCTCATGGGGCCGAGGGCGCAGTTGGGTTCGACCTGCTTTGGAAAGCGACTCGGACCTAAGGAACAGTGCTTGATTTTGAATTCAAATTTGATGGCTGAAGTTGGAGGAATTTCTAGAGGTAGCAAACTAACTCCAAAAATTCCGAAATTTTAACTGGAGCTTCCTCACTCCAGGATTAGCCTTTCATAAAATTTCCAGAGGTTTTTGTGCACTGCATTTTTCTCAGGAAATTCATCAAGGCTGTTCTAGGGTTTGACTTACCTCCAAAACTTATCAAACAAGTTTTAAAACTTATGATATTTTTCAGAGGGGTCCCACATCATCCTTAGAACCAAGGGAAAATATTTCCAAAGGATTGGCATAAGATTTGTGACAAGTGGAATAAGGGTTTGACTTTTGTCAACAAGAGCTTTGTGTTTTTGGATTCCACAACTCTTGGACAAGAATTATAGGTGAGTTCAAGAGTTTCAAGATGTGAGAAAAAGTTTTAATTTCTACACATTTTCTTACATTTGAAACACACACCTATTTATACATTTGGGATGTTACAATCATTCCACCACAGTCCACCCTGCTCTAAGGTTTCGCCCCGTACCAAGGCCCCCTCTTGAGCCAGTGGGAATTACATAGTTATAAAAAGACAGGCCATAAAACACCACCCACACCCCAGTCGGATCGACCATGATGGAACTTTGCAAATTAATTAGCCAGGTCCCACGCCCCACACTGGAGACATGTGGTTGCACAATTGTGGCATAGCCCATTATAGGCTTAGCAAGAGGTGTCTCAAAGACCGGTCCTTAACTGACTTGGGCGACAAACCTCAACCCTATGGCATCGGATCACACGACCCCCGTGCATAGACATGCACCAACCAAACAACCAGCTTCGTCCAAGTCCAAATCCATTTTCCATTGCTTTGCCTTTCAAACCTCTATGGCACACCAATGCCATGGCCATTTGTAAAACCTCCATGACACACCAATGCCATGGCCGAAATCTCCATGACACACCAATGCCATGGCCGAAATATCCATGACACACCAATGTCACAGCCCAAATCATTTGAACAAGTGATATTTTTTGCTAGAACTCCCAAATCAAGATTTTGGTCTAAGCAAGACTAAGCATTCCATTTTTCAAACGCCTCGGGTCCTCATTATTGCAAAAACCAGATTTTATCTAGGGTGACAATGGGGTTGATTCAACATAGACAGTGGCCATACCAAGGAACTAGGCTTAACTATGAATTGAGAGATAGGCATTGAAATAACTTAGTAAAAGTAAGCATGCATACATTTTTGAAACCGACATAAATATCTTGAAGTAATGGGTGCAATATGATCAAGAGTGTAACTTGCCTTGCTCAAAGTCTTGAGCTTCTTCTTCTCCTTCACAGAACTCTGGCTCCTCACGGCCTTCGTAATCTACACGTTGAAAACCAGATTCTCAAATAAAGCTCCAACAAGATCCAAAAAAAATCTTAATAAAACTCCAAAGTAAACCAACAGAGAGATTGGGAGGTCAGGAGGAGGTCCAACGAGCTTGTTGGAGGAGGTCCAGAGAATGCTCGGTTGAGCTAGGGAGTGAAAATGGGGAAAATGAGAAAGGAAGGGCTGCCCAAACTATATATAGCTGGAGCCCTGGAGCTTTCCCATGCTATGGTATTTAGGAGTTGGTAGAAAGGACCATAAGGGCAGGTAAGAAATGTGACAGAAGCATGTCATGGGTACTGCAAAAAGTGGTAGCATTTAATGCGATTCAACAGGCATTCAATATGGGGAAGACTTCCATACTCAATGACTCAGTCAAAGGATAAAAGAAAGCTAGGTGTGACTGCCAAGTAGGTCCAGCCAAGACCCGCAAGGAGGTCCTGCGGAGACCTTGAGGAGGTCCCGCAGAGATCAAGGGGAGATCCTCACCTACAGGGGAGGTCCTGACGGTTGGATCTCCAAAAAAGGAGGTCCAACGGCTAAGATTAAGTGTGAACGGGGAGGTCTGCGGAGGTAGGAGGAGATCCTCACCCGCAAGGGAGGTCTAGGCGGTTGGATCTCCGAAAGGGAGGTTCAACAGTCAAGATCAAATACAAAGCAGGGAGGTCTCAAAAGGTAAGAGGAGATCCTCACCCGCAGGAGGAGTTTAGACGGTTGGATCTCCGAAAGGAGGTCCAACACCAAGATCAAATACAAAGCAGGAGGTCTCAAGAAGGTAAGAGGAGATCCTCGCCATAGGAGGGAGGTCTAGACGGTTGGATCTCCCAAGGAGGTCCAACGGTCAAGATCAAATACAAACGGGGAGGTTTGCAAAGGTAAGAGGAGATCCTCGCCAAGAAGGGAGGTCTAGACTCGTTGGATCTCCCAAGGGAGGTCAACGGTCAAGATCAAATACAAGCGGGGAGGTCTCAAGAAGGTAAGAGGAGATCCTCACGCAAGGGAGGTCTAGACGGTTGGATCTTGGAAGGAGGTCCAACGGTCAAGATCAAGGCAAATGAAGAGGTCCGCAGGGGTTAAGAGGAGGTCCTCACCCGCAAGGGAGGTCTTGAACGGTCTCGATCTCAAAAGGGGAGGTCTGAATGGTTAGGATCTCCAAGGGAGGTCCTAACAATCGATTCTGCAAAGGGAGGTCTCGAGCGGTTAGGATCTCCAAGGGAGGTCCTAACGGTCGATTCTGCAAGGGAGGTCTGAGCGGTTAGGATCTCCAAGGAGGTCTAACGGTCTGATCTACAGGAGGAGAGTCCGACGGTTAAGATCTCCAAGGGGGGTCTTAACGGTCGAGATCTACAAGGAGGGAGAATGCGAGGCGGTTGCGATCTCCAAGGAGAGGTCTTAGGTCGAGATCTACAAGGAGGAGGTGCGGATGGTTGAGATCTCCAAGGGAGGTCTTAACGGTCCAAATCTACAAGAAGGGAGGTGCAGACGGTTGAGATCTCCAAGGGGGTCTTAACGGTCCGAGATCTACAGGAGGAGAATGCAGGCGGTTGAGATCTCCAAGGGAGGTCTTAACGGTCCAGATCTACAGAGGATAAACGGGCGGTTAAGATCTCCAAGGGAGGTCTTAATCCAGATCTGAGAGGGAGGTGGGTGATAGCGAGATAGGAAGCGGGAGAAGCGGGAGCCATTAGATTTCAATCGAACCGCCCAAAGTGATTGGGCCATTCGGAACATCAGAGCTAGCGTTGGATCTCAGCCGTAGAACTAAATCGGGCGGTCCAAAATGGTTGGGACGTTCGGACCGTCCGAACGCCACAACAAACCGGACCGTCCAACGAAGATCTAAGGGCTCAAAGAGGGTGGGACGTTCGGACCATCCGAACGTCTCACCAAGATCAAACCGTCTAATACAAATCGGACGACTCACATTTGATAGAGGCGAAAATAGATAGGGAGGAGATCCTGGAGGACCTAGGGAGGTCCTAAAGGACACGGGGAGGTCCAATAAAGGTAAGGGGAGGTCCTAGAGGACATGGGGAGGTCCAGTAGGACACAGGGAGGTCCAAATGAGCAAGGAGGAGGTCCTGAGAAGCGGTAGCACCGCAAGGTGCGGGTGGCACTATAGGGTTGGCACCGAGAGGAACTTCCAGAGAGGGTTCTGAGGATTTAGAGCTAAGGAGGTCTGGACCCTTGGATCCAAACGAAGGAGAGGTCTGGACCATTAGATCCAGACGAAAGAAGGCACAGACGGAGGGGTTTCTTGGGGAGGAATCCAGCAGAGGAGATCCACGGAAAGTGGTCTAGAGGAGGTGCAGGCGGTCGGGATGAACCCGGGAGGTCGACTACGGGATGAAGGACCAAGGAGGTCCTTAGGAACATCTGAAAAGTTTAGGTGAACAGGAGGTCTATGTGAACAAGAGGAAGTTTAAGTGGACACGGGAGGTTCAAATGAACACGAGAGAGGTCAGGGCATAAAGGAGTATCCAAGCAAGGAGAGTGCGGACATAAAAAGAAATGCCAGGCGATAAGAAGGTTTAAACCTTGAAGAGATTCAAACCAACAAAAGGTGGTCCAAATACGGGTAGTCTAGACACACAAGAGTGCGGACTCACAAGAGGTTCGAGACACAAGAGGATCTGGGCATAATGGAATGCCCAAACCAGAGAGAGGTCCAGAAGGGGAGTTAAATTCCAAAATTTAGATTTCCGAGATCGAAGATATTTGAAACACAAACCTGAGCTTAAGACATCTCAGGGGTAATTGTGACCCGAAGAAGGGGTCAAAATCGAAGAGAAACTAGAGAGGAGGTCTCGAAAGAAAGGGCTGAGCATGAGAGGAGGGCAGGACTAACAGAGGAAGGAAAAGATGGCTCCAGAGAGGTCTAGTAATACCAAAAGAACCAACCTTTAGGGTTAGTTGAAGTTCGGTTTAATCATTTTAAACACCCAAATTCTGAAAATCTCAAGTTAAGCTTTGAATTCTCATCAAAACAAAATGGTTCTTTTTATTTTGAATTTTTTTCAAAACTCTGAAAATCGGTGTTACACTTGTTGTCGTCTTGGCTGCTCTGTAAACTTGATGGCAATGCGTGGCGTTCGAGAGGAGGCCGTGGCCTTGAAGCCCAGCCTCGCCAGCCTCCGCCCACCCCACCGCAGCCTCCCGCCTCGAGCGCCGCCGTGCACATCCTCCTCCTTGACACCACCACCTCTTTCCCCTTGGCGCCTTGAATGGCGGGAACTTCTTGGCGTGCAGGTGCAGGGGTGAGCTCGGAGTACCTCTCAACCGCCTTCCTCTCCCTGGACAGCCTCTCAACTGTGGGGGTCCTTGCCTCCTTGGCGTCGTTAGCTTCCTCGGGCTTGGGGATGGCGTCCTTGGCGCCTTCGGTGGCCGATATCTGTGAGGAGGCGGGCTTGAGGAGGAGGAGGTGGCCGATAACTTGAGGAGGATGAGGCGGCCAAGCTTGAGGAGGAGTAGCGGTGGGACGGGGGGTGGCAGCCGGCCAGGAGGACGTGCGAGGCAGCCGCCCAGGAGGACGTGCGAAGAATGAGGCTGATCTAGAAGGGAAAATGGAAGGGAGGCCAGGCGGATTTGGAAAATGGAGGTGGGTGGCAGCTTGGAAATGGGGGCAAATGGAGGTGAGTGGCGGGCGGGAGAATGAGAGTGTGAGTCTATGAGATAGTGAGTAACCATATTACGGTTTTAGTGGTCCCACCTGTCAGTGCATGTCGCGAGTAAACGAGCGAGACGGGCACGGGTGAAGCTTACCCATGCCTGTGCCCGTTTACCCGATGGGCAGAGAGTTTCCCCCCATTTTCATGCCCGTGGGCAAAGAAACCAGCCCACACCCAGCTTCATTAGGGTATTTACCTGTGGGCACACGGGTAATCGGGCACAATTGCCATCCCTAGGCTAGATAGGCTTGTACATGACCAACTGAGGGAAATGTGTGACATGCAGATCATATAACAACATATCGTAGCCTTCGAAACGCACACGAGTCGGAGGCTGCGGTACGTTGTTATATGATCTGCATGCCACGTATTTCCCTCAATTGGTTCATGTACAATCTTATCTATCATGTGGTACAATACAATGTTAAAGTGGATGATATTCTTTAATACTGTGTTGTACCATAGGCTAGATAAGCTTGTATATGAACCAACAGAGGGGAATGTGTGGCATGTAGATCGTATAACAACATACCATAGCCTGTACATTGTTATATCATCTGTATGTCAAATATTTTTCTTAGTTGGTTTATGCACAAGCTTATCTAGTCTGTGGTACTTTGTGCTTGTAATGCTTGTAACGCTTCAAATGTCGTTAATTTTATGTATGAACACGTACACTACAACTCCATTGGAAACCCTATTTTTTGAAACCCTAATGCAACTCCATTGGAAACCCTAATTTTCAAAACCCTAACTCTTTTATGAGTACTTTGTGTGGGAATTCATGAAACCCTAATTTCCAAAACCTAAAATCCAAATTTTCGAGACCTAAATCCTTCATTTTGGAGACAATTTCAGAAAACATACAAAATTATCCTAAAAGGTGCCAATCTGGCAAAAAAAAATCCAAAACTGCTACATGAAGAATTAGGTGCTGGGCCATGGCAAGTTGGCAACAAATCTTTCATACTCTATTATTGATTAAGGATGGTAGTTTTAAAATTTAATGCTTGAACTGGTTTGAACTCGTGGATGACACGGGAATCGATAGTTAATGCATAGTACTCTACCCCTTTAATTGTTAATTTTCTACCCCTAATTTTCAAAATCTTTCTTCCTAATTTTCGAGACCTAAACTCTTAATTTGTCGAGACAATTTTAGAATTGTAAAATTATGGAAAAATTACACAATCAAGTCCACTGTGTAAGGAGCCTAAAAGAAATTATAATTTTTAGACCTCATTTTCTATATTAGAAAATTTCTACAGACAGTGTACTTAAATGAATTTTCGAGAAAAATCAAAACGGATAAAATTTTGAAAAAAAAATTACACAAGCAATTACACTGTGCCGCGAGGCTCTACAAAAAAAAATCATAATTTTTCGAGCTCATTTTCTATATTTAGAAATTTCTCTAAAAATATACTTAAATGGATTTTTGAGAAAAGTTGCTACAATGCCCTACGCCTCTTCTGGCGTGTGGGGATGCGACTGACTTCTTCTTCCGCGATACAAAGTAGCGACAAGTGGCTTCGTGTGGTCCGGTCGGTGGCGCGAAAGCGGGCCAAAGAGAACAAAAATGGAATTTCGGAGGTAAGAAGGCTACATTTGGAATTGTGATGGTCTAAAGGGCCAATAGTGTCCAAAATCCGAAGGTTACGTGTTCAAGGTTCGCCTACACAACCGACAGGTACATCATATATTTTATGTAAGAACTCTTATTGTATTGTAATCATAAATAAGTATTGTTTTATCATTATGTGTACTAGTGAAATCCTGAACATTGGCAGTAAAGGCATCTTCAATAGTGGTCACCTCAGTCGTCTCTTAGCTACCATGTCACTCAAAAATCTATTTGGAGGAGAGAGGACACGAAGAGAGAATGTGCCATCTCTTATATAAGAGACAAATTGGGCACGCAAACCATTGCAAATAGTGAGAGTGTAAGGAGAGAAGTTTGTGTTGAAAATAAATAATTTTATGGATAAATTATTAGAGATGTTGTCTCTAAAATTATCTGTAGATGAGTTAGAATGTTTATAGACAAATTGTCGTACATGCTTACGATCTGAGGATACTGGGTTTAAATTCGGGCGTCCTCACGAGATATCTGAAGCGGTCGGCACAGACCTCTTGAGATTAGGGATGACAATCGAGCGCGGTGGGCACGGGTAGTGCTCACCCACGCCCATACCCATACCCGCGACCCCGATTCCCTAGAGGCAATCATAGAGATGATTATATTTCATTATGTTCATGACATTGGATAATGTGTTATCTTGTTCCTAGAATAATATTGTTAATATTTATTATCAAGTATGTGACTTGGTTGTGAAACTCTATATTTCTGCGATAATTATTCTTATACGATCCACAGTGGAAACATATGAGGACACATATGAATAGACTAGCATATATATTGATTGATGACTATGTTTCACGAGTCATAGATATGGAGATATCAAACCAATAATATGGACACATGTTAGAGAACATGGTGTTGGATAAGACCCACCTTGAGACACTATTGAGATTGTTATGATTCTATGTGTCATTAGTTGGTCTCAAGCAATGATGATGTATAATCCTTAGACACGAGATTAGCATAGTTTCCTACATGTGTAATAGCACTCTTAGGGGTTGCCAAGCGCTACAATGGCTGAGTAGTTACAAAGGTAGCTTTCGGGTATGCTGTGAAACATGGAGAGGAATGTGACTAGTCGGATATGGGATTTGCCCCTCCTAACATAACAGGAGAGATGTCTCTGGGCCCCTCGTTGTGATCGGATAAAGAAAGTGCATGGCCGTGCCACTAGTAGTCGAAGTGTTCGACCACGTGAGATTATCGACACTCGATCGAGAAAGAATTGAGCAGTCCATGGATGACACAACATCTCACGGAGTTCAACCGGACATCGTGAGGCAAAAGGGTATACGAGTAGGTCACTCGGTTCGATCGATTCTGGTAGTCGTATGGAATCTGAGCTGGTCGTGGGCGGTCGAGCGTAATTAGAGTGGTCGTAACACGGTGGTAAGGAGTTCTGGTGGTCGTGACCACATATCTGAACTGGTCGTGTAAAGATAGGACACAGTCGTAAGTGATGAGGACACAGTCGTAGATCATATTGCATTAAGGTTAAATCGATATAATTTGTGTGTATTGGGAATCGATATGTTACGCTAGGAGCCGCTCGACTTCGTGATCGGAAGCGGTTTCAGAGTCTGCAGAACTACATGAACCTCTGAGGTCACACACTTAGCAGGTTGGAACAAACCCGATCTGAATCTGATTAAATGGCGTGTTGAATAAGATCCGTCCACGAGCACTATATAAGGAGATGCATGAAATTTGTGGGAGGATCGTGAAAACACCACGAAACCCTAGCCGCCATCTTCTGAAACCCTACCGTGCGACTTGGTGCTAGCACATCGGTATGGTTGTTCACTTACGGGCGTGTGGATCTGTAGGCGCTACTACGATTGTTGCGCTTGAGGGCGATCCGCGATCTTCACGAGAATTGCAGAGGTTCTTTGGAGGGACGATCGACTCGACCACCGCATCGACTTCTTTGGGCGTTGGACGATCGACTCGACCTCTACATCGGCAGCGCTCTTCATTGGACGAGTTGCTCCAACCCTTCTTCGGCGCTCTGCGGCGTCGGTGGTAACGATCTATGATCATCTACTTGCTTGGCTTCACGATTTGCGTGGTAGAAATTTTTGTTTGTAGCTATCATAGCCTACCCGCGACCAACAGTCTCCCCTCGGCAGGAGTCGACTGCCGCGCCGCCACTCGTCTCCGCTTTGCACCACCGCATGGCGCTTCGAGTCTCTGGGGTCTCCGCTTCGAGCGCCGTAAATCGCTTCGAGGCTTCTTCACTTGCCGTTGCTTGGGCGGCTCCATCGCGGCCGCCGTTGCTCGGCGCTCCATCGCCCCCATGGCCGTCGCTCGGCGCTCCGCCCCGCCTCAACGCCCGAACTCCTCACCCTTCCATCGTTGCTTTCGGAGCCACTGCTCTCCGGGCTATCGCCGCTCCCCGCCGTCACCGCTTCGGAGCCGCCGCTCTCCGGAGCCATCGCCGCTCTCCCGCCGTCACCACTCGGGCCGCCGCTCTCTGGCGCGTCGCCGTTGAGAGCCGCCGCTCTCCCTGCCGTTGCCGCTCGGAGACCGCCGCCCTTGCCCGCTCTCTGTGTGGGAACCCTAAAGTTCTCGTCGCGGGGCGTCTGGTGGGCAGTTGCTTAAGTTGTTCGGTTAGGCGGCCCATTTGCGCCCAGCGGATTTTTTAAAAACGTCGTTCTAACCGCCCGCAAATCGGCGCCGCCTACCAATAGTCTTGTTTCCCTCCTCGCTGCCGGTGATCTTGATGGTGTTAATTACACCTACGCCGTGTCTCACATGCGCATCCACATGCGTGGTCTTCGTCTCTAGGGCATCCTCTTTAGCGATGTCACCTGCCCGCCTTGCCCTACTCCTCGTGAATATGCCTATCGTCTTGCCCAGAGCGGTGAGGCAAAGGCTCTTCTTGAGAACGCTTCGCTTTCTTGCGATGATGAGGCTACCTCTGCCTACCAAGAGGCTCTGGATTCCTACAAGGATCGATTGACCGCCTACACTCGATGAGTGCAGCAGCGATGCTCGAGTGCTTCTTTGTCTTCATCGCCAATGTCGGCCTCGGTTCTCTTACGAGGTTGTGGGACTCCTCGGCTTTCGGATGTGGACTCACCTTCGTCGGCGCTCTGAGCCCTCTGGTGATGCCCTCTACTGTCAAGTAGTCCGCCGGAAACACTCTCTTGATAGGGTGATGCTCTTGTTGACACTTTCTCGCTTCGAGCTCTGTTGTGCAGCGTCGGTGGACTCTCTCGCATTCTTGGGTGTCGCTCTGTCCATGCTACTGGCCATGCGTCTTGACACAGGTTTCAGCGTGTCTGATTCGTTACTGCAAATCCGTCTGAGTTGAGCGGTGTGCTGACTCCTTGCCGCCACCCTCGTGTCACTCTCCTAGAGGCTCTTAGCGAGATCTGTATGAGAGACTACGCTGAGTGGGGTGATGCGATGCCACTCCCCTCCGTGCTCGTCGCTCATCCACTACTACCAAGCGCTCCACGCTTGACCTGCTTTGCCGCCTCCGTGGCCGCCACAGTGGTGGTGGCCGCCCTCCATCTGGCGGTGGCCGTCCTCCTTTGCTCCTCTTGTAACAAGGTTGGCCACATTGAGTCCTAGTGCCATAAGCGCGACATCTTTCACCTTTGTTCTTCTACTAGCAGCCTTGGTGCTTCTACATCGGCGTCTGCATCGACTCTTTGGTAGTTTCTCTCTTGAGCAAGAGATAGCCGGACTTGGCGCCGCTGCTGCGCCGAGGTTCTCCTTGGCAGTTCTGCGGGTTCTACTCACTGACTCTTGAACTGAGAAACCACCCTCTGCAGTCGGTACCTCCTGTGGATTCTTGATCTGGAGCATCTTTTCACATGACTTGATGCTTCCACTCAGTCCTTCATTACACCTCTTGATTCTCCTGTTAGTGTTCTCACTCTTGATGGTACCTCTCTTTTTGTCTCTGGTCGAGGACATCTTAGCAACTCATCTTTTCATGTTCCTTCTGTTGCTCATGTTCCTCGCCTTACCATCTTGACTTCTTTCTGCTTTGGGTAGATTCTTGATTTTGGTTGTCGGGTCATTCTCGACTCGACTCTTGTTGTGTTGGGGCGCCACACGAGAGCTCTGGTTGGTTCTAGCCCTCGGCGCCTTGACTCCACAGTGTCTTTGGGAGCTTGGTGGCTTCACCTTCCTTCATTTGTCACCGTCACCTTGATCTCTCCGCTACGCCACTCGTCTACCGGCTCTTTCAGCGATGGCATCACCGTCTTAGCCATCTGTGTGGACCTTGTCATCGTCTTTAGTTAAATCGTGGCCTTCTAGGTGCATCTCCAAGAGGCGTGTCTTTAGATTGTCGAGGCGTAAGTTAGGCAAGCAATTGACTTCCTTATCCTCATAGTGAGTCGATATCTCGGCGTCCATTTGATCTTGTTCATTCGGATGTTTGGGGTCGGCTCCTTCGTTTGAAAGGCGTCATCGATATTATATCATATTTATAGATGATTTCTCTCGCCACACTTGGATATATTTCATGTCTTCTCGTAGTGAGGCCTTGTCTATCTATAAACAATTTGCTACTATGGTTCACACACAATTCTCCACTCCTATTCGTGTCTTTCGTGCTGACTCTGCTGACGAGTACCTCTCTCGTTACCTACGTAGCTTCCTTGCTGAGCAGGGCACTCTCGCTCAGTTCTCTTGTCCTAGTGCTCATGCTCAAAATGGTGTCGCTGAGCGCAAGCATCGTCACCTCCTTGAGTTGGCTCATGCACTGATGATTGCCGCCTCTATTCCACCTCACTTTTGGGCCGAGGCTGTTTCCACTGCCACCTATCTCGTCAACATCCAGCCTTCTTACGCTCTTTAGGGTGCAATCCCTTAAATGCATTTGGTGTGTTTGCTCGTTCTCATCGCCCCTCGAGCGCACCAAGCTGACCACTCGATCTGTTGAGTGTGTATTTACGGGATCTGATCTTGAGCACAAGGGCTATCGGTCTTTGGGATCTGTTGGTCGACGGATCTGCATTTCTCGGGATGTGACTTTCGGCCGAGTCTCGTCCCTTCTACCCGTCTTGCCTCTCCTTGGCTTCCTCTGTGGAGTCTCTATCTTTTTGACCTTTCGGATACACCTATATCATCTTGCCCTCATCCACTTTAGTCCTTGAGTCTCCACATATTCCTCCTGTGGCCTCTCATGGTTTATGCGCCGCCTACTTAGTCTTACGTGGCTCCTCCCCTCTCTTCTACACTCGTCGACCTCGTATTGAGGATCTTCGGATGAGCCATCTTCTCTGATGTTCCATCTTCTCTGATGCTCCATCTTCCCTAATGGGTCATCTTCTCCTTGCTACACTCTCGCGATCGCCCGATCGATTGACCCCCTGCCGTTTGCTTTTCTTTGGTGCGACTACTCATGAGCTTTGTCTCCTCTACGGGATCTTGTTACTCACCTTGAGTGGCGGTATGCCATAACCGAAGATTGCTGCCCTCGGCGTACTAGTACTTGGGATCTTGTTCCTTTTCCATCTCACTCTCGTCCCATCACGTGTAAGTGGAGTGCATAAGATTAAGACTTCGCTCGATGGCTCTCTTGGCGCTATAAAGGCGTGTCTTATTGCTCGTGGCTTCCAGCAAAACATGGTCGTGACTCTGACGAGACTTTTTGCTGTGGCCCACATGACCCTTGCCGCTCTTCTTTCGGTGGCGTCTGTTCACTGCTGATGCATTTCTCGGCTTGATGTCAAGAATGCCTTTCTTAATGGCGAGTTGTGTGAGGAGGTCTACATGCATCGCCACAGAGTATTCATTCACGAGGGCATAGTGCATGCGCCTTCGCTCTCTCTATGGCCTTAAGCAAGCCCCTCGTGCTTGGTTTGAGTGCTTCTCCTCTGTGTTCACTACTGCTGGCTTTTCAGCTAGTGATCATGATCCTGCGCTCTTTGTCCACACTTCATCTCGTGGTCGGACTCTTCTTCTTCTGTATGTTGATGATATGATCATTCTTGAAGATGATTTTGAGTACATTGCCTTTGTCAAGGCTCGTCTTAGTGGCGAGTTCCTTATGTGGGATCTTGGTCCTCTTCGTTTACTTCCTTGGGATTGAAGTTACTTCCACTCGGATGGTTTCTTTATGTCCCAAGAAAGTATATTCGAGATCTTCTTGATCGCACCTCTCTCATGATTAGCGTCTTTGTTGAGACTCCCATGGAGCTCAATGTTCACCTCGACCCTCGATGGCGAGCCTCTTTACGATCCAGACTTGCTATCGTCATCTTCTTTGGGAGTCTTGTCTACCTTCTTTGTTACTCGTTCGGATATCACCTTTCGATCCACATTACGAGTTAGTTCGTCTCTGCTCCCTCTCGAGGTCCCTCTGACCACCTTCTTGAGTTCTCCGATATCTTCATGGGACTATCTCTCGCCGTCTCTTCTTTCCACCTCCAACTTCGTTCTGACTTGAGCTTATTCGGATGCTACTTGGGCGCGATCCCTCGATCGCGGTCTATCTCTGCTTCTTGTGTTTTCTTGGTGGTTCGCTCATTGCACGGAAGGCGAAAAGCAGTGCATTGTCCTATTCGAGTGTAGAGGCTGAGTTGTGAGCTATGGCTCTCTTGCCGCGAGATTACTTAGCTACGGTGGCTACTTGAGGATTTTGGTGTTTTTGTTACTACACCGACTTCTGTCTTGTCAAACAGAACAAGTGCTATCAGTATTGCCTGTGACCCTATGAAGCATGAGCTCACCAAGCATATTGGTGTTGATGCTTCCTTCATGAGGTCTTGTGTTCATGATCGGTGATTGCTCTTGATATGTGCCTTGAGCTTGAGATATGGATTTCTTCACGAAGGCCCGGACTCGAGCACAACACGGCTTCTACCTCTCCAAACTTCGGTGTTGTTGATCCACTATGAGTTTGAGGGGGTGTTAGAGATATATGTATAGCGTGTTATTCCCCATTGTTATGAGGGGTTATTTGCATATTCACCACCTGTACTTTGTGTATATATATTAGCCCATTGGCCTCATATTGAATACATGCGCTATTCATAACACTTAGGATGATGATACAATTGGCAATGGCGTCGAAGGTTTGCCGTTTCTCGCGTTTTCGTCGAAGTTTAAAAGAGCTGTCAGGTAGAGGCAGTCAGACCAGCCTCTGTGTGATGGTCTGACCGACTTAATCCTGTTCATCGTCCAATCGTTTGTGATGATTTTGGGTCAGGTCATATTCACAGTTATCAGTGCATATGTGTTGCATAATGCATGTTTTGGCTAACATGGGTCAAGTTGTGAAGAACTTGTTCTCGGAATCGATTTCTTTGTCTATTGCTGTGCAGGACGCTTGGAGATCAACGACGGTCAACGGCGAGGATGATCGGACTAAGCTTGGAAAAGCGAGGTCGAGCGATCAAGGATGCGGGTGAGGTCGATGGATTCAAGCATGGCGCAAATTGGACAAAGGTGACCGAACGGGCAGTTCGGTGCGACTGGTTGGATCAAGCGGCACGAAGTCGGTGCAAGTGCCTTGGTGGTTTGGCGGGAGTCGGACGGGAGAGACTTGCTTGGCCGACATGATGAAACCGTTGATCTACCTACGTGGTGAAACAGCGATTGCTTCACCAAGATTGAACTTCGGTCTTGGAGAAGGACGAGAAGAATGTTTGGAAATTTCACCAAATCTTGCCTTGGTGACCCTTTTGGCTAAACCACGGTAGCGAGGCGATGCACGAAGAAGTGGTTTAGGTCAAGACAAGTGAAGACGGCGCTTTAAAATACGTGCGTGTGTGACCCGTTCGTGTTGGGCCTTAACGGGAGCCCATTAGGGTTAACTCTTCTATAAGCTAGGCCTCTATAAATAGGAGGGGGTGCTGTCAAGCAGCTCCCCAGCACTTCATTTGTAAAACCCTAGTTTGTCTTAGGGCTTAGAGAGGAAAGGAGAGGCTTATGGTTTCAGAGAGATGAGTTGAGTGAGTACTCATAGATTGAGCTCTTGTCCTCCATGGATGGAGTGGCTGTAAACCCTCTCAATCTCAAATTAATCTTTGCATGATTTATCAAAGATGAGTTTTCTTGTGTTCTTCATCTCTATTTGGTCATTTTGAGTCATCCTTTGATCCACGAGTTTTTGTTTGGTTTCTTCTCTTGATCTTACTTGTTCTGACATGTGGGAACCTATCTAGGATCATCTAGATCATCATTCAACCACGAGCAAGTTTCTAGATCACGTTTTCGTTTTTGCCCGGTTTTGAAACCACCTTCGTTCAAATGGAAAAAGGTTAGGGCTTCGGCATAGATCTAGATGATCGTTGCTTGCAATAGGTTCTTGATATCCTTAGGAAGGTGTGTCTCAAGTTTGGTCAAGTTTCATCGTATAGATCAAAAGTTAGACCGATTTTCGTTTTGGATTTAATTTGTCGGCACTATTTACGGTCAAGTCGGTCGGGGCGTGTAAGCCGCCGGTCGAGACCGCCCACTTGACTCGGCAGCGCGATAGCCGTCGGTCGAGGCCAAGACCAGTTTGATCTCCGTATTTTGGGTCTTTTGCTTTGGGGTTTGATTGGATTCAAAACAAGTCATTCACTGTGCTTGTATACAGATCTTCATAGCTTTTATAGCTATTGGAGTGAAAGTAGTGTTGAGTTTGATCTAAGTGAAAAATAGAGAAAGCGTCTATTCACCCCCCCCCCTCTAGGCGCCTTTCCGGTCCTACAAGTGGTATCAGAGCACGGTTAGCTCTTCTCATAGATCTTAACCGATCTGAGGAGCCATGGTGTCTGACAAGTATTCAACCAAACCACCTGTGTTCGATAGAGTCGATTTTGCTTACTGGAAGGCTCGCATGCATGCATACATCGAGGCTCAAGGGCACGCAATTTGGCTTAAAGTCAAAAATCCTTATGTTGTGCCAGCCAATGACGATGTGATCACTCCAGATGTGGAGGTAAATAGCAAGGTTCGAAACTTCTTGATTCAAGGGCTTAGTCGTTCTGAGTTTGAGCGTGTCGCTCATTTGAGGTCTGCTCATGAGATCTGGAAGACCCTCTGTGATTACCACGAGGGATCCACTGCGATCAAGGAAGTGAGACAGAACCAGCTTAAGAAAGAATACTCAAAGATCGAACAAAGGCCTAGTGAATCTTTAGATGAGTTGTGGGGAAGGTTTTCCAAAATCCTTCATTACTTGCGTGCTGTGGATCTTGTGTTTACTGAGTCTGAAAATGCACGTCAGCTCTTGGGTGCTCTTGATGTGAGAGTTTGGGGGATAAAGATCACTTCCATCAATGACAACACTGTCATGAGTGAGTTTACCATGGATAAGCTATAATCGAGGTTGAAGACGCATGAGATTGACTTCATCTCGCGTCTCCCTAAGACAGAGTCGATGGCCCTAGTGGTTGACCCATCTAAGGGTAGCTCTTCTGATTGCTTGGATTTTAGTTTATCTGGTTTTTCATTGTCCATTTTGCATTCTTTGGCGATGAGTAGCTAGAAGAAGCTACGAGGATGACTTAGCGCTCCTATCCACAAAATTCATGAGAGTTTACAACAAAGTGAGGAGCAAAAGGAGGTGGCCCTATTACACCTTTGAGTGTGGTGAGCCAAACCACATTGAGCCAAGTGCCCCAAGTTGAAGGGCAAGGAGGAGAAGGACTTCGGAGGCGTCCTCAAGCTCGGGATCACAGCCAAGAGCCCAACTTCTGAGAAGTTCGTCAACGAGGTCCTTGCGCTCTTGAGAATGTTGATATGAGTGATGTAGACTCGGGGATGAAGGGCGACAATGATGATTCCCATGACAAGAAGAAGGCCGAGAACTTCACGGCATGTGCTTCATGGCCAAGAACGACCCACGACGTCAACTCCTCCAACGACGATGAGCTTTTCGATGATCCGATGAGGTATGCCCTCACGGGTGAGATGAAAGCGTGCCTTAGTTGTTCTTGAACGAAATCTGAAAAGGCAAGCTAAAATAATTAAAAGCAGGATATCATGATTGACAACTTGAACCTAGAAGTGGATAGGCTCAAATCTATTAATCCTGCTGATGATTGTGATTCTTGCTTTAGCTTGCATGATGAATTGACTAAACTGAAATCTGCTCATTCCTCTATTGCAAATCAACTTAAAGATACTCTAGATGAACTAATCTCTCAAATCTAGTCACCTTGCATGGATGCTATTGCTCTAGATGTATTTCTTTGTAGATGCTATTCCTTCACCTTGCTCAAATTGTGCTTTACTTGAATTGAAGTTAGATAGTGCTACAAAAGAATTATTGAAATTTGATGCTAGTCACACTTGTTCTCATTGTGAGGATAATAAAATTAAATTGAAAGAAATAATGAAATAGTTCTTCATTCTAAGAGCGCTTCATGTGAAAATTGTTATAAACTTCATGATTGAGAATGATGCTTTGAATAAGACTCTAGAGTAGAAATCTAAAATTGAGCAATCCATGTCCATATTTGCTTCTAAGAAAATTGTTGATTCTGCTCCTTGTGCTTTTTATGTCTTGAAATTGGAACAAATTTAGATGAGATACAAGAGGCATTTAGAGTCAAATTCAAAGAGCAAGTGAGTAGGATTAAGAATGCTTCTTGTGTGTCTTGTGAGGCTTTAAAGGTTGAGGTAGCTCTTGCTAAAGAAAAGCTTGCTAGGACAATCAAGTCGAATAAGTGTGTCATCTGTAAGGACCTAGCCAAAGAAAATGATTACATCAAAAAGACCCTTGAGAGATTTTCTAGTGGAAAGAAGAACCTCAACATGATCCTCGACCAATCTAAAGTGAGTGTGAAGAAAAGTGGCCTAGGTTTTAATTCCCTAGAGCATTCCAAGAACCATCCACCTAAGATTGTGAGAGCTGTTGAGAGTGGCATGTTCGAGTAGAACCCCCGAACCATCTAAGGTAGTTTTTAGATCTGTGGGTTTAGCCCAAACCTCTTCAAGCAAGGCAGTGCTTCTACTTCATCGGTCGAGACCCTTCAAAGGTCAAGTACCATTGCACCTACTGCAGAAGGATGGCCACATCGTTGAGTTACCTTCAGTAGAGCCAAGATTGAGAGGAAGGAGAGGATGAGTGCCTTGAGGACCATTAGAGGAGTTCCCTCATCTGTGACAGTCTCTAGAGCTAGACAACCTGTCTTTCCTGCTAGACATAGGTCTATGTTTGTAGATGACTTCTTTTACTCTTTTGGGAGCTCTAGGCTCCATTTTGGGTTAGGATATCGTAAGGAGAGACCACGGGTAGCATCTAGATAGGGGGAGTACCGATCTTTTGGTAGGTCGATTCGGAGAGGTCTAGGTGTTGCTCATGTGTGTTCTTATGATTATCTCTCTAACCATTTTATTGCTGCTTCTTCTGCTGTTCCTAAGTATCATGTGGCTCAGTACTGGATTCCCAAGTTTTTATCACTAACCCCAATACTGAGGCACAGATGTTCCCTGCTTATGTCCTGTAGGTCCGTCGTGCGAGGAAGGAGGACATTTGGCTTGTTGACTCTAGGTGTTCTCGACACATGACTGGAGATTCTAGATGGTTCTCCTCCCTCACACGTGCATCCGGCAACGAGTTGATCACATTTAGGGATGCTTCTACCGGGACTGTGACAGCCAAGGGTACAGTGCACGTCAACAACAAGTTCATGCTTAAGGACATCGTTTTGGTAAGTAAGCTGAGGTATAATCTGCTATCTGTTTCTCAGCTTCTTGATGAGGGTCTGGATGTGAGATTCAAGAGTGGTGAGTGTAGAGTTCTAGACTCCTCGGGTGAGCTTGTCTTTGGGATCTCTAGGTTTGAGAATATATTTTGTGCTGATTTCAGTGTCTCTTCTGCTTCCAGTCCTAGATGTCTTGTGGCTTCTGACTCTCATAATCTAGTATTGTAGCATCGTAGGCTTGGACACATAGGCTTTAACCATTTGACCAGAGTCAGTAGCAACAACTTGATTAGAGGTTTTCCTAAGCTTAAGAATGTTAGAGACCTTGTGTGCACTCTCTGTAGACATGGTAAGATGGTTTCTGCTTCTCATCCATCTCTTTCTTTAGTGATGTCTGATGGACCTGGTCAGCTCTTGCACTTAGACACGGTTGGCCTCTCTAGAGTTCAATCTGCAGGAGGGAAATGGTATGTGCTTGTGATTGTGGATGACTTCTCTAGGTATTCATAGGTTTATTTTACGGTTTCTAAGGGCGAGGCTTTTGGCTGTTTTAGAGAGTTGGTCCTTAGACTAGCTGTTAATCTTCCTAGAGCTTTGAGAGCTATTAGGAGTGACAATGGGACATAATTCAAGAACTCTTCATTTGCTACTTTCTGCACTGATAGGGGACTTGAGCACCAGTTCTCCTCACCTAGAGTTCCCCAGCAGAATGATGTTGTAGAGAGGAAGAACAGGACCCTTGTAGAGATGGCTAGGACCATACTAGATGAGCATAGTACACCGAGGAGGTTTTGGGCTGAAGCAATCTCTACTGCTTGCTATGTATCCAATATGGTGTTCTTGAGATCTGTCATAGGCAAGACTTCTTTTGAGCTTAGATTTGATCATAAGCCTAAAGTCTCTCATTTCAAGATTTTTTTTGTTGCAAGTGCTTCGTTCTTAAATATGGCAACTTGGATAAATTTGAATCAAGATGTTCTGATGGCATTTTTCTTGAATATCCTGCTCATTCTCGTGGCTATCGTGTGTTTAATGTGGATATTAATAAAATTGTTGAGACTTGCGAAGTCACTTTTGATAAGGCTAGTCCTGATACTAGACCCGATGGTGCAGGTACACAGGTTTCTGAAAGCATCTTCGTCGACGAAGACTCTGAGGATGAGGACCCAATCCATCCACCAGTCACTTTTGAGGTGGTTGGAGAGCCTGCTTCTACTTCTCCAGCTTCTGATGAGCAGCCTCTTCCCACCTTCACCGACGATCCGAGTGACTCTGCTCCTGCCTCCACAGTCCATGAGGTAGAGGCCACTTTTGCACGAGGACCTCCTCTTCACATTCAGCGACAGCATCCATCTGAGTAGATGATTAGGGATCTTCATGAGCGAGTCACTCGCTCCAGGTTTATCTCTCCAGATTCTCATGCACATTCTACTTTTGTCGCATCTTTTGAACCCTGAGATGTCACCCATGCTTTATCTGACTCCTCTTGGGTCAATGCCATGCATGAAGAGCTTGAAAATTTTGAAAGAAACAAAGTCTAGACCTTAGTTGAACCTCCACCTAATCATAATGTAATTGGAACAAAATGAGTTTTCAAAAATAAGCAAAGTGAGGATGGGTTGGTAGTTCACAATAAGGCTAGGCTTGTAGCTCAAGGTTATTCCCAGGTAGAAGGCTTAGACTTTGAGGAAACCTTTGCTCCTGTAGCTAGATTAGAAGCCATTCGCATTTTGCTAGCATTCGCGGCATCTAAGGGCTTTAAGCTTTTTCAAATGGATGTCAAGAGTGCTTTCCTTAATAGCTTCATAGAAGAAGAGGTCTTTGTCAAGGAACCTCCTGGTTTTGAAAATCTCAAGTTCCCAAACCATGTGTTTAAACTCTCCAAAGCCATGTATGGATTGAAGCAAGCCCCTAGAGCTTGGTATGATAGAGTTTCTTGATTAAAAATGATTTCAAAATGGGAATGGTAGATAAAACCTTGTTCACTCTTAGGCATGGCAGTGATTTCTTACTGGTTCAAATTTATGTGGATGACATCATATTGGTTGGTTCTTCTCATGCTTTGGTGTCAGTTTTGATTCTATGAGCAAGGAATTCGAGATGAGCATGATGGGCGAACTGACCTTCTTCCTTACTCTTCAAGTCAAGCAACTGAAAGAAGACACTTTCATTCATCAAAGCAAGTACACAAAGGACCTTCTTCGGTGCTTCGACATGGGAAGCAGTAGGCCAATGTCTACTCCTATTGCCACATCCATCGTGCTGGACCCTGATGAGGATGGAGAGCCTGTGGACCAGAATGAGTACCGCAGCACGATTGGCTTTCTTCTCTACCGCACGGCGTCGAGGCTGGACATACAGTTTGTTGTGTGTCTGTGCGCTCGATTTCAGGCTTCCCCTCGTGTCTCTCATCGTCAAGCAGTGCGTCGTATTTTCAGGTACCTCCAAGACACTCTTGACTTTGGGCTTTGGGATTCTTCTGATTCTGCTCTCTCTATTCGGGCGTTTTTTATGCTGATTTTGCCGGGTGTAGAGTGGATAGGAAGAATACTTCTGGCACTTGTCATTTCTTAGGCATATCTCTTATCTCTTGATCTTCTAGGAAATAGTTTTTACATTGCACGATCCTTCTTAGAGGCCGAGTATGTAGGCTATGACCAATAGCCTCTCTCAGGTTCTCTGGATCTTGTCTACTCTGCGGGATTATGGGTTGTTTTTGGATAGTGCCCCTCTTTTCTGTGACAACACTAGTGCCATAAACATTGCCAAAAATCCAGTGCAACACTCTAGGACCAAGCACATTGACATTCGATATCATTTCCTTAAAGACCATGTAGAGAAGGGTGATGTTGTGCTTCACTTTGTAGAGTCTGAGCAGCAGATTGCGGATATTTTCACTAAGACTCTTGATTCTTCTCGTTTTACTTCTTTGCGGGGAGAGTTGGGGGGTTATTAGTCCCCTTAGCCTGTTTTAAGGGGGAGTTAGCTCTTTTGCATTCATTGTATTATATTGCATTTTAAATCAACAACTTGCATTGTAATATAAAATCACGGAGCCTTGTTTATTATCCTTGTGTGGCATGATTTCACTCTTTATACCTTGCCATGTCTTGTGCTAGTTTGCTACGTTTATCATGACTTTCCATGTGTAGCTTAGCTTTTGCCATGCTAGCTCTATTAAGTGTGAAAAACTTGAATTAACACATGACTTGTTGAATCTTGTGACTAGTTTTGCCATAGTGATCTTCTCATGATTCATGACATGTCAAATAGGCTAAATTGAGTCTTGAATCTAATTTGAGTTTTAGATTGAGCTATGCTATTTCCTAAGTCAAGCAAATGAAAAATGATTTTTTCTGTGCAAAAAAAACTGATCTCACCAATTCTTTCTCATGAAACGGCTTGCCATTGCACTAAGCATGAACTCAGGAGGGAGTTTTGGATGACCTAGACCACTCTTTTAAGCTTCTTGCTTAGGATGGTCGCGGTAAGGCTTGAGATCTAGCACTTGGGTAAAAACAAAACAAATTATGAAAATTGGTTGAAACTTAGGAAGCGATTGTGGATGGCTTCTAGTCCAGGACGTGCTTTACTAAGATAAAACCAAAAATAAATTTTAGCAAGTGCTAAATGTGCTAAATTTCAAAGTGCTTGAACAAATTTCAACTTTGAACTCATAGCGCTCTAAATTGGCTCAATTTTTGCTTCTTGGTTTCATTTAGTTTATTAACATGGCTTGACTCATTTTTGGTCATTCCATGTCATTCATGCTCTATCTTCCTTTATGCACCTTGATGAATCCATTGTTAAAGGGGGAGAAATTGTAAAAATGAAGAGGGAGAAAATGAAATTTTTTCATGAGGTTATGAGGATCATAGTGAGGGGAAGCATCTCATATGCATTTTTGCGATCTTATTGCCATTTCTGAATTTGAATTGCAATTCTTGCATCCTCACAATGATCCAAGGTCAAATTGAACAATTGTTCTTTCATATGGACCTTAAGTGAGATTTTGCAATTTTCTGGAAATTGAAGCCTTCTTGCTTTCTTTTGCCGTATCTCACTTGCCGATGCTATTCTGGTGCTAGATTGGTCATTTCCCTTGCTTTTTATTGCTTTTGGACCAAGTTGTGTCTTTGTGCGAAAACGTCGAGTTTTTTTATTTTTCAAACCTCAATCTTTGCATTTTTGGGAAATTGCCAATATGTTCATCAAGGGAGAGATTGTGGATATCATAGGGATATGCCCACGATCTTAAGATGATGATACAATTGGCAATAGCGTCGAAGATTTGCCGTTTCTCACGTTTTCGTCGAAGTTTAAAAGAGCTGTCAGGCAGAGGCGGTCAGACTAGCGGTCAATGACCGGTCAGACCGGCCTCTGTGTGACGGTCTGACCGACTTAATCCTGTTCATCGTCCAATCGTTTGCGATAATTTTTGGTGAGGTCATATTCATGGTTATCAGTGCATATGTGTTGCATAATGCATGTTTTGGCTAACGTGGGTCAAGTTGTGAAGAATTTATCCCTAGAATCGATTTCTTTGTCTATTGTTGTGCAGGACTCTTGGAGATCAACGACGGTCAACGGCGAGGATGATCGGGACTAAGCTTGGAGAGCTGAGGTCCAAAACGATCAAGGATGCCGGGTGAGGTCAATGGATTCAAGCATGGCACAAATTGGACAAAGGTGACCGAACGGGCAGTTCGGTGCGACTAATTGGATCAAGCGGCGTGGGGGTCGGTGCAAGTGCCTTAGTAGTTTCGACGGAAGTCGGACGAGAGAAACTTGCCGACATGATGAGAGCCGTTGATTTACCTACACGTGGCGAAGCAGGCGATTGTTTCACCAAGATTAGACTCGGTCTTTGGAGAAAGACTGAGAAATGGTATTTTGGAAATTTCATCAAATACTGCCTTGGTGACCCTTTTGGCTAAACCACAGCGCGAGACAACGCATGGAGAAGTGGTTTAGGTCAAGACATGTGAAGACGACGCTTTAAAATCAGTGTGTGTGTGACCCGTTGGTGTTGGGCCTTAATGGGAGCCCATTAGGGTTAACTCTTCTAGAAGCTAGGCCTCTCTATAAATAGAAGGGGGTGCTGTCAAGCAGCTCCCAAGCACTTCATTTGTAAAACCCTAGTTTTTCTTAGGGCTTAGAGAGGAAAGGAGAGGCTTAGGGTTTTAGAGAGATGAGTTAAGTGAGTGCTCATGGATTGAGCTCTTATCCTCCATGGATGGAGTGGCTGTAAACCCTCTCAATCTCAAATCAATCTTTGCATAATTTCTCAAAGATGAGTTTTCTTGTGTTCTTCATCTCTATTTGGTCATTTTGAGTCATCCTTTGATCCACGAGTTTTTGTTTGGTTTCTTCTCTTGATCTTACTTGCTGTGACATGTGAGAACCTATCTAGGATCATCTAGATCATCATTCAACTACGAGCAAGTTTCTAGATCACGTTTTTGTTTTTGCCCGGTTTTGAAACCACATTCGTTCAAATGAAAAAAGGTCAGGACTTTGGCATGGATCTGGACGATCGTTGCTTACAATAGGTTCTTGATATCCTTGGGAAGGTATGTCTCAAGTTTGGTCAAGTTTCATCGTGTAGATCAAAAGTTAGACCGATTTTCGTTTTGGATTTAATTTGTCGACCTTTTTCAGTCGGTCGGTCGGACAGCGTGTAAGCCACCGGTCAGACCGCCCGCTGGTCTGACCGCACGATAGCCGTCGGTCGGACCGGGCCCGAGAGTTTGATCTCTGTATTTTGGGTCTTTTGTTTTGGGGTTTGATCGGATTCAACATAGGTTATCCACTGTGCTTGTATACAGATCTTCATAGCTTTTATAGCTATTGGAGTGAAAGTAGTGTTGAGTTTGATCTAGGTGAAAAATAGAGAAAGTGTCTATTCACCCCCCTAGGCGCCTTTCCGGTCCTATAGTAGGAAATATAGACTGAGAGAAAGAAAAGCAACATCAAAACCAAGAAGGCAGCAAGCAAAAAGAAAGAGGCAAAGATAGCGTGTGGGACAGAAAAAGCAGACTAAGTCTTAACTGTCCCTGGCTCTCCTACTGCAAAAAGCAAAGAAGAGAAAAGCAAAAAGCAAATGGCAGAGAGGGTAGGTACCACACCACACCTCTTAGCAGTCCCTAGCTCTCCTACTACACCACACATCTTCGTCTTTCTCCTCCCACACCTGCTTCAAGCCTCAGCTCCTTCCTTCGACTCGCAGATGACTCTCCTACATCAAGCCTCCAGCTCCTTCCTCCTCTCCTATAAAGGCGACAACATGACAAGAGCGAGCACATTGTAACATCCCAAAATTCATTATCAAAATAAAAATAAATAAAGTTATTATTTTATTGGACTTTATGAAATTTGAAAGAGTTTGATTGTTTTATTGGAAATTCTGAAGTTTTTAAAGTCAAAAGTAAAATTTATTAAAGTTTTTAAAGTTTTATTTGAGTTAAAGTTAAAAATAAATAAAAATTTAATTAATTTGGAGAATTTTCTGAAATTTGAAAAGCTTTTTCCTAAATATTTTAAAGCTAAAAGAAAATTTATTGCAAATTTAAAAGCTAACTTTAAGATGGAAATAATTTTAATAAGTCCAAAATAACTCTAGAGATTTCGTGAATTTTTCTAGAATTTTTGGATTTATTTTGCTATTTTCTAAGTCCGAAATGAATTAGTTTGAATATTTAAAAGCAAAAATCCATTAAAACCACTAAACGATAAATGGGCCAAATCTCGGCCCAATACTCATGTAGCCTATACCTTGCCCCGAACGCATGCACAATTCCGCTCCCTCCTCTTGCCACCATGGGATCTTAATCCGACGATCCACACGCACACGTCGCAAGGTCACTTCGCCCTCGGATGGACATCGAGCGGCCCGACCTTCTCTTCCCCATCTCCTTCTTCCTCAGCAGCAGATCGCCGCCATTCTTTGCCTCATGAGCTCCGTCTCCATGGGTTCCTCTTCTTCCATTTCCTCGCCATAATCGCATTGAATTTCCTTAACCCGCCGCCTCTCCTCCCAGACCATTATCCCTCATCATGGCGCCGAACTTCGCCGTAGTGCCTTGGCGCCATAAACGCCGCCAGCCACGATCTCCACCTCCGCTTCACCCGATCCTATAAGCGAGCAGGAGCCCTCTTCTATGGCCGTCGCCACCACTCGCTCTCTTCCCTTGTCTTGAGCATCCCGTGATTTGAGTTTCCTGTCGCCGGTCGAGAGCTTCAAGCTCGAATGCGCGCCGCCATCAACACCGCGTCCTCGCCACCGCCACCACTAGCATCACCGCAACGCCACCGGCCGGTCGCCGCGTCGTCGCCATTGGAGGATCCTCGGGCGCCACATCGCCGTCAAAATTGAACCACGCCGCCGCCTTTTCTCGCCGCCGCTTCGCCTCAATCCTCTTCTCGCGAGTGGGTGGCGTACCAAGTTCGCCTCGTCTCCTCTTCCTCCTCGTACCTTCAGCCGCCGCCGGTGCGGTGTCTGCCGGTGACCTTTGGGTTCCGCGGCGTGGTCCTCGCCGGCGTGGCCTACCACGTAACACCACGGTGCGCCACCTCGCGCCACATAGGCGCCACGTCACCTCGCTGTCAAGTCGGCGCCACCACGAGCCCTTCTTGGTTCCATGGACTTGGTCCATGTGAGCGTGTCTATGACACGTAGGCCCGCATGTCGAATTAGTTTAACTTAATTTAAAATCGGAAAATCCTTCATTGGCGTCATCTTGCGCAATAATTAGAATTTTCTTTAGAAAAATAATTAGGAAAATTGTTTAACATATGATTTAGGATTAAAATTTGTAAAAATCATATCTTTTGATTCATAACTCCAAATTTAGTGAATCAAAATTTCTAAAACTTATAAAATTGTGATTCAGCTAAATAAAATATAAACACATGTTTTAGAGTAAGTTTAAATTGCCTATTTGAATTTTAAAATAATTTAAACTACAATTTTAGGATGTAAAGCTGGTAAATTCATATCTTTTACATCTTAGCTCCAAATGGGATGTTTCAAATTTCTAAATTTATATAAAATCAAGATCTAGCTAATCGAACCAAAATTATTTAAATTTGAATTTTGTTTAAACATAAATTTCATTTAAATTCCAAATTTAGGATTAAAACTTGTAAAATTTATATCTTTTAAATCCCAACTCCAATTTGAGTGTTTCAAATTTCTAAAATTTTATAAAACTATTACCTAACTAAATAAAATAGAATCATTTAGTTTTGAGTTAATTTGAATTGCCTTTTGATTTGTTATTTGAATTTCGTTTGAATTTGGATCGTTTAGCGTATAGATTTGACGACTTGAGTCGATTTTCAACGTAGTTGGAGACCATATAAGAGGATTGATTTTGACTGTATGATCATCGTGGTTGTACACACAAGCAACTTTGGAGAGAGTGTTTGTGAGTACTAGGTGACACTGTTAAGAAAACAACATCACCAAGCAAGGCAAGTTACATTCTTGATCATATTTGCACCTATTATTTAAAATTATATAATTACATTTTAAATTATTCTTTGCATGCTTATTTACATTCAAGTAATTTAAATTCTGTTTTAAGCTTTATAGTTATTCACAATGCCTTTGTATGTCTAATTATTGTCAAGAGGTGGTATGGATAATTTTATCGAATGCAACATATTTTTGAAGTTAGAATTTGATGGGTTTGGATAATAAAAGGAGATTGTACATGGATGTGTGAAGTTAGAAAGATTGTTAATAGATAACACATGTTGAATTACAGAATTAGGTGATTATTAGTATTGGATTATGGAAATAGATTGTTATTAATGATCGAATGTGGTATTATTAGAGTTATATGATTGTTGGATATTAGATGTCAATCATAGACATAGATTATTATTGGATTATTGGATATTGGATTGAATGATGTTGGATTATTAGAAATACATGATTATTATGGTTGGATTATAGAAATAAATAATTATTGGATCTGGGATTTTAGAGGTAGATTGTTGTTGATGTTGGATTAATAAAGATTGGATGATAGATAGATACTATAGTCAAATCTTGAATTGTTGATATTGGATTCTAGAAATAGATTGTCATTGGATATCAAATTATCTAAAATTTGATTATAGGATTACATAGTCATTGGATTGATAGATATCGGATTATAAAATTTGAGTATAGTTAAATATTTGGATCAATTGAAGTTGGATCATAGAAATAGACTTATACTGTGTAGATTGGACTAATGAATTTTGGATTCTTTGAAGGTTGGATTATCACAATCTTGATGGATTACATCTTGATCTCGTTCTTGACAAGTCTTGGACATTTAACCCTCGCCTAGATAAAATCTAGTTGATACAATAGTATGAACTAGAACATTTTGAGAAAGATTATGCTTAGCAATGCTTAGACCCAAAATGTTTGATTTGGGAAACTTTCGACCAAAAAAAACAAATATTGTTTAGAATCTATGGCATTGGTTCGTCATGGAAGTTTTGTAAGTAAATGAATTTGAGAAAAATAAAATAAAATTATGGTTTGTACTTGGCGAAATGGTTGTTTGGATGGTGCATGTTAATGCAGGGATCGAGTCATTTCCATGATCGAGGCCCATGGGTTTTGTGGAAAGTCGCCCAAGTCGATTGAGGACCCGGCCTCTGGCGTTCCTTTGCTATGCCTATAATGGGCTATGCCTCACCGTGCAACCACATGTCACGAGTATGGGTAGGGGACACAGCTAATTAATTTGTAAAGTTCCATCGCGGTTGACCTGTTTGTCGTGGGCGGTCTTTCATGGCCTTTTCTTTTGACAAAGTCTTTTATGACTATTGTTCCCACCGGCGCAAGAGGGGCTAGGAACTCTGCATTTCTATTCCAAAGGCGAAACCTTAGCGAGGGAGCTGCGGTGGAATGGCGCATTGTAAAAGCCTTGCACGTGCTCTAGGCGCTTACCTAAGGTAGTGGCGGTGGTATCGACGGATGCCAAGCAAACTAGAGAATTCGTGTCATGTGGGTAAAGTGTACAACCTCTGCGAGTGTAAAACTATTGAATAGCCGTGTCCACGGTCATGGACATGCTAGCAAAGCCACTCAAAGTTAGACTTGGATTTTGATTTCAAAAGACTTTATCAATCGTTCATCCAAATGGGATTTGGGCGGTTAGCCATTGTGATAGGAGGTATCCTTCACCATTCATGTGTGAATGTTATCGACTATAAAATTGATTTATAAAATGAATTTTAGTTATAGAATAAGCTGCTTTGGAACTTAGTACAAGTATTTCTGAGAAAATGTTGTTTTATGCAAATTCAACCATATTAAGCTTTCCTTTGAGATATCCATATATGCATGTCATTACATTATTTGTGGGTGTAACTTGCGAGCACGGTAGTTGTGCTCATCCTTGCTTAATGCAAATAATTTGAGAGGAGAAGGACTTTACTACGGTGTGGATCTCGGCGACTAGGCCGCTTCCCGATCGATTGCTGTGGCGATTAAGCTGGACTCTACTACATCTTCTTCGTCTTCATTTGTGTTTTTATTGTTGGCTTATAAGCCCTGTTGTAATAAACTCTGTTGATTATTAATAAAGTTATGTGATTTATGGATGTTACCATATTTGTTTAAGCTGTGTGAACTAGCTCTTGATCATGGGACTAGTTGAAGTGCCTGAAGGATTTGGGGCGTTAATCCGGGTCTTACAACGCGTGGAGGAGGAGGCGCGATGGGGAGGCATCAGCATGACGGGAGGCGAGCCTGACGAGGAGGAAGCGGCGGAGGGGAGGAGGAAGGAGGTGCGGCGAGGAGGTAGCGCGACAATGGGGGGTTGGAGGAGGCAGCGCCGCCTTGGATCCACCCAGCGCCGCTTGGAGCCGCCGTGCCTTGCCCACCTGGTGCCGCCTTGGACCGCCCAAGTCTGACGTTGACCCGACTAGGCGGGTGGAGCGCCTAGCTCGCCGATTAGCCCCAGATCGTGACGGTGAGGCTGCGCCTAGTGCCTAGGCGCCGCCTAGGCGGGCGTCTAGAGGATCACTGAGCTTATCCATACCCGTGCCCGTTTACCCGACGAGCAGAGAGTTTCCTCCATTTTCATACCCGTGGACAAAAAAAAAAGCCTACACCCACTCTATTAGGGTATTTACCTGCGGCATCAGAAACAATTGCCATACAGTCAGGGGATGTCTTATTGCGGCCGCTCTGAACTTGTGGGGCGATGTTTAAGAGCTGCCTGGTAGCCGTCGGTTGATTGGACCGGCGGGCGGCGTTGCTCAAACCAAGCCGTCAGATGATCGCGCCTCCTTGGGATGTGGAGGTTGAAGGTGACGACATGGATTACTTCGATTTGGTTGAATTTCTGACCTTGCCGCCGGAGGTGTAGAAGAAGCTGGTGATATTAACAGGGAAGGGGGTACTACTGTTTCTGGATGGAGGTATGGAATGTTTGCACTGTTCGGGAAGGAGAGCAGAGGTTGGTTGCAAGAAGAAGGAATACACAGCGGCCGGAGGAGACCGCGCGCCGGCCAAACAGGCGATAAACGCCACAACCACAACGGGGAACATTTTATTTACTAAGAGTAAGGGAGACAAAGCTCACCGGCGTCGGATGAACAGCCCTCTCCACCTGGATACTAGCCCAGATCGGTGGATGACACTACTGCTCGGAACCTGCCGAGAGCACCCTTAGGACGTCGCTGAGCGACGTGCCTCTCCGCCGTCGGGGAACGAATCTCCGCGAGGAACTAGTGACCACAGCCCTCTAGGAGAGGGGACCAGACTAAAGGAGGAAAGGGGAGCGGAGGTAACGTCATAGATAGTTTTTTTTCTCTCTTTTGGCATGTTTAGGAATAAAATAATAAAATTTTCCAATAGCAAATCAGGCCTATTTGGTTTGTTACCAACATGAACCAAATCAAATTTTGATAACACCAATAAAAATTGGTTATCATTTTGTTTACTAACAATATTTGGTAACAACAACAAAAAATTGGTAACACCAACGAAATTCAATATCACACGCGCGTAATCCAAGGGTGAGGAAATCGATCACTAAAATCTTGGTAACACCAAAATTTGGATTGGCCGCAATCCAAACAACGTTCGTTTTGCTAAATTTTGGTTTTGCTTTTTTTTTGGCTTGGTTCATTAGGGTCAAGAACCAAACAGCCCCTAGTCTCCTTCGCACGGAATTGTCAAAAATGGCAGTTGGATAGGCAGGCGACATGTATCTCTTGTAGTGTTCCCTGAAGCACTTTAAGTTCCTGCTACTCAGCAGGAGCACTTCAGCACACGTGTCGCTCACCAAGAGCACCTCGGGGCCTTGATGACAAGGCGGGGTCTTGTGACAAGTCATCTGCCACGATCCAAGTTCACGACAGGTGACTTTCCGCGGTGATTTCGCGGTACATCACCTTTCGCGGTGGTTTTGCGTGGTAAGGTATCATTTTTACCATTTCATTCGCATAGAGACTAATTTTGTTATTTCATTTAAAAAGAGAGTAAATAAGCAAAAACTCCGAGACAGAGGAGCGGAGGTTTCCAAGTGGAGAAGTGCCATTTTAGTTTTTTGATCTTTCGTTATTTGATACTCCGATTAGGGTTGAAAGACTATGGCATTATTGCGCTGAGTTGCATTGGATTAGCCAACACTTCTTGTTGGTCAAGGCGCTCTGGTCACATTACATTTGTTTCTCATATCTGTGCTTAACTAAAGTAGTCATGTAGGGTCACTGTAAATTTTACTTTGCCATTTTCCGCTGCAAGTCACGCTGTTTTATCCAACTCTTAAAAAAGGTCATACGATGTTCAAATTAAATTATATTCAACGCCAACAGAAAAGGAGACAATGTGCTACCACCTACCAGCCATGAACCAATTGTTCCTTTTCGAAAGAAAGAAAAGAAAGCCAGTACAGTGAACTCAGTTCATAGAAAACCACATCAGATCTTAGTCAAATACAAATTCGGTTGGTATGAAATGTTAGGTGAATAAGTCTTTCTTATCTACGATAGTGCTATAACATGGCCTCCTGATTCACCCATATTAGAGAACAAATTAATTCCCATGTTTCCTCCTTATTTCCTCCAATGGCCATATGGTTTGGTGAGAAGTCAGCAGCCAGCACCAAACCTTCCAAAGCAAAGTTGGTCTAATTAACCATTAAAAAATGCGTAAGGGAGTGGTTTCATCTCCAAACATTGTTGTCAAGTTGTTAGAAAATCACAGCTCCGATTTTCTAATGGTACAGGCATGTGCAGCCTTTTTTTCCTGAAATCTGATAGCAATGGCGTGGCCAAATGATTGAGGCATGAAATGGATGGTTTTTTCTAAAAGAGAGGCGTGGAACAAATGTGGCACATAATGAGATCCCGGTGTCCAGCTTTTGGGAGTGCCAACAAGTAGTCAATGCCAGGGTTTTCAAATTCTTTTGAGCAAAATTTGGGGTGGCGAAATTACGGAAATTTGGTAATTTCAATTCAATTCGGGCAAATGACCGAAATTGGCATTCAAATTTGACTGAATTTCATCAAAAATAGATGAATTTTGACCAAAATTTGAATTCAATTTGAATTTGGCCTGAATTCATGTGCAACCGAATTTTTTTGACCGAAAAGGGAAAATTTCGACCTCTAGCGAAATGGCCGAAATTTCGCGAAATTTCGTCGAAATTTGAAACCCTGGTCCATGCACTCCTTGATTTTTTTTCCCTCTCTTTTCAGAAACACTCCTTGACAATGGTAGCTCATTGTGCACATGAGTGAAATATAAAATTTGTATCATTATCTGCAGAAAGGTCCTTTAAATTTACCTTGAGCGGATGTTGTCCATAAATATCAAGTTTGTAGACATAGCACCACTCGACAATGATATAAACTCTACCTTATTACTCGGAAATAAATAAATCTACCTTATTAACCACTAGGTGTTCTAAATTTTTTAAATAATAGTTTTTTAAAAATTACAAAAATATATAATCGCCCAAAAAATTACGAAATAAGTTCACATGCGCCGGTTGAAATGGCGGCGAGAACCTCTCCGATTCAAGCTGGTGATAAGGACCCTGTCCGCACTTGTCGCCGATCCAACTACCTATCGCCAGTTGAAATAGCGGCGGGAAGGTGAACAGTGTTGCTGTCGCCATTTCAACTGACGATAGGTTCCTATCGCCAGTTGAAATGGCGACAGGAACCTATCGCTAGTTGAAATGGCGACAGTATGCCATGTATAAAAAGCCGAAAAAATCCTTCCAAACCTCATTTTAATTCCAGAAAAAAAACAGAATCGAGAAGGAGAAGAAGAGAAAGAAAGGTAGCGAAGCTCTGCTGGTATAAAATGTGCGCCCCACGCTCCGGAAGGACCACTCAATCCTTCAAACTGTAGGAAGAAGAACCTTCTCCGTCATACACTAACATACCATGGCGGGCGCCGAGGACCCGGTCCAGCAAAGGGTCGTCGGCGAGACCTTCTCTGAAAGGAGGGGACTTCGGCCCTAACTACCGGTTGATACCGAACAAGTGTGCTCAACCGGTATGGCCGAAATGCATACACAGGGAGGACGCTATCGTGCAGGTCATAGACTGTCTTTTCGATGGCAGACGGCGTTTCTTCCGATGTCCATACTCTGGGGTAAATACTTTTGTTCATGCTACTGCTAATACATCCTCCATATTAACCGTCCCTTGCAGCAGATGACGAAATGCAACTTTACCCGCTGGATCGATCCTCCCCATGCTTACTATGTTGCGAGGCACGTGGATATATTATGGAACCGAATCTTTGATTTGGAGGCGCAAATTGACGATCTCAAGGAGCAAAATGATGACCTCCGCCAACAAATGCAGCACGAGAGGGGAAATGAAGAGGTCGTGAACATAGAAAGTTCCTACGATCCCACATGTTGCTGCGCTTACCCTAGTTGCATATGTGCGTGTCACTACAACGACGCCGACCACGTCCGAGGGCATGGCCGAGAACACTCTATGTGGGTAGCGCGAGGCACCTTTCCGTACTAGTTCCCGGAATGTCTAATTTATTTCCATTCAAAAAAGGCGCATATGTATCGTAGAAGTACTTCGGTTTGTTGCATCGTGTATGATGTTGTTTGTTACGCACGTAACCAAACCCTATCTTGCGTGTTATTCGACTTTGTTATAAAAGTGTTTTAAATTAGCAACTTCAAATCTCTTAGTCTTTTCGCATTCCATTCTTAGTGTTATTAGCATCATTGTAATATCACTTAGCTTCCTACTTACGAATCATTAATACCTCAAACGTCCTCGTAAAATTCTCTGAAATTCACTGCACTAGAATAACATACGATCATCATAAAATGTTATTGCGAGACTAATAGATTTTGTACCGTTAAAATTTATGAAAATCATAAATGCGTAAAGTAGACTTGCAAATTAGGGTTGGAGGAACACATCGCCATTCAATCGGCGGCGAACCTATCGCCGATTGAAATAGCGAGCAGAACCTATCGTCGAGTTGAGCTGGCGATAGGTAATGAATCGGCGACAGGTGCGGGCAGGGTCCCTATCGCCAGTTGAACTAGCGATATGTTCCTGTCGCCATTTCAACTAGCGACAGGAACTTATTTCTGTAATTTTTTGGGGTAACTATATATTTTTGTAATTTTTTTAAAAAAAAAATTATTTTTTAAAAAAATTCTTACATATATTATGAGAACATGGGTCAAAGATTATTATTGGGTGGCTTTCGCATCAGAATATATGCGATGCTCGTCCTTTTTTTTGGGTTATGCATTGTTTGAATATTTTTTTAGATCGCGTTTGTTTGAATATCTGCTTTCACATCACACAAACTTTTCACAAGCATAATCCAACGCATCTTACGTGCTAGCATCTCAATAATGTAACACCGCGTTGATTTGCGCCTCTTTGTAACATTACGTGTAAGCTAGTGGCTGGCTGGCTGGCTGTCTGTCTGCTCGGCTATCAACATTTGAGCAATTGCATGGAGAAATTGACTATTGTCCATTCTTTCTCACTCGTTTGACCCATTGGACTGCGCATCCAGTATCAACCAGTAGAGTGGGATTTTAGCACTTCAATCGGCTAAATGTTCGCACGCACAGCCTCACATCGTTCGACACTACACAACAGGTTAAGCCTCCACAAAGCTGGCAGCTGCTAGCACCAAGTGATACGTGAAGAAAGAAACGAATGGGAAGTGTAATTTTTAACTGAAAAGGGCATCCATCTTACATGGATAAAACCACCTTGTACTGAGCAGGAACTGGAGGCACCCCACTCCCCCCACCCAAAAAGCTGAAACATCTCTTGCACAGAACAATCATTTTATGTAAAACACAGACTGGGCAATCAGTGGCCATGATGATAACAACAAGGGTATCAACAAACTTTATCCGGCTCCAGAATTACTTTGAATTTTACAACACCATCGACGAACCACAATTGCTGAAAGACGGTAATTGTCGGAACATTTGCTGGTAATTCAGAGAAGTTGTCAAACTGTAAAGTAAATGGGATTATATGGATTAGCAATCACCATCCTACTTAGCAACCAACACAGCTAAACATAATGCACGAGCTGCTCTAATGTGCATGCTACAGAATCAAAAGGCTCCTAGAAACAAACAGTGTACAAAGAGAAGCGTCAGTATGCCACTCTAATTAGACGGACTCCATTGCCTAGATACCTTGCCTTCAGCTGGGGAATGCCGAATGCACATACAGGTATGTGAAATACAACAGCACTCTGCTTCCAGACATACAGGTATGTAGAATACAATGGCTTTCTGCTTCCAGCCAAACGAAAATGGACTATTGTACAAGGTTAACCTACATCCATAATACATAGAAGCAGCAGAACTGAACTTAAGTTCAGCAAGCGTTTGTAGAATCCTGTCTTCGAATCACATCCCAGCAGCTACTTAGAGGAGATTACTAAGCGAGAGGAGATAAACATGTACAATCTTACTTAGGTTGTCAGGCATTCTCATGCCAAATACAATTAGACAGATTGTCAATTGGACGAGGTTCTGAACCTGCAAACCAGTACAAGGTAGTCATATTAAAATTGAAATCAACTCAAGAAAATAGCAGAGCCATCTGCAGAACTACGACTCCAATAAAGCAAGTACAGGAAGCAAAATAGATGGTTGTGCAAAAGCTCATTGTGGACAAAAGTACTTCCATGGAGATGTTTACTTTGAAACAGCAGCAAAAAATGAATTTTGACTGTATGACCAACTGTGTGTACTGGCAGCTGTACAAGGAAACTACAAAACCAAGTTTGTTCCCCTCTGAATTTACTCAGATTCCATCCAAAAGACTTTTTGTTTACGTCCGGAGACCCTAAATGTTATTTTTTCCCCTTATTATCCCTAAACACATGAATTCTCTCACAGTTTCACTCTTCCAAGAAAGCAAAAGAAGGGTTTATATAAAGAGGATGCTGAAGTTGAGTGGCAATCCACGACAATGCTCCTAATAGGAAAAGAAGACAACTAAGTTTGAAGAGGACTAAAACGGTAAAATTAAGTTTGAAGAGGACTAAAACAGTAAAACCTAAGGCTCCACTAAACTAGTGTAACATTCCAATTTTTGGGTCTTTTTAAAATTTCAAATTAAAAATAATCATTTGAATTTTCTTGATTTGTTTAAAGCTTAAATTTAAATTTCAAAAATTAAAACAATTTAATATAAATAAATCAAACTTCAGTTAATTCAAAATTTGGTTTATTTGATTTCCGAGGTTTTCTTGGATTTCTCCAAGTTCTTTTGTTATCTCTTGGAGTTTCAGTTTATTTAATTTCTTTCATGTTTTCCTAAAATATCTTCTTTCTTGTAAAATTTAATTTAATTAATCATTTTAAAGTGTTGGCTTTTAATTTGGAGTTCTTGCTTAAATAAACTCTATCCGAATCAAATCATGAATCTCATCTCAACTCCAAATCAAAATCTAAATTCTTTTTCAAATCAAAACTCCTCGCCAAATTCAAATTTGAAATTTTGTAATTTGAATTTTCCTAGCCCATTTCTTTTTCCTTCCGCTTTTCTTTTTCCCTTTCCCCGCTTTCTTCTTTTTCCTTATCTTTCTTTTCTCTCTTTCTTTTTCCTTTCCTTCTTTCTTCTTTCTCCAAGGCCTTTCTTCTTCCATTCTGTCCCGAAACCCATTGACCACCTCCCACCTTCGCGCCCACGCCCACGCCTTGCCTCTCCTCGGCCCATGCTGCAACCACCCTACCTCCCCTGCGGCGCTGCCTGCCGTGGCTGCTGTACTGCTCTCTATCGCTTACCGAGCTCGTGCCTTGCACCGTCCACATCGTCTCGCATTCAATGCCGAGCCAGAGAAACACGATCGCGATTCCTTCGCGTTCCCCATCGAACCAAGTGACGTCTTCATGCTATAAGAGGAGCATGGCGTGTTCCCATCTTCCCTCTTCGTTTCACCCCAAGCGCCGATGTCTAACGCCCCTCTATTTGCCCGGAATGGCCGACGCCATCTTCTCTCTTCTCCAAGTTCGGCGACGTCGCTTTCTCGTCAATCTCCTTCTCCGGCCACTCTCCAACCAAGGTGACCAAGTCATAACGTGTTCCCAGGTATCCTCTATATCCTCCACCTCAATTCGGTGTTTCCCCTCGCCGGAGCATGCCGGTCACCACAGGCTCATCTTTCCCGCTGCCAGTCGTCGTTGCCGCACCTCCTCGGGCCATCCCCGACCACCCTAACCTCGCCATAACATTCCTCGTGGCCGCGTGCACCTCGTGCCCCCCCCTCGCCGACGTCAGAGCGTCACCGCTCGTGCGCCTCCAAGGTCGCCGCCGCCATAGGCTATCCTCGACAGCGCCGCCACCTCCTCTTCCCTCCTCGGGCTCGGGGCGACCCATTTTGGCCGTTGCCCAGCGCCGCCATGCCTCCCCTCGCCGGCGCCGCCACCTAGCAGGAGGTCCTACGCCTCTGCTCTATTCTCCTCTGTATCTTCCTTCATTTCTTTCTTTGAGTCTCCTCCATGTGGGGCCAAATGTCATACTCACTCCCCACTCCATCTAAACCTCTCACTTGCATGTGGACCAAAAATGTCATCCACATATTTGCTTTGCTCTGTAAAGAAAGAAATCAGACAGCATCTTCCAGAGAATATTCCTCTTTTTCAAAATTTTCATCATTTCATGTGATAATCAAACTTCCGGATGTTTGTTCTCCTTCTTATGAACTCCGATTCCATCGATTCTTGTTCCTAAATTCAATATCTTTCTTTTGGTTCTAATTTTATAATTTTTGGATTTTATTTGGATTTATTGTATTTATTTGTCTCGTTTTGCGCGTATAGATTTCGGCGTTTCCGAAGCTTTCTTGGAACCGTCTGCCGAAACAACTCAAACCTTCAACGAAAGAAAGTCGTAGACCTTTGATCATGTTGTACCCAATTTTATAAAATTATATTGTTTTATATCAACATGCATGCAAATTTTATAATAATTGTTTTCGTGAATAGTTAAATACCTATAGGAAAATATGCCACCTTGAATAATTGTGATTGCATATATCCTTGGACACCATAGGATGGGTTGATTTTAGTTACATATTGTAATACAAACATGGGTATCGTGATACGCTTAGTCATGCTTAGTTACGATGGGATTCGTGATCACATGTTCATAAATGATTAATTTTGACATAATGATATATGAAATTGTGGTGCGATGCTGCTGTTATAAAATTTTGTGCCATGGCAGGGTTTGCCATTGGTTTGGGTAAACAAAATGATTTAAGCTCGGGCGAGTGGTCGGGTAGTAAAGGGGGTGCACGAGGTACATTGTAAGGTGCGGGAGGCACATAGGTGGGCGAGACACATTGGATGAGGTAGTCTCGCTTAAGTAATCGCTAAGGACTTAACTATATGCGCCATTGATCTAGACCATACCATACAACCGTATGTCCAGGATGGGGTGGACCTGGCTAATTAATTAGCAATGTTTTGATTTGGTTCTGTTTGGGTTGTTGATTTTGAGCAAGGGGCCGGTGTAGCGAAACCTTAACGAGCAAAACTGGGTCAAGACAGCTTTGTAAAAATCTTGTAATAATTACTTAGTCGCACACCTACGGAAGTGTGTGAAACGGATATGATAAGTTGATTATCTCTTATGGGTCAAGCTGTACAACCTCTGAAGAGCGTAACACTATTCGAATAGTCGTGTCCCCGTTATGGACAATGCCTGGTGATTTCTAGCAGGGTAGATTTTCTCAAAATGTTGGAATGGTGGTTTGGTTGGGATTTGAGTAGTTAGTTCTGGTTGTTGGTTAGGAAGTGAATGGGTAGTTCACTAGTTGATTCAAAGTACTTTTTTACTTATGTATTAAATCTTTGAAATTATGTTTTTCAATCTATTTACTGTATTTACTATCAATACTGTTTTCTGCAAAATAGTCATAAAGCTACCCTTGTTCAAGCTACCCTTGTTCAAGCCTCGCATAAATACTATTTGCATACATTTCCCTACGACTTGCTGAGTACTTTATGTACTCACGGCTTTGCGCCATTATTGATCAGTCACTGAGGAAGACCCAAAGAACAGAGTTCTACAAGGAGTACCTTGAAGACCATGCAAACTAGGGTGTGTTCTCCACTCAATTGCATGTAGGCATGTCAGATGGCTACCACGAGTTGTTTTATTCCGCTGTAAGTTTACTCTTTTGTCTTAAGCCCTACGTGGCAAACTCTGTAAACCTTGACCATAAGGTCCATTGCTACTTAGTAATATTAATTTGCCTTTTTCTTAGATATTTTGTTGTGTGTATATGATTTCATCAATGTTGTCGCTGTGTGAACTAGCTACTGATCACAGGACTAGTTCAGAATATATAGAGAGCTCGGATTCGAAAATTCAGAGTCCCGACAATTAGTCTCATCGTCTCCAATGATGATGACAAGAAAAGCCAACCAAAGTGTTTCCCACCAAGTAATCGGGCGACTGACACATCTAAGTGTTAAGGGTATTAGTGGTATTTCCTATTGTTAGGGTTTAGCCTTGTGTGTCCCCTTGTACTATATATATGCCCTATGGGCTATTGCAATACAACAAGCACCATTCATATTAACATGGTATCAGAGCCTAGATTTAGAGCTTAGGTTTAGAACTTAGCTCAACCGTCTTCATTCTTTGCCGGGATGGTCTGCTTTCTACTCTCGGCGGTCACGTCATGACGCCACCTTCCGACCTTGGCGTCCGCGAGATCCCATGCTGGGCACCCTCCGCCAGCCACTGATGCGTCTTGAGTCTCAGCCGCCGCCTCCTGAAGGCCTCACTTGGCGCCCACTCTGTCCGCACTCCAGCCGCCTCACTGCCTGAGTCGCCGCCTTGATCTTGTGGCGCTCGGATCCGACCATCTCCATCGCTAACAAGCCTAGATCGGCCTCTCTCTCCGGATCCGGTTTCCTCGCTTCGCCGCTTCTCGGCTCGCCATTACGCCCGCGTCTCTCACTTCTCGAATCCGTGGCAAGGTTCTTATTCGCCGGATCCACGTCGGCGCCTCCATCCTGCCGGATCTATCTGACGCCTCCATCTAGCGGGATTCATCTGGTCGTCTTCTCCGCCGGGCGAACATCGACTCCATCGCTGAAGCGCCGCCTAACGCCTGTGGGTCGCAGACTCCTCTTCTCCTCTCGCCATGCGCTCGCCGCTGCCATGCGCCTCGGAGGAACATTAGAGGTCCACGCCTGCGTGCTCCTCTCTGGGCGCCCACTATTTTTGGGTGAGTGAGCTGGCCCACCAGAAAAAAAAAAAAAAAAAAAAAAAATCTCTTCTTATAATCCATTTGCATTCGGTCCTTTCTTTTGAGCCTTCCATTTGCGTCCGTTCAAGTCCGTAACACTTTCTTGAGTTCGTCTAAGCCATGCAAGTCCACAAATCCTTGTCGGTCGGTAGATTGCTTTGCTAGCCACGATTCATCCTCTTGGATTGAATGTGGTCCTCTCCTTTCTTCGCGTGACAACGATCACGCTCTTCTCTCTAAGTAGTTGCGGATCGTAGAAGTCTTTATGATCTGCCGCTTCTTTTTGAGCCGCCATGGTTATTAAGTCGTCGACTAGTTGACAAGTCGGCGAAGAAAACGACCGAGTGGCGACTCGACTTCGCCAATAAATAAATCGTCACGTCGCCGTCCGTCGCGTTCTAGTCATGACTCTCTAAGCGCCATGAGGCTAAGGCGTCGCCTCCGCTATGTCGCTCGCTCGCCTTCTTGTTGCCGTCGCCGTCGCGATCTGGGCGGAGCGGGCGGAGGAGCCCGTCTTGGCCGGTTGGGGAAAGAGGATCTGTTTGGATCGGGAGGAGAAGAGGATCTGTGGGATCCGGGAGGAGAGGATGTCTTGCATGCCAGGAGGGAGAGGATCTTGTACTTGCCGCCATGCATGAGGAGGAGAGGATCCATGGCCATTGTGGGAGGAGAGAGGTGAAGAAGGGACCTTGTTGGGGGAGGAGTGAGGTGAAAGAGGCAGCCGGGTGATAGGGTTGAGAAGGGAGGAGAAGTGATGGGTTGGGCTTTATTCTTGATGGTAGGTGGGTGGGCTCGAAGGCGATTAGAAACAAAGGATTTCAGTACAATACATATCGACTAGTCGGCGACTAGTCGGCAAGTCGATCACTCTGAGTAGTGTCGACTTCTTGACTTAATAACCTTGCCGCCCAGAGCTTCTAAGGCCATAGCTTCTTCTTCTTGATTGTGCCTCATTCTTGCGCTTCTTGTGCACTCTGTGCCATTAGTCTTGGGCTTCGACCTGCTTTATCATGTTTCTATCTCTCTGTTCGGCAGTTTTGATTCTCTCTATTTGTGTCACCTTCCATCCTCTCTCATCGTGTTCTTGGTAGTCGACTTTGCTTAGCTTACCTCTACTTTCCTAGCCCTGCATTTTGTGCTTGTGAAATGCATGACATGATTCCGGATGAGAGATCCTTTGGTACCAACACAATTTTCCAAGAGTTGCGCGCTATGACGACATCTTCAAGACTCGAATTGGTTTTTCCTATTATAGTGTCAACCCTTTCCAAATGCAATGCTATTGCATACGCCTTGCATTTGAGAGGGGGTGTTAAGGGTATTAGTAGTATTTCCTATTGTTAGGGTTTAGTCTTGTGTGTGTCCTCTTGTACTATATATATGCCCTATGGGCTATTGCAATACAACAAGCTCCATTCATATTAACACTAAGCATACCGAGTTTTACAACGAAGATGAACTCATTAGCCTTCGTACGCAGGAGAAAAGCATAAGATTACAAAGGTATTAAATTTGTATCTGCTGTTTTTGCCCATGAGACCAGGCCTATTCCCAAGGGAAGACTACCACTGATCAAACCAAGATTTGTGCTAAAAAAAAACATTGCAGGGGTTCTTGAAGGAAGAATACAATGCTGTAAATAGGACTCAACAAGAACCCAGGTATAACTATCGAAAGAGGTTCTTCAAAGGCCAATCTGTCTACAAGCATGAATTCCGTACATCTGGACACAACAATCTACTAGTGATGAACTGCAACTATATAGGAGATCACCTAGAAATATGCGCCTAGTAGTGATGATTACATATGGAATATCCTCTTGGATAATTAATCCTGGGTTCTTGACGAATCTCCTGTTGAAGACTTCAAAATTCTTTCTCCACTATCTACCATAGCATTATTTTTTATACTACTTGTTGAGATGTGGACATAATTGTTTAGTTTATGGCAGACTACACTTTGGAATAGGCTCGACTTTCTAGACAAGATAGCCAAGTACTAGAATTGTTTATGATGATAATACTTGTCCAACCTTTTTTTTACTACATTATAAAAAACTGATGAGATCGTCTACATGAAAGACCTCATTACTCTTAGATGGGCATAACTGCAAAAGTCATCTTCATAAAAATCGCTCCACAAAACATATCTTATTCTAATACCGTAGTGTTAATCCTATCAATGTGATTGACAAGCGTGCAACATGTCTGATTCCACCTTGAGAAGGGATCAAGCACCTAGAGCTTTGTTTGCTTAACATTAGCGGGGCACCCACACATAACAGGCTGTGGCATCAGCAAGTGGGTCCATAGGTCCGCTTGAACTTCTTTAAATAAGTTATTTACTACAAAATTCTTAGTCATACTATTGAGGCAAAAAACATTTCTTTCAACAGCAACAATGTGCAAAGCAGAAGTACAAATCTATGCACATTCACTAAAATGTCAGAATGGAAACCTTTAATTTGGTAACAATAAGAAATGAAGCTTAAATGCAGAAGGAAGCATAACTACTAACTAAATAACCCAACCCAGATTGGCTCGTGAATCCTGTTAATAAATGGGTTTAGTCCCATAACAGAAGTATAGAGCGTGAAGTTACTCAGTAATGTATATGATCAATGATGCCTAGGGAGTCAATCACACTTGTTACTGTATAATGTATATGATACCTAGGGAGTTAACCACACTTGCTTGGGCTAACCTTTTTCAATGTACTGAAAATAAATGCCCAAGTAATTGGTAATTTGGTATATTTTGGATGTACTTGGGATATTACACTTCAATGTCTTTATTGCCATGATTTCATTCTTCTGATTAGCAAATTCAACTAAGTGGAAAATGGACATGATAATGGTCCACATTAGCTAAACTAGTTCATAAAAAAAGTAAAAAACAAATATTGTTCAATCCTAGTGCTTGTAAGTAACCTAACAAATAGAAACAATCTTCTAGGAAATCTATCTCTATCATATGGAAACCTAATAGATGGAAACAAAGCTTTCCTAACAATATCAAAACTTTCAAAATCCAGCGCCATAACATTTCTCCTCCTGGATAGGCGGCTTATCCTTCAGCTGCAATATAGGATGGAGACCAAGGTTGAATCCTAGATGGTAGGATAATGGCAACAGGGCACGATGGCAGTTTTTTGCTGCACAAGATGCTGGAAAGGCTCTAGTGACGGCGGAGGTGATGACGCCAAGCAACACATGAACACTTAACACCACGTTGTGCCCCAGATTGGGGCAAATGCATCAACATTGCAATCTGATATGCATCTGCCTTGCAATCCACACCACGATCAAGGTTATTAAATCGGCAAGTCGACACTACTCGTAGTGACCGACTTGCCGACTAGTCGGCCGACTAGTCGATATCTCATTTACAAGAAATCCTTTGATTCCTCTCGACCTCCAACCCAGTCCCTACTTTAGTCGCCCTTGATCCCACCCCGCGGCCCATCGAGCAATAAAAGCCCAAGCCCACCACATCTCCTCTCTCTCCTTCTCAACCCTATCGCATCTCAAGTCCTCTTCTCATCTCTCTCCTCCCCGTCGTCCTCTTCTCATCTCCACACCGTGGCGCATCCTCTTCTCTCCCGGATCCGGCGCAAGCCTCCTCTGCTCCGCCTCCGCTCGAATCGCTCTCCAACGTTACCACGAACAGCGGCGGCAACAAGCGACGGCGGCAACAAAGCGGCGGCGGCCTTATGGCAAGGCGCCTTAGGGGCTGGCAGCGGCTGCGGCGAAGGCGGCGATGGCGGCAATGCGGTGGCGCAAGTTGAGTCGCCGGCTCGATCGTTTCTTCGCCGGCCGACTTGTCGACTAGTCGACGACTTAATAAGCATGCTAAAATCGCTCCTAGGCGGTCGGCGGCGACTATACGCCACGACTTCGGCGGTCGGCGGCTAGGTGGTCGGCCCGCCTAGGACCGGCTAATCGATCAAAAGCGGTACAAATGCGGCTTAGCGGCCTTCGGCGGCGACCTGGCGGCGGCGAGGCGAAGTCGAGGTTCGAACATCGGCCGCCGAATCGAGCTCGCCACCGTCATCTCCGCCGCCGAATCGAGCTCGCCGCCGTCATATCCGCCGCCAAATCAAGCTCGCCAGCTGCGGGTGGTGGAAGTGGGGGTGGGGGTGGAGGCGTGCGGAGCAACGCCGGAGAGGAAGAAGAAAGTGGTAGGGGCGGCGGTGGTGCACGCAGAGCTCGGTGTGCAGGAGAAGACGATGCGAAGGAGAAGGGAGAAGACGATGCGAGTCGGTGAGACGACGATGCGAACGAGGGGGAGTTGCGAACAAATAAGGTTGGCAGTGGTTGGCTGTTGGTTGTTGCGATGCATAGTTGGGCTTTAGTGGGCCGAGTTAGTTGCTAGGCCGAGTTAGGATATAAGGAGAAGACTGATTTGTATTGTAAGCTACACGTTTTAGACTAAGTTGCACTGTTGGCTAGGCGCCGTCTAGGCGCTAGGCGCCGGGGCACCGCCCGACTAGCGCCTAGCGCTTTCTAGAACCTTGCCACAGATGTTACGGCCCTGGTTAGTGGTGCTGAGAGGACAACCATGTTTGCTACTCCTGGGACGCGCCCCGTGCTGGCCTCTTGCTTTTCCACTTAGATTCACACAACCACCAAGTTCGCCAAATTGGACGTGAACTTCTTTTACTAGCTTAGCCTCAAACTTGGCAGCGGAACCTAAGAGTAACTCGAAAGAAGAAGCCATGGGTTATGGTTAAGGGCCTGAGGGCTGGGGATAGGACACTTGCCCTTGATTGATTGGGCGAGAGGCTCTTCCTCCCACCCATGATGCGGAGCTCTAAGGCCATCTTGAAGACTAGGGAGAGATTATAAGAACAAGTGAGGCATAAAGATAAGGATCCCAGATCGCCTTTTATATAGAGATCTCCTAAGAATTAATGGAAACAAACTTTTAGGAAACCTAACAAATAGAACTATCCTTTAGGAAATCCAAGTTTAATATATAGAAACCCAATAGATGGGAGCTAATCCTTTCCTAACAAAATATCTCAACTTTCTATATCTAAAACACTCCAAGTCCTGGCCCATAACACTTATGCATGTCAAGTAATCAAAACAAATACTTGGGGCATAATTCATGAAATTGAGCTCGCAAAGAAAGAAATCAGAATTAATATTAGGATCTTGTTACCTTGTAAGTTCCTCATAATTTTTTTTACTTTCTGTTTTGGACTTATAGTTGGCAGTATACAACAAATAGGTGCCCTACCAGTCTCGCATAGTTGGCCGGTTAGGCAAAGCATTGGCATAAGAAATTCTAGATTTATCCAAGTATAAAAAGTCAGCGGTGTGAAAACATAACATACAGATGATACCACGCAACATAATAAAAACAATACCTAGATATAATTTTGTTCTTCGAAACAACAGTATTAATATTAGCATGAGAACAATTTTATTTGAATAAAAAAACACTAGAAATTGAAGAAACAAACTGCCAGTAAAAAGAAAATAGTTGGCACTAAATAATATAACAAATACCTTACATTAATTTACAAAGCAATCAACATTACAGTGAAATAGATACAGCAGTAAAAACAAAACAAAAAATCATATTAAAACCTACCTATATTTCAAGATGAATTGGCAGCATCCGATTCATCTGTAGAGGAACTATCGCTGTCTGAGTCTGCCAAAAAGATTGTTTAGCGTGCAGTCAGGTTATTTGCTCAAAGCCCAATACTAACGCAAATGCCTGCATGTAGCAATTATGAACTAAAAGTCAAGCAAGAAAAGCAAAACTAAGGGCAGAAGGAATTAATACCACTAGAAGAGGAACCCGAATCACTGCTGGAGCTGCTGGAGCTGCTCGGTCTACTTGCATTCTGTCCATTATTATCGTTTTGGTCTGGCACAGTAGTTGCTAATTGCTCAACCACCATCGGATCTGTTAATAAGAAAAATTATAAATTTATAATCACTTCCTTGCAATGTGATTTTAAGATGAAGTAGAAAATAGAGCAAACCTATCTTACTTTGCTTTGGAGATTTTTCACCAATATTACGTTCTTGACGCTGCAATCCAAGAAACTGTAATTTTCAGTACCAACGATACAATTTACTTAGCTACAGTTCTATTGCTAGATTATGAATGATTGAATGCTCATACCGTTTGTTGTGCAGCATGGTGTGCGCGCAACTCTGCATCTTGTCTTGCAAGCATTACGCGCTCAGCCTTCCTCTTTTGCTTGCTCAGGTTCTTCTTGTAGTTAGCCACAAATCTATCAAGCTCCCAAAGTGTCTCAGTATCCATGCTATCTATTTCAACCTCAATCACATCTTCATGCTGCCTAACTGAAAGATTCTTGTTCTTAATGATTTGCACAACAATGTCAAGCTTCTCCGGAGGCAAGTTCTGAAGGTTATTGCTAAGTTTTCGCTTCTCTTCTATTGTCATATCTCTCTTATCTGGATCCTTTGCCTTTGGCTTCTTCAATGATGGAGTCCGGACACTGTAAGTGGGAGTATGACTAATCGGCATTGACTTGGAATCCAACGCCATACGGTGTTTTACGGAATCTGACCTCTCTAGGAAGCGCAAGTCAATCGGGGGAGGTGGAAACTTGTTTGGCAATGGTGGACACGAGGCAAGGTAATCAACCTCAGCCTCAATCTCTGGCCACTGCTCATCAAAGAATCCCAACAGCTGCTCAGCCATGAAATGCACATCCTGTCCCTTGGGATTGTATGTCATGGCATTATGGAATGTTAGCCGCACATCATCAGCAAACTCCTTTGGGTTATTGTACTGGCCACGGGTGAGCCGCCCCTTTATCGTGCAAAGATCCATTGGGTGCTTAATAATCACAAAATAGTCATGCAAGCCAAGTGCAACAGGATCGACAGGCTTGTTAAACACCCACCCAAATTTGTGCTTCATTAACCGGGACAGCAGTGACAAAGACTTCTTAAATGCATGAGAGTAAAGTCTCCGCTCAGCACCATAACCCGCGCCATGAGCTACCAAGGAACGGTTTTTCTTCTTGTGGTGTTTCGATTTCTTGCGTCCATGTGAATCTGCAGGCGGTAACTTATCCTTGGCAAGCAAGAACTCTGAATTTTGGTACAATTGATTGGCCTTTGGTGTTCGCTTCTCCTTCTCGAAGGATTCCGTGTGAATTACTGATACAGTTAGCGACCGGCGCTGCAGCAGCGGCGGACAGGAGCAACTGCAGCAGCAACTTGAGCGGGTATGAGCGTCATCGAATCAGTAGCTGAGAACTGTGAGTGCACATACCCAGCAGCCAGCTGAGGCGGTGGCACCACCACGGCCAAAGGCAGGGGCGCCGATGCCTCAACTGCCAAGGCCTCAGCAGCCGCCATCAGCTGCTTGGAGAGCACACGCACCTGGTCGAGCTCTGACGCAAGCTGCCGCCGCAGCTCGCTCCTAGCCCTACGTTTCCGAGCCTTCTCATGAGCGCCCACCCGGACGTCACCATGGCCATTCGGAACGGCGCCGCCGTCCCGGACAAACCCCGAGGAGACGTCGTCAGAGGCCACAGTCGTTTCCCCATGCGGCGCCGGGGCGAGGAGGAGCCAAAGGGGAAGTCGGCGAGGCCGGATCGGGCTGCGGCGCAGCAGCCCCAGCCTCCGGGCGACGAATCGACCGACGAATCGAGGCTAGGGTTTGCGTGAGGGGGTTGGGATTTGGATTGGGATTGGGGCTAGGGTTTTTGCGGGGGTACTTGCGGCTGTAGACCTTGATCTCCGACGCCCACCGGGACTTCGCGGGTACCGAGGAGGCGGCCGGATCGGCCGGGGCGGGGCTCGCCGCGGGCTCCTCCCCGCCGGCGCCGGCGCCGGGAGGGGCCGAAGCCATGCATAAACCCTAAATCCAAGACGCGAGAGGCTCGAATTGGGGATTGGGGGAGCGGGTGGCGAGGGTTTTGCGAAGAACCCTAGAAAAACCTGTGGTGCTTTCGCGGCTTCGATTTGATATTTTTTTCGAGTGCTATGGCGGTTCGAGTCGGGGTGGGTCGCGGCGTCCGACGAGTCTCTGATTTTTGTGGGCGACGAGTCGAAAATCGAAACAAGAGGAAAGGGAATGGTGCGGAGGTGAAGGAGAGGAGGCGCACGTGTAATCCTGACCGTTGGAATCCAGTGGATATATAGAATACCGGATTTGACTCTGGTACCGATACCGTGCGCTGTAAAGGCTCGACAGCAACGTGACGTCGCCTACTCTCCCGCTGTTCCTGTGCTTCTTCGGCTCTACTCACGGGCAGGGTGAAAACGAGTGGATACTCACCGATATCACTTTTTTCATATTTTAACCTATATTTTTATCTCGGGCAGGGTAAACACGAGTGGATACTCGCCGATATCGCTTTTTCATATTTTAATCTATATTTTTATCTCGGATTTGAGGTCGGATATGGATATCACGGATAGTATCAGATTATACTACCTATTAGAAATTATTTATCCCGAATAACAACATAAACATAATCAAATATAAATTCATATGATATATTAGTCAATAACTAAAAAACTATAGAGGATATTAAAGGATATTGATATTTACTGGGATATCCATTTTGTTTATCGGATATCCTATAAAATACGGATCTGGATCGGATATTGCTTTTCCATATCCTAACCCATATTCCATGATATTTTTGAATATGGATCTGAGATAATATGGGATGTGAATCATGACTAAAAATGGTATCCCTAGCGGATTTTTTTGCGAATCGACATCGGATCGGTAGGAATTATCCGTCCGTTTTCACCCTATTCGAGGGCACTTCTAATCACTTATGTCGGCGGTATCCATGGCACCGATGAGGTGGGCGGAAAATTAAAGAAGAGAGAGAGTTATGTCTTACATGAGACCTTGTTTGGGCACAAAATCCAATCATCAAGAAACAACTAAATCCTTACCTCGGTCTTGTTGTCGGCATGTCGCCCTTTCGCTTGCCTCATCGTCGGCAGCCGTCGTCGTCGCGCCTCTTGTTCACTCGACGCGTCGCCCGCTTGCACTTCGTGTCACGCGTTACTGCCTCGTCGCTGGCTCATCGCACCGCTCGCCATGCGCCAGATCTGGGAAGAAAAGAACGTGGGGAGGGGAGGGGAGGAGAAAGAGAACGTGGATGCCTCCTTCTCGTGTGATGGCCCTTGCCGCCTTTCGAGCCGCATCGCCCATGCGCCAGATCTGGGAAGAAAAGAATGTGAGGAGGGAGGTACATCTTGTGAAGACGCTATGCATGAAAAGGGATTTGATGCACTCCACCATGTTTAACAACATGCTTATTAATTCAGTAACTTAAGTTTAATTCAAGGAACCTACCAGAAAATGTAATTTTTCGTTATGATCGTGTTCACCCTTCGAGGTGTATTTGTTTTCTTGTAATCAAGTTGGATGGTGATTCCATGGTAAATTTTATGATTATGTTTTAAAATTTGACATATTATCATCTTGCCTTAATACCTGTTAGATGTTTGGAATCCCTTTAATGGACAAAATTTCAAAGGAAGACTCTGTCAAAATAAAAGAGAAAAATCTTAGCTTAGTATTCTGTTATGTTATTTTTTAGTAGCATTCTAGGCTTATGTTTAGCTGGTGTGTTACATGGCACCCCATCTAGACCTAATTCCAAGTGAATAAAAAAAATCCATATTGGCTCACCTATCAAAGGAAGAGACACCAATTATCGCCAATGGTATCAGAGCTCGTCGCCGTCGTTGTTCGATTGTGACATCGCTCAAATTCACCTCCCACAAGGCCACCACGCCCTTCTATCGCCATGCGCTCTCCGTCACTGCATGCTACTTATTGTCGTCATTGGATCTCTTTGTGTCCATGTTCGGGTGGCGATCTTGTTTGTCTCTGCCTTGCCATCACTGCTACTCAAGGAGGCACAGTAGTTGCGCCTCTACTTCCTAAGGTCAATCGCCAACACCGTCGATGGCGAATCAGTGTGAGAGGTGGAATTGAGGCGGCGATGGTGAGATCCCGTGAAGACAATGAATTAGGGATTTGGGGGGTGGTTAAAGATTAAGGAGAGGTTCGAGGATTTAGTGTATTTTTATTCTTTTTAGTATGTTGTGGTTCCCACTTTTTTTGATGGGATAGGGGATTTTAAACATTGGTAACAAAATGTGAGAAATTTAGCACCCACTATTTTGGGTGCTAACTTTACCAACGTCAAATAATCGTATGGTTGAGCAAGCTTGCTCTACACTTCCTCTCTCTCTCCCTCTCGAAAATAAAACTTGATCTACTGCGCCATTGACATAGTAGTGAGTGTAGAAACTTAAATAGTGGAGAGCGAGTTATCACTATTTTGTGCTTTAGTTGGGTCATTTATAAATATTTATGCGTATTTTTATGTAAATTTCAAGAACTACGAGGGCATCTTACAAAATAAAAACTGTGGTGTCATTACCATAATAATTATATAGGCATATCATAAGCCTTCATAATCAATTCATAATAGCAATGCTCAAAGCAACATAACAAAAACGTAAATGTAATGCTTGACACATTCCCCTCTTACTGTACACGGTGTGTCAATTTAAAATTTCAACTACGACGGACTTAAAGCCCGCTCTGATACCAACTGTAACACCCTGGCTATGCAGAAGCTAAGATATTACCTAGAAGACTAACATACATCAACAATACGGAATAATTTCAACCATCTATCAGATATTAACATAAAAGATCAATATCTAGTAGAATAAATATAAGAATTGAATTAAAATTCGTCGACAAATCAATCTCAATTAACTAATCATAGCGAATCAATTATGATAACACTATCAAGAGTCTATACGAAGATCATTAAGTCCTTACTAATTCAACCATATCATGAAAAATGATAATATCAATCATCAACATCTAATTAAACCATCAACCAAACATTCATTCATGAATTATATAAAACTAGTATTCAATACTAGCACAATCTATAATTACTCAATAGAAGCAGATCATCTAACAATTGAACATAAATCAATTCATGAAGCCTTCTCTTTATCAACTAATCAAAAGCATTCCAACATTACTATGTTCAAGCAGTCAATGATCAAATAGCTACATCTAGAGCATCAATAATCAGCAGTTCAACGAGGATGATAGAATAATAAAATCAAACCTTCTAACCCATCAAAAAGAATTAAATGAACTTAACCAACGAGGAATTAAGAACATAACTGGATCGTCCATGATCACAATCGAAACATCCACCACGAAAGATGGTCACAAAACTGAAACTAAAGCAATTATCAAGAATATGAATTGTGGATAATTGCACTAGTTTATTCATTGTGGTTTGTATTTATGTGACGTGCAGCATGTCTACCCCTTCCCATGCATGTCGCTACCTCGAGAGGTACCTAGCAAGCACAACACAGCAAGTGTGAGTGCATGACTTAGCAAAGTGTAATAGCAATAAATAACATAGCATCATAATCAGCCAAAGAGAATAAACAATCCCATCATGAACAACAGCATTATATACCACAAATCTATCTCTTATGATAGCATCATAAGTAGTCAAAGGGAATAAACAATCCCATCATGAACAACAACATTATATACCACAAATCCATCTCTTATGATAGCATCATAAGTAGTCAAAGGGAATAAACAATCCCATCATGAACAACTGCATTATATACCACAAATCCATCTCTCATGCAGAAATGCAATGAGCATGTCATGAATGCACTTTCTTCAACTTCTTTGCAATTACCGGTAATTCCGAGTAATTTATCTGTCGATACATACTCAAGGCATGTTCCCTTTAGGCACAGGGATCCAATGCCCACACTCCACAAGTGTGGGGACCCAAGCCCGTCCAATGCATGACGGAGATCTATGCTCGTCCAATGCATGATGGGAACCTCAAAGGAACAAACCCTTGGCTACCACGTAGACCACGGTACAGAAATGTATGCCATGATGCAAATTGATCTCCCAATATCAACTCATCATAAAAGTGTAAATGCTCATCAACATTACCAACATAAAGCCTCATCAGTAAACTATGGCATTCATGCTCATCAACATTACCAAGCAGTAAGCATCATCATTAAACTATGACATTCATGCTCATCAGTATTACCAAGCAGTAAGCATCATCATTAAACTATGGCATTCATCAAGTATGAAATATAACAACTCATTAATACTACTTATACTTGCCTCAACCGTGAGACAGAAGACAAAAGGTGGAACGCTCTAGCATCGGGGTTCACCACCACCTTGACATCATGAGTACGACCAGATATTGTCTCTAATCTGGTCTCAACCTTGTGGAATCTGACATCCCTGATGTCCTCAATCAAAGATCTCACCAGGTATGCATCTAAGATGTCGTCACGAGCATGATCAAACGGAAGCTTAGATGTCTCAATATAGTGGAATGGTAATGGCTAGAATTCTCTAGGTGACTCCCTTTCTGCGTCCAATACCTATGTCAAGCGGTCAATAGTCATCCAGTCGGGTGTGCAGATGGTGCACTTGCCACGCTTCTTGAGCGCCACAACGAGCCACAACGGCACCTTGCTCGCAATTTGTAGGAAGAAGGGCCCAAAATCCCCGCAGATCATGTTGAGGGCCTGATGAATCACGGTGGCTCGATCTTCCGATAGGTTCGATTGATTTAAATGCGTGAGGGCGTTGGCGCTTTGAGGCTTAGGCCGCGGATCGTCACCTCGCAATTCGCTACACCCGCGCGACTACCGTTATCAACCACGCTTGCGCGATTGACCTTACCACGAGGGTTATGATTCACGCAAGCAATCGAAGCAACTCACAAGAACAAGGTAGATGCAAACCTAAATACATTGCGAATATAGATGAAGTTCACAAGTGGGGTTCCTCAAACCGAACAAGCGGTAAACCGCAAAGTGGCGAATAATCTAAGAAAAACCCAACCCTAAAGCGTGGTAATTTCTTTGCACATATATAGAGGAGCGTGAGAGGTGGGAACCCTAGGGCGGCGGGCTGTTCACGTGAGCGATCTGACCCCTAGGGTGGTCGACCATCACATGGGCCTTATGGGCCAAGTCACCCATATATTACATAGCTAGTGGGCCAATAATTGGTGACGCAAACACCATGGTATGTAAATCTTGAGTGCCATGGCATGTAGGCGTGCTTCGGATTGTAGGAGTAGATGTAGCGTGGTCCCATTGGATAATATGGTATTGTAGTGGCCGCAAAATCCAAGCTGTGGGAGATTGAGTTGAAGTAGAGAATGCAGGTCTGTGGGTTGAAGTAGTAGTTGTAGGTCTTCTTGAAGTGGTCGTAGACCTGCAGAGCTGAGTCGTGGAGTCTTCTCGAAGTGGTCGTGAACCTGTAGAGCGGTCGTGGGTCTTCGGAAGTGGTCGAGACCTGCGAGCTGATCGTAGACCCTCTGAGCCGATCGTATACCCCGCAGAGCCGGGTCGTAGATCTTTTCAAAGTCATGGTTGTATCCTTAGGGTCGATGTCCTCATCATCCTCCCTTTCTTGAATTTGAGTCGTCCTCGACTCAATCGTTTTCCCAAGTTATCACTCTCCGCAAAAGGTTAGTAGCAGGGAGGCAAAAAAACATGCATTTCTTCTAATGGATACTTGAGACACTTTGCAAATTTCACAAATTTCACAAGTTCATATTTAGTGGCAAGCATGACACACCCTTCAATTTAATGCCTTGACTTAGATCTCGGTGCCACTTTCTCCCCTTTAGGTGGGAAAACATGTTTCACCACTTGCTAATTTTCGTAATCATGCTCATTGGTGTTTCTTTCATTTTTAGCATCTGTTGCTTCATCTTTCAAAATTTCAGCAGGTGTTAAAGGCAACAACTTAATCTTCTTACCCTATGTGAGAACAGTAGGTGTTAGCTCTACCATTGTGCAAAACATCATTATCATATAACCAAGGCCTCTGAGAGCAACAAAGAGCATGCTTGCATAGGCACTACATCAAAGTCGGTACTATCTTTGTAATTACCGGTGAAAATTGCACTCTCACAACTTGGTTTACCTTTAACTTACCACACTTAATTGAACCATTGGAGGTAGTAGGGGCGTGGGTGTGGGCGTGTGCCAAGCCAAGCTTCTTGACCATCTCGGAACTTGCAAGGTTATTGCAGCTACCTCCATCAATGATTACTCTGAGGCTCTCTCCCACGAGAAATCTGGTTTGAAACAAATTGTGTCACCGATTTTGCTCGCTCTCTCCACTTGTGCGCCGGCCTTCATTGCATAACAAGGCTCACATGATTCCCCTGTTTCAACATGCAGTTACTTGTTCCTCTACATCATCGATCATCACTTGATCTCGTCTCCTCCACCTCGTAATGTTAGGCGCAAGTACATTTTCATCCTCAATATCACTAGCACTTACATATCCACCGTCTTCAAGGGCAAGGTATGCTCGTTGACTTGGGCGATCCTCATGGCGTGGCCCATTCCCTTGCAACGGTGGCAAACAATCCTAGTCGATGCGGCCCGTGGAAGCAACCAAAGAAGAACTCTTGGCGGGGCATGCACACTAGTAGATTTGCTTACCTCGGTGCATGTGATGGTGTCGGAGGTCTTTGCTAAATCGCCCTACTCGAGGAGGGCGGCAGCAAATGTAGCCGGTGGGACTATTTTAACTTGACCCGCGTTGTTCTTAGTGTAGACGTGCTTCCAAAATTGTTCCTTGGCCTCTGTTGTCGTCCTGCAATTCCTTTTACGCCAAGCGTGCAAGTTGAAACAATCTAGGGATACTATCATATTCTTTGTAATCAACTATGTCACTGAATTTCACGTGTTAATCCTCCATAAAAAGCGTGCCATCGCAGACCTCTTCATCCTCAATAATGTCACAACGTAACATACTAATTTGTAGCTCCTGATTATATTCTTCTACAGATCTATTGCCTTGGTTTAAGCGCTGCAATTTCTTAAGCAAATCACGTTTAAAGAAGGTGGAACAAATCTATTACGCATAGCAACCTTTAGAGCATCCCAAGTAGTAGGCGCTAATCCATCATTGCATACCTATTCCACCAAATGATGGCGAAGTTTTTAAATTCACTTGTGGCTTGTCGAACTCTATGCACTTGAGAACTAAGTGAGCATTAAATTTACATTCTCACCGTCAACTCCCAATCTAGATATGTTTCAAAGATCATAAGCACCCACAAAAGATGGTATAGTGAACTTGACTTTAGCATATGGATCATCATTAACACGTGCATTATGTTCTTTGAATGTTATTACCTCTCATACCTTGACGGTTGAAGTTCAACGATTCGTTTGTCGTGCATCAAAGCGTCGTGGTTGTGCATCTCATTTCCATTGTCAAACTCACGGTCATAGAACGCACCGATGAGGACCCTACGCCCATTGTTCGGTGGTTGATTGGCCAAACCATCAATGCGTGTGTTGAGCATTGCGATACTATCATTGAGTTGCTACTGATTAGCGATTGTTTCGCAAACTTCCTATCAATGTCGTCATTAATAAGCGTGGCGGTGCTCATCCAACACCCTCGTGAGCTCTTCCTCAAAACACACTCTTAAGCATCCAATTCCTCACTTTGCCATGGTTAGTAAAAGACAAAAGACAACACAAAGATATTATCCCTATCAACTACTAGGTGGTGGGAGGTGGGATCACACACTCTCAAGCGTCTTACCAAGCTCTTATGAATTTCTTACCAATTGCGGCGGTGGTATGATCGGAGAAGGTGGGATGTACAAGCTACAATAATGGCGAATCGAGGATCCAAATCTGAGGGCGAAAGTATGTGGAGCTCGGACGGGTAAAATTTTGTAGCAAGGAATAGCGATAATGAAAGCAGTTAGCAAAGTGAATCAAAGTCCACGGTACTAAATCACGATTCTTTGGCCCAAACGCGTTCCTAGAACTAGCTCGAGCAAGCGAAATACAAGCACAATAGAACAAAATTACGCAAGGCAAGCGATTTCTCTCATGGGTGGTCGTGGACCAAGCTGTGGATTGTCGTGAGCCACTCGAGGGTGGTCGTAGACCAAATGAGGGTGGTCGTGAGCCAACTAGAATGGTCTCTTTTTCGTTCTCTTTTTTTGCTCCTCTCTTTCTTTCTTTTTTTATTTAGAAACCCAACCGAGGTTCCTCTCTTCTTCTTTTTTTTTTGCGAAAGTGACCTTGACTCACAACTCTTCAAAACCCTCTTAAGGTGCAGGGATATATATAGGTCACAAACTTTTTGGAGAGCAGGGTATAAAGGTAATAAAAGATACTCTCTCTCTCTCTCTCGAACTTTGGCTAGGTGGTCGAAAGGGTAGGTGGTCGGATCGAGGAGGTGGTCGGCCGACCAGGCGATCGAACAGGAGGTGGTCGAACTCAAGTAAGGTGATCGAACTCGAAGAGGTGGTCGAATCAGGGAGGTGGTCGAACTCGAGGTGGCCGAATCAGAGTGGGTGGTCGAATCCATTGGGTGGTCGAACCCGAGAGGTGGTTGTATCGGAGGATGGTGGTCGAATCCGACTTGGGGGTCGAATCCAAGAGGTGGTGAATCAACCGGTGGTCGAACCCAAGGGGTGGTCGTATCCGTCGGTGGACGAACTTCGAGTTGGTGGGAAGTCGGCCCGATGCGTGGTCGGATGAGGGTGATGACACGATCTCGGCTATAGTAGACAAAACAACGGATGCAACCAAGGGCAAGCCGAGATACACGATGACGAAGCAAGAAAGACTCGGCGCTAGAAACTAGATCACGCAGCGACTAGACCAAAGAACAAAGACACCGATTTATGGACTCGAATTCAACAACGGCCGAAAACACAATTGCGAAGGCACAGAGTGGTTTGGACGGCGGAAGAACTAAGATCTAAAACTTTTTGGGGGGCAATTTTACGGACTCTAGGTGATGGAAAACAACTAGCAAAAGGGATCAATGAGATTACCTAACTGCAACTTTGGTGCTCGATACCACTTGATGAATCACGGTGGCCCGATCTTCCGATAGGTTCGATTGATTTCGCCGTGAGGACGTTGATGCTTTGAGGCTTCCGACCCGCAGATCGTCACCTCGCAATTCGCTACACCCGCATACATTCGCCGTTATCAACCACGCTTGCGCGATCGACCTTACCACGAGGGTTATGATTCACGCAAGCAATCGAAGCAACTCACAAGAACAAGGTAGATGCAATCTGAAATATATTGCGAATATAGATGAAGTTCACAAGTGGGGTTCTCAAACCGAACAAGCGGCAAACGCAAAGTGGCGTAATAATCTAAGAAAAACCCAACCCTAAAGCTGTGGCGGTGCCGCATATATAGGGGGAGCGTGAGAGGTGGGAACCCTAGGGCGGACGTTTCACGTGAATAAAGACGCCCCCTAGGGTGGTCGGCCATCACACGGGCCTTATGGGCCAAGTCATTATATATTACATAGCCGATGGGCCAATAATTGGTGATGCTGCACCATGGTATGTAAATGCAATTGCCATGGCATGTAGGCGTGCTCTGATTGTAGGAGTAGATGTAGCGTGGTCCCATTGGATAATATGGTATTGTAGTGGCCGCAAATCAAACTGGGAGATTGAGTTGAAGTAGAGAATGCACGGTCTGTGAGGGTTGAAGTAGTAGTTGTAGGTCTTCTTGAAGTGGTCGTAGACCTGCGGAGCTGATCGTGTCGAGTCTTCGGAAGTGGTCATAGACCCTGTAGGCGCAAAGTCGTGGGTCTTGGAAGTGGTCGTAGACCTGCGAGCCGATCGTGAACCCTCTGAGCTGGGTCGTATACCTGCAGAGTCGTCGTAGATCTTTTCAAAGTCGTGGTTGTATCCTTAGGGTCGATGTCCTCATCGGGGCCTCGAGGCGGATGTTGGGGACAATCTTGGCGATCTCATCCTCATGATTTAACTTGACCTCGGAGGCGAAGATGGAGAGGTGTGGGTCGGATTGGCCCATGGCGGCATTTCGGTGTTAAGGAGGCGGCGGAGGAATCGGGGCGATGGCGCGATGAACCTCGGCGGCATGCGGCGTCATGGCGTGGCGAGCGTTGGCGGATGAGGAGGCCTTGACAGCTTCTTCGTCGCGCTACGCCGGAGGAGGCGGGCGATCGATGGCGCAACAGTGGGCGGCATCGGAGCCAGCGGTAAACGAGTCGGGCGGTGCGGCTAAGCGGTTGGGGCGTCTTTGATGCCGAGGAAGCCGGGAGATCGGCAGCGCATGGAGGCGACGGTGCCAAGGACTAGCGGCAATGGCGAGGCGCCACACATGGCTAAGGAGAGGAGACAAGGGGATTTCGGCCAGGGAAGGATGGCTGGGCAGCTAGGGTTAAGGAGGCATCCCCCTTTTCTTTCCCACTTGGGCCGGCCCACTAAAGGGCTTTTGCACATTGGGCCAAGAGCCCAAGGTCCAAACACGCTAAGAAAAACAGAATTTGAACCAAATTCCATCTCTAAACTTTGATGCATTTGAAATTGAATAAGTTTCCCTCTCCCGAATAATATTCTCTCTAATCGAGTTTCGGGGTATTACATTCTACCCTCTTGATGAAATTCAACCCAAATTCTAAAGCGAAATGAAGACAAAACAAATGGCATGCAAAGCGAAACAACAATTAACATGTTAGGATGTGAACACGCCGATATGGCTCACGCATGCTAGACTCCGGCTCGTGTCGCTTCACGCTCAACACAGTCGCCCATGGCACCTCAATGGATCTGAAGCGTCTTATGCCCCAATCACGAGTCTGATCTCTCGATGATCGTCTGGGGACGAAACTCGGACGTGGGGTCTTACTCAATGGTCAACATCTCTAACGAAACCTCAAATCCCGACTTTTCGAGGTTCTCACTCAGCACCAGAAAATACCAGACGATACGTACCCCACGTATGAATCCAAGACGGTCCTAGCGATACGACATCTTCCAAAATCCCCACTACTATCGGAAACGACCAAAGTACCTTGAGCCAACTCTCCCTCGGCTACCAGAACACACAACATGCATAAAACACACATAACTCTCATTCTATTTCTCAATCGATCTCTTCATTTAACAAGGAGCACATCCTGTAATCAAGAATGCATAACAGAACTCGTTCTTAAACAGCTATTTTACAAAGAGAATCCAACTGAAAATAACGAGTTCTCATCGCAACCACACAATACCAACTCTCTACCAAAAAGGTCAAATCCAAAAATTGATAACTCATCATGAAAGCAATTCCACTTTCTAATTAGGAAATTTTGCGAATGAACACCACGAAAGCCAAAGGAGAAATCACTCGAATGGCCAAATCAAATACTTCTTTTATTTTGTCTGAACTGGAAAGAATCATACATGCCAACACCGCGCCAACTCAAATTGCGGAAGACATCGATCAACAACACAAAGCTCAAACGAGAATCGAGAAAAGCGTTTCACTACAGAAACATTCTTTTCTCGGTTTTCTTTTAGGAGTAAAATTTCTCTCAAACCTTAGAATTCGAACTCATCGCATACCACACGAGCTCAAACCTCTTAATTTAACATCCTCAAATTATGCTCAAACCGAAATACATCATCCACACCTTTGTGAAGAGGCTCTATTGATCCCATCGAACACTCTAAACAACTCCTTCTACTGATGAAATTAATTTGATAGATGGTACTCAAAGCACCTCAAAATAGATCTCACGCAATCGCATCACCTCAAACTTTTAAGAATAAACAATTCAGAATCCTCAATACACACGCTCATGTACTACATCAGAAGGATTCTATCAATGATCATTTCACTGCTCAGGAAACACCATATTCTATTTTCTCTACACACAATCATTGGGCGACCAAAGGTCTAGCATAAAAAATGCAAAGCCCTAATTTAACCTCCAAGACCTCTACAACGAACTTCTCTTATGAAAGATAAAGAAATCATCAGATTAAATCTCTAACATCCCCAAAATTCTAACATACTCACTCATTGACATCATCGAACGCATACACAATCTGTAATACTATCCAATTGCGTTACTCTATAAAATTGATCAAGGTTTCCATACCTTCGATAATCCCCAACATTTCAACATGAACTAAGGTTCTGGAATTACACTATACCATAGATTCTACTTAGTCGTAACACTATTCAGTTTTACTTCGAAGCCGTACATTCCATTTGAATCAAATTTCCTCCAAGAGGTACAGGTCAAAACCAATTCATCTTCTACTCCTCCTCCAATAGCTTGGTAGCAAAATCTCACCACTACAATTTCTTAACCACCACCAAACAGTTGCCAATTTACGCTTTGTAAAACTTTGCAACACAAAACTGTTGATCCTTTCTCAAAAGAAAGAGGCAAACAAGGACAAATTTCGTCACATAGGAAAACGTTGCTCCTCACAGCGAGCACGAGACCAAAAGAAAGAATCTTATAGAGATGATCTTGGGAAACGAAAGTTAAGTTCACAGTTGAGGGCACACATCCCTCAAAAAGAGAATAGCAAATAACAACCAATAAGAATATGACATTGCGATTGACACTCGACAACTCTTGTGTGGAAAGAAGCGAGAAAGTTTAAACACGATTCAAATAAACCACAAGTTACAAAACTTGACTCCAATTCTCAAATACTCCTACTGCACTCTTTCCTTTAACACTGAAATTAATCCTTTGACTATAACATCAATTTGCCATATCGAACAAGATAAATTCTTAAGACCAACCCACAAGAACCACTTAAGAACCAGTAGAATCTTTCAACACGTCATTTTACTCGGAATAGATCAACTACCATATAAAACATGAGATCCAAAAAAGATCACGAAAGCAAAACTTGAAATATTCTCATTTAAGCAATATCACCATAGGTGATCAAATTTACTACGAGAATTAATATCAATCTCACATTCTGACAATTTTAATAGCATCGATATCATACATTAGTGCCAAGAATCATCAAACTCTATTACCCCATTCTCCAGCTTTCCAAAAGAAACATAAGCCACAAGGTTGAAACAAATTTATCTTAACAAGATCATACGATGCCATAGCAGTTTCACAAGGCACGCTATCAAACGAAATTCATCTACTCAATTGTTGGTGTGCTCAACACCAGCTTCAGTTCTCATAAATAATTGACTATTGTATTAATCATGTGTGTAAATATGATGCTAATTCTATTTGCAATCACATAACTATTTATAAACATAGATTCAACATTTCACCTTATGTTTAGAAATTAGTTCAAAACATGCTTAAAGATTTACTAACATGATTTATATAAAACGAGGGTTCATGAATTGATACACCAACATCCATCTAGTCCCTTATACAGTTTTCAACAATTCTTAGGGCAAGTAATATTTAAACTGGTAAAATCAACGCACATGTGCCACTTACCGTTAGATTTCTTGACCAGGACCGGGTTTGCCAGCCACTCGAGGTGATCAACCTCCCGAATAAAGCCAGCTTCAAGGAGTTTATCGAGCTCTGCTCTGATAGCTTCTTGACGATCCAAGGCGAAATGTCTCAGTCTTTGCTTGACTGGTTTTTTCTCAGGTTGAATAGCTAACTTGTGCTATATCACCTCCCTTGGGATCTCGGGCACATCAGATGGCTTCCACGCAAAGACATCTGAGTTGGCTCAGAGGAAGGTGAGGAGCTCATCTTCCTATTTCTCACTTAGTCTCGTGCCAATCCGGACTGTCTTGGATTGGTCATCTGGATCGAGTGAGCCTAACTTCACCCCTCATTAGGTTGAGGTGGCCTTGATCTTCGCGGACTTCCCTGTTTTATCCTCCAAAGTAAGATCTTTCAGAGGCAACTGATCGACAAGTTCTAATGACTTACGATCACACGAAAGCGCGATGTCCTGGTCACCTTGCACCACAATCACGCCTTTTGGACCAGGGATTTTAATCTTCTGGTAGGCATGATGCGTAGCTGCCATGAATTTGTTAGAGAAGGTCTTCCCAAAATGGCATTATAAGCAGACTCAAAATCAACTACTTCGAAAGTAATTAATTCAGTTCGAAAATTAGCAGTTGTACCAAAGGTTACTAGTAAAGCTACTTGCCCCATTGGTGTAACTGACATACTGGGCACTATCCCATAGAAGGGACTTATCATTGGTTTAATTTTAGAACGAGGGATCTGCATCTCATCTAAAGTGTTTACAAATAACAAATCTAGAAAACTACCGCTATCTACTAATACTCTCCCTACTCTGCAATTACTTATTGTAGGGGAAACTACTAGGGGTAATTTGCGAGAAGTAGACATACCTTTTGGGACGTCCTCCTTATTGAAGGTCAGGGAGGTCTCTGACCATTTAGGGTATTCTGGACGACCAGGTGGGACTTCAACACTGTTGATGTCCCTCCACGCCACCTTGTACTACCGCTTAGGCGTGGGCGGTGAGCCCCGTAGATGGCGTTGGCGTGGTGATCCATTCTTTGGAATGGCATTTCGTGTCCTTGTCATTACCCTTGACCTCTAGTGGTCCGCTACCTTCAGTGGGACAAGCATTGGGCCTTTCCGATCATAGTAATCCTCCATTTGCTTCTGCTAAGTACGGCAGTTACGAAGGTCATGGCCAGGAACTTTGTGCAATGGGCACCAGCGTCCACTGCTCCTGGATGTACTTGTGGACCGTAGGGCAGTCAGGTCGTTTGAACGACCTCCCTGTCTCCTCTTGGTCCATGGACCTTTAGTCTTGTCGTAGGGTGGACGTTGGTCAACTGCCACGACCTCCCTGGTAGATTTTTTAGACCTCCCCTTTTCCTCTCTCTTGAGTTTACCTTTGCTGCTCGTGGAGCCCTCAAACATCTTGGATTTCTTTTCCTTGACCTCCTCGAGGCCTGGCTAAGGAGGAGTGGTCCCCTTATCCACCATCTGATTCCATTCCACTGCCTCATTGGCATCGGAGTACGATCTGCCATGTTGAAAAGCTCCAACACGGATCTAGGCAGGTTGATGTTGAGGTCTTCTGTGAACCTTGGTATCTCACGCTTTGTTTAAAAGCTCGAATTACGAATCGTCGAAATATTTGGGATAGTATTACGGACTTCTATAAGCGCTTCACAAATTGTCATAAATTTTCCTCGGGGGTTTGACAAAGCCAATGTAAATCGTCTTCCTTCCTTGGTTTTGCATAACAACTTTTAAAGTTATTTTGTAATGCATCTGAGCATCTCGAGTTATGTATAGATCCTTTAGGTTGGTTGAATAACCAAGTCCTAAGCGGAACCTTTTAAAGCTGTGGGTATATAATTGTCCATTACCTTATCATACGCCTCCGGCGGCTTGGGCGGCGGTAGTGTAGGTGGAGGAATTAAGCGGGTTTTGCGCTTCATCGAAAGTCTCCATGCTCCCTAGCTTGAACTTTTACGGCGGTGGCGTCCCTCAATCCGGAAAAAGCTTTGCATCTTGCATAAGGTCAATACATTGCCGTGTATTCGATGATTATTATGACCAGCGGGAGATCAGGGCGTCTTCTCGTCCCGAAAAATCAAGTATCGCTCACCTTGGTCTTGGACACGCACGACCGGTGCATCATGACTCGACCACGCCTTGCGTCCGGTTGAGACCCTACAGGTGCAAGTCTGTTTTGGAAAGAACATTTGGTGATCGGGTAGAGATGTTCTCTCACCGCATCTTATAGTTCTGTGCAATTACGCATTACTTGCACTCCTTGCTCGAGTCAATCCTTAGGAGAGGCGTGAGGCGGTCGCTAAATGGCGAACACATTCTGCGGGAATCCTCCTGCATAGGGGTTGATAAGGCATTTGAACCTCTTACCATAAATGCGGCGCGGTGGTAGCATCTGTCGCCGGCGGTTGTGCCCTTGCTAAGAGCCAAGGCGTCTTAAAATAGCGGTCTCGAACATGCGAAATGTGCGCTTGTGTGGCGGCCGCGTATCTTAACTTGTCGGGACCTCTTCCTCTCATTGGAGGCGTCCCGTTCCTCCTACTCTCGGCGTTGCCCATACGTTCCGGGATTATCGTCGGGATTGGGTTGAGCGTCACGCAAAGCGGTGATCGGCGGCCGCCGGAACAGCGGAGGGTGAACATACCCTCGTCCTCGAGGAAGAGGCGAGGCTTCTTATAGGGTGAATAAAAGATTCTCCCCATATACTCTCTCAAGCCTTGAAATGGATCTTTGCCGATGAGATCATCACGGTTATTTGAGCTCGAGGACCTTGAATCTCCTCTTCAAAGGAGCAGGCTCGGGATAGTATTTGTCCACAGCGGTACCTATGGACAAAGGCACGGCCGGCATGGAGCCAGCGGAGGCAGAAGGTTTGGTGGGCAACGGTGCCTTAGCAATGGTCCCATAGGAACCATTGGTGTTGCCGGACACGAGGATGAAGTTTGCGAATGGGTATATTGAAGGGCTACGGGTAGGCTACACTAGCGTAAATTAATAAAAATTCTACCGTAAACCAAGATCATCTGCGATTATAGATCACGGTCTTACCACTGAAGCCAAGGTGCGGAAATTGATGTAACGCGTCAGGCGGAGTAGTCGTACTAAGTTGATGCGGCACGTCGAGGCGAGTAGTCGTACTACTTCCTCGTCTTCGTCGCGGCGTCCACGTCTGACTCCTTTCTTGCGGTTCGTCCAAGCGCTACTGATCTGGCGCCTCAAAGTATCCACACGTCACGGGAGGAAGCGGCGCTGCCGGACTACTAGATCGCGGCGGCGACTAGAGCGTGGGAGGGTGGCGGCGAGGTTTTGAGATGTCACGAAAAACTCATCACCAATCTGTCGCCCTTGCCCTCCTTTTATAGGCGTCCTTACAATGGGCTTCTACTAATAGAGGCCCATTAGGACTCAATGCTTGATCTAATTCGGATCCAATCCGAATTGAAGCTTCGACTTATAAGTGTGTGACCCTCTGAGGTTCACGTATGTTTAGACATGTGGCAGTATACATACTTGGTCAATAGTTGGTAGCGGCCTCTAGCAAGGCGTGCCAACTCCTAAGCATACACAAAGATCATATCGGATGAACCATCACAGCGTTATGTACATGCCAATCCCTTTGCCTCACGATATTCGGTTGAGCTCCAAAGTGACCACTCTATCTCGATCCTATGATCAGGAATCCCTTACTAGGTTAACTCTTAACTTTGAAGTAGCATAGCCATGCATTTACGGATCCGATCACTCGAGGGCCCAGAGATATCTCTCTCGGGTAGAGGGCAAATCCCATCTCGTGACCATGCCTCATGACATGCTTCATGACAAACCAGCTACCTTTATAACTACCCGATTCACGGAGTAGCGTTTGATAGCCCTAAGTAGGTCGATTCACACCTCAAGTACATCGACAATCTCGGGTCTAAGGACAAAGCGTACACATTGTGTAGAAGAACCATAAATATAATTGTTATGTCTCATGTTGGGTCGGTCCAACCCATGTTCTAAACATGTGTCCACATTATTGGTTTGACATCTCCATGTCTATGACTTGTGAAACATTGTCATCAACCGATACATGTGCTAATCCATCATTCACGTGTGTCCTCACATGAACTCCGACTAGGGACAACTTTAGAATAACCATATAAGTAAAGAGTTTCACAAACAAGTCACATACTTGTTAATCAACACAAAGGCAATATTCAAGGAACATTTATTAAATCATGGATACAATGAAATATCATCATCTCTATGATTGCCTCTAGGGCATATCTCCAACATATATTGTGGTCGTGTAGCTGAATTTGATTGGTGTGGTTTAGTGAAGGTCCAAGATTGATGAAATGAATCGCCTTGGGCGGTTACTTGATTAGTGAGGAATGTTGATATGAATGACTGAGGTTATTGTTGAGCTGTGTGAAATTTTAGAAAAAAAATTGAATTGGAGGAATTCCTATCAATTATACCAGAAATTCATGGTAGAAAACTTGGAGGTTGAATTTGGGCTTTACATTTTTATACTAGGACCTTGGAGGGCCAATATTATGTGTAGAAGTAGAGGATCAAAAGTGAGTTATGAATAGTATGTTGATCTTTGATAGAATACTCGGGAATAATAAATGAGTATGTGTGCTGAGAATTTCAAGTTGATCATCCTTAATAGAATGAGGTGACGTGGTTGTGGGTGAAAGATCTTTATTGAGGTGTTGGGAACCATTTGTTAAAATAATTCCTTTGGTATACGAGTGGACTAGAGGATCCTTTGTGGATTAGTAGAGTCCCTCGAAATAAGTATGATTGTTATTTCAGTTTGAGGACCGTTTTGGGGTTGTCGGTTAAGAGAAAGGAGTTAGTATGATGATTTGGAAACCCATAATTTGGAAATGGGTTTATTTCTTAAGAACATCCGAGAAAGAATATTTTCCCAGTAGAGAAGTGCTCTCTTGTTTCTTGTTTGAAATTTGGTTTTTTTATGGCCAGGGATCGTGTAGAATTTGAGTTGACTTTATGTTGGCAAGGTGGTTCTTTCTAGTTGAGGAAAAATAAATGAAGTGTTTGATTGGGGCATTCAAGCGAATTCTCTTTTGGCTTATGTGGTGTTTACTTGCAAACTGCCTAGTTGGAATGTTGGAAGGTTTTCGTGATGAATCTCCGATTCTGGATTTGAGTATTTTGGAGGGAAGTTGGTTATGAGTGGGTTGAATTGTGAATCTTTTGTTTTTTGATCGAGTTACGATTGTTAAAGTTGTTTAAAATAAGTTATATTCTGGCGTCCTGTACTTGAAGGTTCTCCTTGTTAGGATGAAGAGATCGGCGAGAGATGAAACAAGAGTTCCATATGTTTATGTGCAAGTTACGTGGTTTTGTCCCAAAGGGAATGATAGCCCAAAGTATATTTGGTTTGTTTTGGAAGTTGTAGGGATTTTGGAAGATAGCAATTCGATAGAACGTCTCGAGTCTGGGCGGGTATATAACGATTTGTATGACCCAGTGTTGAGAGAATGCTTGAGGTATTTGGAGTGTGAGGTTTTGTAAGAGCCGTTGACGGTAGAGTAATACGCATCTTCAAGTCTGTCTGTTGAGTGGTTTTGGTTAGGTGGTCACGAGAGATGAGGCGTAATACATCGGTTGCATCGAGTGCGGTGGTCCCATGATTTTGAGAGGAAAATGACTTGGGAATTGGAGTCTCGTATCTTGTGACAATATCTGTATTGTTCACAATGAATCGTGGTAATGTTGGTAGAATTATTAGTGAGATTGTTCTTTGGCGTTAAGCGTGGTTAGAATTAGGGTCGAATTACTGTTTAAGGTAGAATGTAATACTCCAAATTAAATTAATTGAGAAGAAATAAATTAGAGGTAAGGACCAATTAGCAAAGCTATTTAACGGAGGATTAGAGGATTTGCGAGTGTAGACAACTTGAGGCGTGGCTTTGGCCCATTTGATTTCGGTCCAAGGAGGAGAGAGGCGGTGGCCAAAAGTGGGAGGGCAAAACCTAGGGCGCCCTCCTCCTCCTGTTGCCACCCCACATCCTTGGCCTCCACCTCCTATCCTCCCTCCGTGGCGCCTCCTTCCTTTGGTGAAGCCCCGCTGCTGTAGCCAAGAACTCCCTTATTCTTTGCCAGCCAAGTAGAGGAAAAGCGGATCACCCGGTGATTGGTTGTCCAAGAAGAGGAAGGAGAAGGAGGAGAAAGGAAGGAGAGGGTTCATGTTGGTATTCGTGTTCTTGGCGGTTCTCCAAGGGTAATCCGATTCCGTTCGTTTGGTATTGCATTCTTGTATTTTAGGCAATGTCGGTTATTAGATCGGTTTAGAGGCGATCTGTAGTGCCCGACTATTTTGAGGATTATAGCTACGAATTCGACTGGCCGTCTCCTAGAGATTTGTAGGTAGCATCACTAGCTTTTGTAGGATCTTGGATCAGGTCGTTTGGATAAGCGGATCATGAGATATGATTTTTGCAACGTCTCTGTTATGTGGTTCTCTCGAATGCGACAATTAATGTTAATTGGTCATTAGCAAATA
>JAYEVD010000852.1:0-125641 GCA_036346405.1 Phyllostachys edulis | reverse complement strand
GAGCTAACAATAACCTGCAACCGGGCGAAAGACATAGTAGAGTCCAGCGACCGCCACAAGCAATGGCGATCGTAGCGGCCACTACTACGTAAATGCTATATCGACGCCGATCACGCACGTGTGCTCATCGAAACCGCCTCAGATAAACACAATCTCTTGACGGTTTTTGTTACCCACCGCCCTGCGTATTATTCTCGCGTAAAAACCGCTCGCAGAAGATGTCATATCACGATGGGCTCATGTTTGAAACCGCTCGTGATACTTTCACGCATTTTGCCAAGCATGAACCGCTCGTGATATCACCCAATATCACAGATAGCTTTTGGTTAGAACTGCTCTGTGATACTTCACGCACGGTTCAAACATGAACCGCTCGTGATATTGCCCAATATCACGAGCGGTTTGTTAAAACCGCCCGTGATAATTAACTCATCACAGACGATATATATAGTTCGCTTCCCGCCCAAAACAGATATAGTCTTCGATCTCCATATCTCGGCGCCACGATAGGTCCATCGCCGCCTCCGTTCGCGCTTGAGTACATCGCTCACCTCACCGAGCTACCGGTCCATTTCACCAGATATTGTCGCCGAGGAGCTTGCCGCCGCCTCGCTCACCGACGACGACACCCACCACGCTTTTGACCTTCCCCGACTTTCATTGACACCTTCCTCGTGATCGAGGTGAGATATCAAGCATAAGCATCCTTAATTTGAGTAGTTTCAGCGCACGCCCAAATCGCTAGTTTCAGCGCCCATGGGACATCACTGGCGGCTTCGCCTCAGCGAAGACCTTAGGGCCGAGAGCCACGACTATATAGCAATGCGATGTCACCCCTAAGCCCCCGCTTGAGCTTCAAATTAATCCTACTGCTTTTTAATCATTTAGTTAATAAACTAACGAGTCTATGACATGTGGGATCGCCATAGATTTTATAAATAAAATCATGAAATAAAAAATGAGTCACTACATAAGTAGGGCCCATGTAAGTTAATAAAATCCAAAAAATGTAAAATGAAAAATCGTAATTAAGCCTCGTAAAATACGCTTTGAAAGTCATCACCTTTTTATTTATTTTCGTGGTTTTCAATACTAACCAAGTGTGATGGACCGGAGCCGATGTACACCGAGAACCGTGGAGTGAAGAGTACATTAATGGCGTGTCGCTTTTTACAAGAGCCGCCGAGGAGGATATGTTGAATAAGGGGCGGAATATATGTATCATCCATGCATTGACCGAGAATCAAGATGTTTAACAACCGAGCGCAGATCGAAGCACACTTGATTCAAGGGTTTCAAAAGGGTTATACATGTTGGACCGCCACGGTGAAGAGCATATTATACTGAAGTCAACGATATGCATATTATACAGAAGTCAACGATATGCCGCCAATGTCGATTGTGGTTCCGATTCGATAGGCCGCACGATGACAATCTAGATCGATGCTTTCGGATGCGTAGGGAACCTGTGATGAGAGGGAGTATGTTCAATTCGGGCGTGATGGAGGACTCGTGAGAAACCTTTGTTCTCGCCGCAAGTCGGAATACACAAGGTTGTCATCCGCTTAAATAACTGAAATTGAAGGCAAGCAACGGCTGGTCCGACAAGAGTTTCACTTGAGTTATTAGGTCTCTTAGCTGGACATGCTTCCGGAGGGAAATGAGTTGCCCAAAACCACCTACAAAGCCAAAAGGTTCTTTGTCCATTGGGAATGGAAGTAGAAAGAATACATGCATGTCCGAACGATCAGTATCCTCTACCGTAATTAGTATACAAACATGCATGTATGTCCGTGCAACATCGATACATACGTGAAGAAGCAATCGATGACGACGAGGAATCGAGGTGAAGAAAGGACCTCCTGCTAAGGTGGCGTGGTATCTTCCTCAGTAATTTCGCTTGAAGCGTTTTTGTAACCCAAAGAATGCAAAATCGCCAGATTGGCACTCGAGGAGCGTAAGAATGATTGAAAGTTAAGACACCTGCCGATTCCGCCCAAAGGAGAAACATCGATAGGAGGTTTGCGACTTCTAATGAACCGAGGAATATAAGGTTTGGATTGAGTACGATGGAATGAATCCTTTGGTAAATATGAGCAACCGACATAGCACTTGGCTCGCGGACGCCTCAGATCTCACAACCTTCCTCCTTGGTTGTGTATGAAGCTGAAGTATATTTTGTTGTCGATACTTATCCAGGGCCAAGCAACCTCGGAATGATATTGATGTGTACCTAGCACCATTGATGGAAGATCTAAAATCATACGGTGATTGAAGGGTGCAGTATGGGATGCGCATAAACGAGAGAACTTCACTTTACGCTCCTTGTTCTCGCACATATAAATGATTATCCCGCTTGCTAACTGTCAGCCGTAGTACAAAAGGGCCAAAGCCTTTGACTCACCGCTTAGATGATACCGAGAGTGTGGGTCAATCACTCGCCAAAGCCGTGTACATGCGTACATCGAGGTTCCTTCTGAGGGCTCACCCATACCGCAGATGAAGAAACAATTGACCGGAGAGAAGGAGGACAGCCTCGGCTCCAAGGCATTTAAGCGGAAAGAGGTCTATGATATGGTTAAGGATTTAGATGTTGTGCTTGGAAAGGATGTAAATCGAGGACAAGTAAGAAGAACATGTGGAAGAAGAGATCAATATTTTGGGACTTACCTTATTGGGAGCACCTAGAAGTTCGCCATCGTGATCGACGCCATGCATGTAGAGAAGAATGTATGTGACGGCCTTGATTGGTCTCTTATCGAACATTCGTGATAAAACAAAGGATGGTGTCAACGCACGCTTGACTTGGTTGATATGGACATCGGACTGAAGTTAGCACCAACAAGAACCGATAAAGGATTTAACGCATTTTCCTCCACTTGTTACACTGGCCCAGGCCGAGAAACCGAATCTGGCTTTGCTTGCATGGCGTGAAAGTTCCGGCCCTATTCTCGCCAACATGAAGAAACTTGTTTCGATAAAAGATTTGAAGTTAATTGGTATGAAGTCTCATGATTGTCATGTGTTGATGACACAAATGCTCCCTCACTGCAATTAGAAGTATTTTGCCGATCAAGGTCCGAGAGACAATCATGAGGTCATGTGTTATTTTTTTAACACAATTGCTCGAGAAGGTCATCGATCTCGAAGGACTAGATGCTCTGCGCAGACAAGGTGGTGACGACATCTATGTGATCTTGAGATGTATTTCCTCCGCTGCTTTTTCGATATCATGGTCCATCTCATTGTTCATATTGTGAGGGAGATAAAGATGTGCGGTCAGTGTTCCTACGTAGCATGTACCCGCTCGAGAGGTTCATGGGAATTCTCAAGTCATATGTAATGAATCGATCTCGCCGGAGGGCAAGATCGTCGAAGGTTATGCAATCAAGAGGTCATTGAGTTCTGCCTCGATTACATGGCTCAGTCGAACCGATAGGTGTGCTTCGATCTCGCCATGAGGGAGGCTCGAGGGTATCGGACCATCTGAAGGAAAGCAATCACTCCAAATATGGATGCGATGCTCGCTTCCATTTCATCGCTTTGCAACACATGACCGAAGTGTCCTCAGATATCGACTCCAAAGACAAGGACGCAGCTTCGCAATGTAATCCGCCGCGCCGTGATGTTTGGATCACGAGACAACACAATGCATTTGCTCAACCAATGGTTGAAGGAGCGATTTGCTAGGAGCTCGTCAAGTGATATGCTCGACATGGTTGGCAAAAGGGCCAACATTTACAGCTTGTAACATGGCGAGGATACGACATAAATGGGTACACATTCTATACGCAGTTCGTGATATAAAAAGCACTAACCGTATCAGTGGTGTCCGTGATAGATGCATTCAAGATCGATAATGAGGAGCTCCTACTATGGGCAAATAGAGGAGATATGGGAGCTCGACCACGTGCTTTTCAAGATCCCCTATTTCGGTGCCGTTGGTCCATCTCCCCACAAGGCGTCACTACTGTGGACCTCTAACGGTTTGATACAAAGACGAACCATTCAGATCAAGCTAACCAAGTTGTTCAAGTTCTATGTTACCGAATTCAAAAATAAGAAGCGCCACGTAGTTCTTCATGGAAAAAGGAGGATTGTCGGAGTTGAGAATGTAGTGACGAGGAAGAATACAATCAATTTGACGAGTTGCCTCCTTTCTAAAACAAGATAAGGGTCGAGGAAGAAGAACATGACGAAACTAGCTACATACGCCGATCATCATGAAGGGCTAATTTTTAAAGATTAATTGAACAATGTGTGTATATGTATATACATTCTGATGAATGGTTAATTTTAGTTCATTTGAGTTAATTAATTGATTTGTACTGTGAAATGGATGTGATTGTTTCTCAAATGAATGTGAATTGGATGTATATACATGTACTTGTTGTCTTTTCTGCTTGTTTCAGAGGGCATGGCTAGCATTTCTCGAGGCTAGCCAATAAATGTATCGATCTAGATATTAACCAATACAAAATAATATCACGCAGACGGTTTGAACTACGCATCGTCTCACATGTATATCATGCATGCTGTTTATCAAAACCGCTCGGTTATACATATATCATGCATTTTGTTGTTTATTAACACCGCTCTGTGATACATTTATATATCATGCACGGTTCTAAGTTAGAACCGCCTGTGATATATCATATATCATGCATTGTTTATTAAAACCGCTCTCGATATATCACATATCACTGACGGTTCTAAGTTAGAAGCGGCTCTGGATAGTGTGTATCACAGACGGTTCTAATTTAGAACCGTCTGTGATGTCCATCTTTACATTCGGACTCTAGCTAGGGTTTGCCGCGCCCGCCACTCTCAAACGATTAAGTTTCTCAACTCTCTCGCCTTCCTCCTCCCCGAGCCCGCCGCCACCGCCCCTCGACGCCCGCCTCGAGTCAGGGCCACTTCTCCCCGATCCTGCTGACGCTGCCCCTCCTCCAGCGGCGGCCGCGCTCCTCCCCCGAGCTCGCAAGCTCTCCTGACCCGGCGCGCCATCAACGAGCCTCGCGCCTCTACGAGCCCGCCGCCTCCTCCTCCCGAGTTCCTAGCGCCTCCTCCGGCGCCGCCTACTGCCCGACATCGCTCCCTTCGTCCTTCTCCTCGACGCCTTAAAGGTAACCAATGCCGAAGTTATCGATCGACCCAGTGCCCTTTCCTAACTATTTCTATCAATAATCTGTCATGGTCCTTCATGATAATTGTGATTTGTTTTAGGAATTTGTATTTGTTCTAGCCGCTTATTCATATGGTATTTGTTTTGATATCGCCATCGAATACATTGCAATGTGGTGTGGTGGGCTTGAGATGAATGCTCTGTGATGATAATAGTCTTGTACTTGAAATTGTTTTGATAATCGGGTTTGTACTTGAGCTCTAATTGGAATGCTTACTCTACATCCGATAGCAATATCAAAATGTTAAATCTTAGCTTTATGTCGATTTCATTTGTTCACATGATGTTCTATTTCTTGTGAAGATGTCTTCCGCCATTCTCGAGTCGGTACCATGTGTCCGATGATGCACCATCCTCTCGAACAATATCCAACCGCGTGAGAAGAAGAGGAATATCGAAAAGGCCCACGCGTCGATTTACCATCACGAGGTCGATCCCTGGGACCCCTATCAATCCTCGCTGAAAGCAAATACCGCATTCCGGAGAATGGTCGGAATAGTTGCACGGAACGGGTCAAGATCACCTACGATTCGTGGGAAGGTGGTGCCCGACCATTGAAAATCGGGCTGGCCGACGGAAATTTCTTGCATCGCTCGAGATCCCTAGAGAACTCCCGACTCATATGCGACGACACGCTGCTGCTGTACAAAGCGCAAAGCGGAAGAACTTCAAGAGCACGCTTGTCAAGAACTACGTGGAGAAGGATCAAGCCGCCTTCCACAAGTATCTAATCTTGGAAGAGTCTCCGCCGAAGTTTAGGCGAAGAAGACGACAGATGAATTTAAGAGTGAAAGTCGGCGCTGACACGGCCCTCCAGTAAAAACAAGCACCCCACGCACTCACTAAGATCATTGGTATGCGTAAAGCCCCGATATGGAGGGATCAGAACAAGAAAAGCGCTTTGAATCTCCTCGCTATTTCGAGATCACGATGGCGCGCTACCGACAAAGGGTTATTTACAGGTTATCTATTCGCCTATGGGGAAGTGTACTTTCCAAACCCCAAGACCAGTGAAGTGTCCCAACGCTCGGTAAGATATCGAACTACCTAGTTTGTAATTACTCCATAACTTCATAGGAAGTGAAATGACATGTCGGACTATATTGCGATAACGAGTGCACAATCTTCCCAAGGCTCATTCTAGGCAGATAGGAGAAAGATATACTCTCTACGGCCCTAGGAAACAAAGAGCATCCTGGTCGCACGAGAGGCGCCGGTGTTTTTGTTACATGGGAACAATGGTTCCAAGCGATCATGATCGCACGAGTAGGAGGAGAGCCAAAGCCGAGCACGATGCAAAGCTACGAGGATCTTCGTGCATCCTCGAGATGAGCTCACCAAAAAATCGAGCGAGGTCGCTGAAAAAGTCACACAGAGGTCACTCAATCCTTGAGGAAAGGATTCGTATGCTCGAGCAAAAGCAAGAAGAGACTTTTGAGGAAAGGATTAGGGATTGCAAATGCCAAGTCGCTTGGAAGCCCCGCCTTACTATACCGCTTAGCCACCCCCAAACATCCGAGTAGTCATTTCAACCCTAACCCTACCACAATAGGTGATGACAGATTTTCCGTCGATGGCATACAGGTAATAATTATTATCTCCGAATGCTCAATCCATTGATAAGCTCGCTGGAGTAGCTAATTTTGTACCGCTATGCGTGAGGTGGCTACGGCGCAAGCTCCAAGTGAGATATGTCTCTGCTGCCCTAGATGCCGCTAGGGGCTGTGTATCCATCCCAGACGGAGCTTTGGTGCACGTGCAAATCTAGCGCCGGTTTCGCAAAAGTGAATGTGGACGGTGTTTGTGCCAATTTCGAGGCCGCCCCACTGAAAATTCCCCAAACGATGAGGTCATGACTCTAGGGCAAGCCGCTGGAACATTCATCCAAAGGCCCAAGGAGGACATCTGCCGAGCTACCGCCTCGGTGTCAACTTCACGGAATGTCTCCAGAACAAGATCAAGTCCACGGACTGACCGCACCGGCTACTCAGACCGACATGGCAAGGGCCCGCTGATCACATGCATCTACACTCGTGCTCAATCGACTCTTGTGAAGTCGACCTATACAAAGTGAGGCAGCAAGGGCAAGGGCAAATCAAGACGATCGAGTCCTCTCTCGATATCCCCTTCTTGCCGCTGGGTCCGAAACATAAGCCAAAGCGGCCGCTGTTCGAGAAGTTAGACACTTTCTACCCTAGGACCGGATTGCACGGAATTGCATGCATGGTACATGGAACACCCAACAAGCTTCTGTTGATCAACGATGCTCGGTGTCACCGCAAGTTCAAGGAGCATCATTTTAACCACGTGTATCAAGACGCCGTTTTCACGGTGACCTTCGACGACTTGTTCTGGTCTCTTCAACCTCGACGAGCTCGACGCCTCAATCATACGATGTCGACAATCGTAAGTGTGTACAATCACGCCAATGTTCGTAATATCGATAAATGTTATATATAACTCCTAGCTTTTGTATAATAGATACATGATCCGTGAAGCCGAAAGAAGGAAATCACCGGTAGGTTTCCTCGACCCACACGTTGTCTCCGAAAGAAGCATCACGGCTAATGCAACATTCGCCGAGAATTACGTTATAGATTTTTTCATGGCTCACCGCAACAAGGAATTCATACTTTTGCCCTACAACCGAAGTAAGTAGTGTTGCACTCACCGGCTATACTTGTTGATTTGTACTTTATAAGCAACACTAACTTAGGTTTAATGACCATGCCGACATACCCCAGTAGGTTCCATTGGATTCTAATTGTAATTATACCAAAACGAAATACGTAATATACCCAGATTCCCTACATAGGCCACTCACAACTTCACACCTATCCGAGTTTAATCATCGTAAACACATTTCTCCATAGAAACTCTATTGTAGTCTTTCCTTCCTTTGCAATGGCTAAGGCTAACTTCTGGAGTCACGAGGGTGTTCGACGTGTTACATGCTAAAGGATGGAATATCAAGGAAGGACGCCGCAACATGATCAAACATTCCCTGACTTGCTAGCTAGTACACATTAATCCTATATAACACTTCGTAGCAATGCCTCTCGAACTAACCAATTCTATTTTTGCAAAGTACTACCAAGAATTACCGGCCGCAACGCTCGTGGATACTATGTTTGCCACAACATGCAACTACTCATCGGTTCGCGATCACCAATGATCCTCGTGTTTGTCAATCTTTCAACAATTATTTCATATATACTTACCAATTTATATAAGCCCTAATTTAACCTTCATATCGACAAAGTTGCGTAACATCGCCAAATCATATGGAACAGAGCGAGCTCATAAAATTGATCACACCTTGCGGCATTCCCAACACACAGTCATAAATCCAAATGGGAGTTTCCACAAAGGTAGCGTATTGAACTTGATTGAGATAGATTGAACATAATGGTACATGTGTGTAAATTAATGTACATTAATGGTTAATTTTAGTTAATTGATTTGTGAATTGATGTGTGCTTGTTTCAAATGAATGCAATTTTGATGTGCTTCCAAATGAATGAGAATTGGATGTGCTTGTTTCAGAGGGCATGGCTAGCATTTCGAGGCTAGCCAATAAATGTAAATAGATTTAGCAATGCAAGACTACCACGCATTTCGGCCTCAGATGAAACCGCTCAGTGATAGTCGATTACACAGACGGTCCAGAGATGAAACCGTTCAGGATAATCGATCATTAGACGGTTCAGTAGATGAAACCGCTCGCGATAGTCGATTATTACGCACGGTCCGATATGAAACCGCCTGCGGTAGTTCATCTATCACGCATTTGCTTTCATCTACGACCGCTCATGTAGTCGATCATCGCGCACGGTTTCATCTACGACCGCCCGTGGTAGTCAATATCACGCACGGTTTTATCTACGGACCGCCGGTAGTCGATCATCACGCATTTTGCATCTGCTGCACTCGCTCGTGATAGTAGTATACGCGACGGTTCAAACCGCCCAGTGATGACCATTAGCATTATCGACCATAAACTCGCACGGCCACTAACCGCCCGTGATGGCGTTTTGAATCGTCAGAAGGCCTTTTTCGTAGTAGTGGGCCTAGTCGTCAAGATCCACACCCCGTAAAAGTCCTTCTCCTCTTAAATTTGTTTGCATAAAGCAAGTGTGAGCACAACTACCGTGTTTCGCAAGTTACACCTGGCCAAGTAATGATTGAATGCATGCATACAAGGGTATCTCAAATGATGGCTTATTGGTTGAATTTGCATAAAGTGCATTTTCTTTTAAATACTTGTACTAAGTTCCAAAGCGCTTATTCCATAACTAAAATTCATTTTATAAATTCTCAATTTTATAGTCGATAACATTCACACATGAATGGTGAAGGATACCTCCTATCACATGGCTTCCCGCCTAATTCCCATTTGGATAGAAATCCAACATCATTTATGTCAAATCATTTTGAAAACAAAACCAAGTCTAACTCGAGTGGCTTTGCTAAGCATGTCCATGACCGTGACACAATTTATTCGAATAGTTCTTAACACTCGCAGAGGTTGTACATTTTACCCACATGACACAAATTCTCTAGTTTGTCCGACATAATTCTATGCCACCGCCACTACCTTAGGTAAGCGGTCTAGAGCACGTACAAAGCCTTTATAATGCGCCATTCCACCGCAGCACCCTCGCTAAGGTTTCACCTCCTTTGACCGACCGTTCACGTTTGTGGCTCCTCTTGCGCTTAGGTGGGACTAACGAGGTAATAACATGACTACCCACCGCATTTGAAGGAACGATCACAAGGGAACATTGCAAGTTAGTCACCTAGGTCCCGCCCATACCGAGATGTGGTAGTACGCTGTGGCTTAGCAAGATGCGACTCAAGACCGGTCCTTAATCGACTTGGGCGACTTTCCATAAAACCCATAGGCCTCGATCATAAAATGACTCAATCCTGCATCAACATGCACCATCCAAATAACCATTTCTACCAAGTACAAACCATCATTTTATTTTATTTTTCAAAGTCATTTATAAACTTCCATAATACACCAATGCCATGGATACGGCTTAAACAAAGATTTGATTTTTGGTTGAAATTCCCCAAATCAAATATTTTTGGGTCTAAGCATCACTAAGCATATTTTTTCCAAATGATCCTAGTTCATACTTGTCGGTGTTTTAGAACCGAACTTATGTAAAGATTGTTTGATTCGGGGTCTCCTAGAATGGAATCACGCAGAGATTGATACGGGATTTTATATGTGTTCAGCCTTCTCCGGAGAGAATAACAACCCTACTCCCCTGTGTGTATGGTATTGAGTGTATTCTCAACAATCAGGGAAAAACTAAGACTATTACAAATAGTAATCGTATTCCCGATGGCCCGATTGATCCTCTTTCCTTCTCGATTGCCGCTTTATATAGTACGTGAAGGAGCGCGCTTTCCAGTGAAGCGGCGCCATCACATCTCCTCGAATCTAACGACGCTGGTAGTAATCACCGCGATAATCCTCCACGCCGCCTAACAAAGAATATACCGTAGATAATGGAGCATTACGTGCTATTACTTCGCAGAGTAACATCGATGATGATCTGCTTGAATCCCTTAATCAATTGGGCCCACTTGTCTCAGAGGTTTAATTGATCATAAGGTGGTCGAGTGACCTAGTCGTAGAAGAACTTACGACCATGAGGTAGTCGTAGCAAGACTTACGACTATTGGGGTAGTCGAGCATAACTTATATCTATGGAGGTGGTCGAGAAGAACTTACGACCACCCAAAGAGGCTCTTCCTTTATAACATTAAGGGTATACTGTGACCATATGACGCCATATTTACCTATAATAAGAATTATAGATAAAAGATAAAATGAGGATTATTATATCCTCGTCAATACTATTGTATCAACTAGGTTTTACCTAGGGTGACAATAAATTTGATTCAAATATCAACATTGGGCATACAAAGGATTTAGGCATATCTATAAATTTAAAACAAGAATTTAAATTATTGAATATAAATAGCATGCAAGAATAATTTAAAACATAATTTAATTAATCTGAAATAATGGGTGCAAAGATGGTCAAAGATGTAACTTGCCTCGCCAATTGGTTGTTCTCAAACCGCCGAATCCAACTCTCCAAGTCGCTTAAAGCTATATGCTAAAATAAGCTAAATTCAAACAAAATTCAAATAAAGATTCAAATGAACTCCAAATTAAATAATTTTGGTTTAGATAGCTAGATCTTGAATTTATAAGAATTTAGAAATTTGAATCGATGAAATCAGAGTTCATGTGAAGGAGAACTAACCCGAGAAGTTTATAATTCACAAGAAATGATGAAATAGAATTTTTCCTAATTATTTTTCTAAAGGAAAAAATCCATTTATTAAGATGGATGATGTCACCACAGTGTTTTCAAATTTAAAGAAATAAAACAAATTTCGACATGTGGGCCCCACGATCATAGACACGGTTATATGGACTAAGTCCACGGGCTTTTGGCTCGAGGTCAGGCCGAGGTGGCATGCACGCGACATGGATCCACGTGGCGCCGATCGGCGCCGGCTGGCCGCACACTGGCAGAGACGGCGCCGTCGCTGGGACCGAGGGTTGCCGGTGCTACGCTGCATGGCGGCAGCCGGAGAGACGCGCAAAAGAGAGAGGAAGACGCAGGGATCACGGTGCGCTCACCCACTCGGCGAGAAGAGGACGGAGGCGAGGTCGTAGCGAGGAGAAGTGCCGACGAGATCGGGGTCGACGGTGGCGCGGCGGTTCGGCGAGGCTCCAGCGAAGAGAAGGTGCGCATCAGGCCAGGACGTTACTGGCGATGTCGACGGTGGCGATAACGAGGGCAAAGCGGCCCGGCATGCGCAATCAAACTCCAAGCGCTTTGGCCGGCCAAGCCAGGAAGCTCCAATTCGACGATCTCACGGGAGAGAGGGAGAGTGAATGAGGGGGAATGGTGAGTGCGAAGAGGGCTACCCTAGAATCCCTTTATAGGGGCCCGGCTCCGAGGCGGTGTGGCGACGTGGAGAAGCGTGGCGGCTGCCAGAAGTTCGGCGACGCGAGAAGAGAAGGGGGAAAGGGTCGTGAGGAGGGCGGTCGTTGGTCTCACAAGATGCGCCGAGAAAGCGGGGCGATTGGGGAGGCGGCCATTGCGAGTTCGCCCGTGAGCGGCAATGGCGACGGCTTCGGCCACCAAGCTGGGGACGGCGAGAGACGAACCACTGCCCACGCAGAGAGAGGAGGCTAATTCAAAGGGCCAGCGAGCGAGAGAGAGAGGGCAAGGGTCAAATGGGCCGAAAAGAAAAGAGGAAGATGGGCACACAAAGGAGTTTCTACCAAGAGGCGCTTTGGATTTTAAATTGATTTGAGAATTTAAATAATCAGGTTAATTCGAAAAGGCTTTAGAAAATCGCAAATAAAATCCAAAAATTCTAGAAAAATTTAAAGAAATTCCTATAGTTATTTTGGACTTAAATAAAATAATTCCAATATATAATTGGTAATAGATTTTGCAAATAAATTATTTTGGCTTTAAAATATTTAGGAAAAAGCTTTTAAAATCCAAGAAAATTCCGTAAATTAATTTAATTTTTATTTTTCAACTTTAACTCAAATAAAACTTCAAAAACTTTAATAAATTTTATTTTTGATTTTTAAAACTTCGTAAATTCAAATAAAGCAATCAAACTCTTTCAAATTTCGTAAAATCCAATAAAATAATAACTTTATTTATTTTTATTTTGGCAATGTAACTTTGGGATGTTACAAGCAAGAAGAGGAAGGCAGCAAGTGCCCATGACAGAGGATCGCCCTCGCATTGCAGCCACGATGAGACCGCTTACCTAGATTGCAACAAGACATTTATGCACATATAGCAAGAACATGCAACATTTGTCACAATGGTTCGATAATATTATAGATTGCTATCATTTTTCCCATCAACAAGAAACACAAGTCATGCGCATAATAATTAGTAAACATATCGTCGGTAAAAATGATGTTACATCGAACACAAGCTCCACACGATGGGAGGAAGGGACGTTGGACGACATGCATCAGCACGCCTCAAGACTATCGCCACAACCATCCATGAAATGATGATAGAGCAAGGAATGAGGTCAAGAGGATGGGGTTCGACGGTCAATAAATTCAACCTTGAGGGTTTTGAAAGGATGGATATGTCTGGTTTCTTAATGGACAGATTGACCCGATCGAGATGGTCATCAAGACCGGCGCGGAAGGAGCATCCCAATCACGCCTCAAGTCATAAGTGTGTCCTCTGGATCCTTCATGGCAAGGGCGACACGCCAATGGTGACCCAGTCGTAGGGATTCTCAAAGCTAGCCGAGTCAAGCATCCGCTAGGGGTATAGTAGAACTCAAACATCAAGGCATCGACGCCGATCGCACAGATTAAGACCGAGGCACATATGCTCTCACGATGAGGTGTTTCTTCCCTCGCCTTCAACAAGCCCTTTTCCCAACCACCAACATCAACATAACATCAAAACATTGTAACATGAGCAAGGTGCACACATAATTGTGTTTTTCAACAATAATTATTAAAACAACACACAATAATTTATCGATTAAGTGTATTGTTCTCCAGAGGCCAAGTGAGAGGTGGCGACATCGAGTCAAGCATCGACAACATAATGGATTCAATCGAAGCCGACACAATCCCGGGGATACACCTCGCCACAGGCCCTAATCAAACTGGATTCTGTGGCAGGCCACGAGTTACTGCCCACCATCCTGGAGCAAACCGAGGTATTGAATGCAGTAAAACCAGTACGTATGGTCAAGTAAGGTTGGTTGTTCTACAAGAATTCATATATGCTTTTTTTATCACATGAGATAGTAAACGAGGGATATAACGATGCCATAGAGCCTCCGACAAAGAAAGAAGCACACGGAGGTAACAACACAAGAAACATAAGGGGAAAAGAAGTAATTTTAGTCACTTCGACAAGAATATCGATCCTTTTTTTTTTGCATGTGCCAAGAAGGAGACCGAAACCGTCGAATTCGTGAGGGGCCTTAGCCAAGAAGGAGGGAGAGGAGGCTCCCACCGCCACGAAAGCAAAGCCAAGGAGACGCTTAGTGGCTAGCGCCAACGTGCTGCTGAGGTACTTATCGGGGCCACCGTAGTATTATGCGACGCCATATAAAGTAAATTGGTGGACACATGATAGTAAAACGTTGTTTATTCCCACCACAGAACCACCGAAGAGGTCAGCAACTGACGCCCGAGGGCCTCTCCCAAGAAAGGAGGCAGTGAAGGTGCCACCGACAAAGTGAAGCCCTACTGTAGACCTAGCGTGGCAAAGGTACATGGTTCATTGTAGTAATTTATCACAAGTTTTTCAATAAAGACAATTACCATAAGCAGAAAATAAGAGTCGACACAAGTCTGTTTTCACAGAGACGCCGCCAAGCCAAAGCTCAAAATAAAACTCACCGATCGCAGTCGGTAAAGACGACGAGCACAACGGCGACCAAAAAGGGTGCCTCGTGGAGAAGACAATCAGAGGGAAGACAATTCTCCCAAATTTCGTAGGGACACCGACGATGTTGGTGCATTTGGGAACAGTCGACAAAAGCTCCCAAAGAAGCTAGTGTCGCTATTCTGCCGCATAAAAGGCGGCCGAAGTGCCCGTGGCCACGACTCATGGAGGTGACGGAGCCGATATGCAACGATGGAGCCTCAAAGGGTAGGAGAATATCACCACGCTTTTACCGACACGTGAACGCATCGCTTCTTACATTAGAGAGTTTATCGGACCGACGACGCTTATTTTATTGCGCCCATTTGTTTTTTTTACTAAGAATACACTTATTTTTTATCGCTATAATGGATGACCTTTTTTACCGCAAAGATTGGTCTCGCTTCAATCCAAAGGATGGACTCATAGCGCCATGTGAAAAGACATGGCAGAGTCATTTAAGGATGGATGATGACTAAAGACATGTTCATCTCTTAGTTCATCGAGTGTTTGCGCCAAGACGACGCTGACCTGAGGCCTCAAAGCAACGGGTACAAGGTGTTTCTCCCGATCGAACTGTCGGTAAGTTGTTTTTTAGCAAATACTCTTATTTTTTCACAGTAAATGAGTACTCGCCTAGCAGTGAATCTTATCGTCTCAATTAGTAAGTTTTCAAATACTGTGTTTTGCCCGCTTTACGTAAACCGCTAAACGAGAGGAGTACGTTAAAACGAAGCAAGATAGTGGCGTAGTAGGCCATGAGCATGTCAAGGAGCACATGGCGACAGAGACATCACACGCAGTAGTTAGTAAGTAAATTCTCTTGTAATCGACACTAATGTGTGCTACTTGTACAAGTAAATCTTATGATTGCCGTAAGGACTCGCGTAAAAGACAAGAAATACATATTTTTCATTACAAGAAATTGTTTTGTAACAAAAGAAATATCATTCATGATCCAAAGAATTATACATTTTCATTATAGTAAACATATTTTTATGGTTTTTTTTTCACATTACGCCTCCTTCTCTCAATTTTACACAATCAACACCGTTCATTTATCGCTTCAACATAGCGCAGGCGCTGGAAGTGATGGACTCCAATGACTACAAGTCAAGGGCACAAAAGTTATGGATCACCATGATCCAATGAGGAAGATCATCCTCTCCTCTCAGGTAACCTCGCACGCCGTGACCGGGAAATTCCCGAATATCATAAATTGGAGAGTGCACACCATGGGGACATCAAGGTGCATCGAGAACGACACGCCTTCTTCGTAATGAAGTACCTGGAATTTTGGGATGGTGAAAGTAGAATACTGGCAACATCGATAGAGCCGGTAAGATTTTTCCTAGCAACTCGCAATATACAATATTTTTTCTCCATACGCATAGCGTCTGACACATGGCTTTTTTTTATCATGTGTATGCAGGAGAAGGGGAACGAGTACAGGGCCCAGATGATGTTCTATCTGTTCCACAAGGTCAATAGCAGAAGCCCTCCTCGACGACCGGAGAAGTATAGGCCGCCACTAATCGACGTAGTTTTTTTTGTGTGTTTATGACAATACCCAAGAAATTTTTTGTAATCGAAAGTAATATGTGTTACTTTTACAAGAAACATATGATTACCGTGAGAACCCGTGATAATGTCGCTTTTCCAATATCATTAAAATGTTATCAATTTCACAAGAATTCAACCAAAACAAAATGCACAAGCGTTTACAACAAAGAATCGACATTCCTTTTGAACTAATAATAGGTATCACTTACTGTGAACGATAACATTTAATGGTCAAGAACGTGATGTCATTTTCCTTAGTAAACTTGTCAATTTTCAAGCTTCCAAGAATTACCAAAAACATAAAGCGCAAACTTGTTACAGAGAGCGCCAGCGTGAGGTTTTTATTGCCATTTTAATGCGCGTGAGGGTTTACTATCGCTTTTGGACACGCTGCGAGGGTTTTATCGCCGATCTCTAGCTAAGGCGTGGCAGATATTAATCGCAAGATAGCGGGGGAAGGTGGTCGTTAGGTCGCTGCTAGGTCGCTTAGGTCATGCCCACGGTAGAATAGCTATTAGCGCTACCGTACGTGTGTGTGTGTGTGTGTGTTGTTCTCATGAGAAGTAGATTTACGACGAGGATATCATTAGCGGTGTGATATAGTAGTATTTACCAATTAATGATGACATGGGTTGTATGTGCCAGCGGTAACATTCAGACGGTCCAGTGTAACTGCCTAACTATGCAGTATTGTTGGACCAAAATAGCGACTAGAGGGGGGCTAAATAGGGGCCCACTCTTTTTCACCGCGGTATTCAACTACCTTTTCTCTCAAATAGCTATGAGAAGTTATGAAGATTAAGGTCTCAAGATCACAATGGAAAACCCGAAATAAATCAAAAAATCAACCTCGATGAGCCTCGGCCGGTCCGACTGTCGAGCCAAGGATCTGCCCGACTCATAGTGCCGGGTCTAACCGCCGATGAGGCTTGCCTCGACTGCTGTTCTAAAATCAATACGATGAAGGATCCACAAATTGACCTAACTTTTCATTTAGTGATCCAAAACGCCTCGAGATTTTAGACATAGCTCAAGAAGAAAGTCAAGAACTCTATTCCAATCGAAGATCGAGACGATCATCGCCAAGGTTACACTAATTTCTTGATCAAGCGCAAGAAGGCTCAAAACTGGGGGGAAACCTAATCTTGATCTAAAGACTTGCTCATGGATGAAAGATGATCAAGATGACTTAAGATGAAATCCCACAAGACCTAGCAAACTAGATCATAGCAAAAGACCAAGACAAAACCCCTAGAACACAAGAACCCCAAAATCACCAAAGAAAGAGAGAGCAAGAGATAACTCATCTTAGCACAAATTTTATTGGATTGATACGACGGGTTGTAGGTTTACATCCACTCCACCATAGAGGACAAAAGCTCACCAAGAGTACTCAATCTCTCAATACATTTCACAAACCCAAGCTTTATCTATTCTCTCCACTTTCTCCAAATATCAAATTAGGGTTTCCAAGACTTGGTTGTACAAATCGTGCACCAATACTTATATAGTGAAGGCTAAGTCTAGAGAGAAAATCTTACCAAGCACCCATTAAACCCACATACAAACACACAAACGGTCTACACTCACACATGCTTCTCAAAGCGATGACGATCTAGATCTCTCGAATCCATCTCTTCGTGATCTTCTTCTTCTCTTGACCTAAATCGCTTCTCCTTTGCATCGCCTTGCGCCGTGGTTTCTTCAAGGTCACTAACCCGCCTTTTGGCAAAGATACCAAAATACCCTCAGACGATCTTTCTCCATGACCGAGTCCAATCATCGTGAAGCAATCCTATGCTTTGACACACATAGGTTCATCAATGACTTTCCACATGCATGCAAGTCTCTCTCATCCGCCTAACTGCACTACCTTGACACTTGCACCGACTCCAAACCACTTGATGCAACTCTCGCTGCATCGAACTTTCGCTCGATTGTTCCTCGCTCATCTTGCGCAATGCTTGAGTCCAACCACTTCACCCGTCATCCTTGATCATTCTACACCTCAACTCTCGTAGCTTAGTCCTAATCATCCTCGCTGCTGATCGAAGTTGACTCCAATCATCCCCGCATAACAATAGATCAAGAAATTGATTCTCGCATAAGTTCTTGCAACTTGACCCACGTTAGCCAAAATATGCATCATGCAACACCTATACATTGGAACCCATGACTTTGGCCAACCAAGAATTAACCATACCATCTGCATGAACTTGCCCGACCGGCCAAATCGCCAACCAATGACCGGCTCGATCGCTTCCGCCGGCTCGACCACCAACCTCGTAATCAGGGATCGACGACCACCAACCAATGGCTTGTCGACCGCTTCCAAAACCGAAGGCCCTTTACTTTTCTCGCAAAACTCTATTTAGTTTTGTGTTCAGCCTCTATTTTCAATGGCACTTGGTGCAAACTCACCCAAGACACTCCCACTTAAGTGTTTGGTGCATAGTCCTAAAAAATCCCATATCACGGCCCGCCGCTACCCCGGTCGGTCATACCGCTAGCCTTGGCCGCTCGACCGTCCCAGTAGGGTCGACGATCGCCGGCTACTTGAAAGCACCCACAAAATGCTAAACCGAGGGTTTCTCCCCAAACACATCGACACCGATACCAATTGTTCAACACTAAGATTATGACCATACCACGGGTCTCCACATGAACAAACAAAGCTATAGATGGAGGAAGCTCTATTTATCTTCTTGTATAGGACACTGATCTTTTATTTTATTAGTACGGAGTATGGACGACATGAAATTCCAAACAAAGGAAGCTATTTTCTTTGCCATTCCGTTATGACCGTTGGAATGAACGTTCTGGTTTTAGTCCATGTGAATAAATTGTCTAGGTGCAAAACGTCTCCCGGTCATATGCATTTATGATATTCACGGGGAGAAAATTCTATGATACCTCTTCACTTTTATATCTATATATTAGACCCTTTAATCTCATGACACATAACAAAGTAAATCAATTACTTTTTTATATATCCATATATTATGATTTGAAAGGAGTCCAAGCAATGATCTTAAGGTAAAGAAGTCTCGTATGATTTATTTCCATATTCACGTTTTTTATACAAAGGAAGTGTGTATATGACCTTAAGGCCAAGTTCTACGTACCAGCACATCTTAAAAGAAACGAAAAGAAAACATGTGGACTACCACGGATTGGTAACCGGCGGTTTGATCCACTTTAGACAACATATTCGCTGCAGTTCTGACTGGCAAGGAATCCCGCAGCAGCAGGTGTTTTCTCCATGGCCATTGGTTTTAAGGCATGGACCCAACCCACACAAAAAGTAGGCATATTTCCAACCAATGGACTCAGCAATCTGGCATCGATTTGCCGTAGAGGGGCGTGGTACCCTGCATCTTCGCCTCTTCGGGTCAAGATATTTGACATTGAATGTGAAGCAGGGACCACGTACACATGTGACAGCAAATCTTTTGACATGCTGATGCGCTTCACTCTTCGGCTTCACCAAGGGTTCGAGTTTGAGTGTTCATCTAGCTAAGAGCTTGTTTTAATTCACCCTGCATTTTCAAAGCGAGTGTGATCGTATTCTAGTCTCCAACTAATCTCCATTTAATCTAAAAACTTGTTCGAACAATCATACCATGTCTTCAAGCTCGTACAGAGATTGTGAATGCATTAACATGGATATCTAATCTGATAAAGGGTTCTTGCCGAGAGAGACTTGATGTGACTGTGAGTGCTCTCGGGTGCAGGACGCAGCAAGGGCTAGGGCTTGTTTGGTTTAAGGTTTGAGAGCTGTATCTAAAAAAAAGTGGTGTTTGAGAGTAGTCTGAGAAGCAGATAATTTTTGACCTTACAGCAGTTCTAGATTTGATGTTTGATTGGTGATGCGTGCTCGAGATAGAATTCAATATGAACAATGATTTCATCGATTATCTAAATATTTTTATATAAGTTTCAGTTTTTTAGCATATCTAATTAATAACAAGAAATAAAAAAACTAAAGAAAAGGCTCTGCCTGGAGCGCCTAGTTCTGATGCTGCTGCCTAGGCCAGGGAGCTTCCCAGGCTTTCAACCAAGCAAAGCATTGGCAGCTCTCCGGCAGAGCTCCCGGCCAGGTGGACGTCGCCACGTGCGCAACCAAACAGCCTCTAAATAAGTTAGCATGGCGTGAAAGGGGTTAGAATGATGGCACTCTGGTTGGATAGAGTCGATCAAATCTAGGTATTTTGATACTAGCTTTTGGAGCTTAAAGTATCTTGCCGTATTTATACCGTCACAGACGAAATATAGCATGGATCAGGCCTCCTGAGTAGTACTAATCATTAGTTTTGGTGCTGTGACGTGCTGTGCCTGTGTTGATTCACAGATTTGGATGTTGAAATATAGTTAGTTGCTTTCCGTGCTAGTTGCATAACATTAGTTTGCATGTGCCATACGCATGCACGAAACTCGCTGGCAGATTTGTATTCACAGGCACAGGCAAGCGCTGCCTATTTTAGTTAGACACATGAACACGATCCCTGCCATCGAATAACGGCACGACAAGTCGTCACTTGCACATGCCAGGGCGAGCTTTAATCACCGCCCTCAAAGCCATCAGATCTCCAGACTGAAGCCCTGCTTCAAGCCAGGCTGGAAGCCCAAAACATTCGTGTCTCAAAGTAAATCAGTTTTTCTTTGCTAAATACCTCTAAACATCAGCATTGCACACGCTATTGTGCCAAAACCACCGAGAAATCCCCAACCGCGCGCGCCCGGCCACCCACTGACCACCAACAATTCTTGAACCCGCGCAGGGGAATCCAATCCCAATCCGTGGCTCACTACTAAAACCCGGCAGCATTTATATAGGTATGGTTTTCTAGTAGTAGTCCAACAACGCCCACCGAGTGGCCGGACTGCGTAGGGTAGGATACCCTTCCCATGGGTTAGTCAGGAGAGGCGAAGGGCTGGTCTCCCTGGTGCGAAGTGGCGCGCGGAGCGCAGCGGCCTAGCTGCCGGTGGGCTCCGCGGCCTGCATCTGCGTTGCCATGTGCGCCAGCTCGCGCGGACGCGCGGTTGGCCTTGCCGCGCGCCCAAGAGCCGCTCGGTTATGCGCCGCTAGTTTCCGCGCTCTCCTCTGCGCCGTGCAACCGCTGCAGGCCACCCCCGATGTCGGAGTGAAATGACCGGTTACCGAATTGAGTTTTACCTGGACCGAACGTGCGCTGGGACTTATATCTACTACTTAAAAATTGAAAATTAAAGTTGATGGTTGTTGCTCCTTCTCACTCTTCCACCCATGTCTCTCTCTACTAACACGTGGGCCACGTTATCAACAAACCATCTACTCGCGATCGCAAGGCCCCTACTCTCCTCTCATTGCATTATCTCGCGACGCCGCATTATACGCCTCTCCTTTCTTCTTCGCTCCACTCGCTTCTTCGCTTTGTTCGCGCGTGTCTCCGCCCTCCTCCGCCGCCGCTTTCATCGGCCGGATCCGATGTACATCACTTCCTCCTTTTCGCCCTCGTTTCTACTCGCTTCACGATTCGACGAATCAAGATATATTATATCTACTTTAATTAATGAACTATTACATTCAAGAGATGTTTCGAACAACACAGGATCACTCAACTCAACTAGTGAATATAACGCTACGGCCAGCGAGGCCGGGAATATTCGTCAGTTGACTCAGGAGCCACGACACACGGACGGGAACAGAGCAAATATTCGGTGACAACTGACCAGGCGTGCGTGAAAACGTAAGAAAAATGTTGGGCTACCTTGTTTTCGTTGACAAGCGAAGCATGTATTATTCTTTCTGGTCGATCGGTTTTAATCGACACGTTCGAGTGCTAGCCGCGAGTGCTATGTAGTGTATACCGGGTCCGTGATGATCGTACTCAGAACAAGCTTATCTTTGACCCTTTTTTACCGGTCTCGGTAAATCTATATGTCACATCTTGTGCGGATAAGATTTAGATCACGTATTGTATTCTCGACCAATAGTGTCAAGATCAAGCAGATCAGCGGAGTAGATTTAAAAGTATCTTCCTCGCAAAGTATCTAGCTAGCTCCAACGAAATAAATATCATTCATCGGATCAACGTCCTAGGTAATATACATCGCTGCTCACTTCTACAGTGAAAAGGGCAGCTCTAGGCTAACAAATATAGGCTCATAAAAGTTCATACATAGACTCACAAATATAGATGGGGCTGGCTGGTCGCCGGCGAGCAGCATCACAAGGGCCAGCATGGGGTTAAATGTTCAAAATTCAAATTTGAATGTGATAGCTGTACTTTTGGAGAGTTTTTCTTCTTCTTTTGTGTATCCTTTCCCTTCGATCTATGTACGATTGTAAGCCTCTCTGTGGGCGATGTTGTTGCTCTTTCTCTATTGTTGTAGGACTGTACGCCCATGTAATTAACCTGATCACTGATTCCCCGAAACGGGAGTCAACTACTTGATCTTGTAACTCGCTTTGAAGAATCAATTTAACTTCTGGCCGGAGGGGGTCTCCTCATCCGTGGATTAAAAAAAAACAAATATAGATGGGTTTGTCTACACGATTCAACCTTTTATTTTTGCTTAAAATCAATATGGTTTTGTAGCCGTTAAATCTAGATCTGATGCATGTCCTCTTCTCCCACTTTATCCATATATGGTTTGTTCATCACAACCCCAACAATAAGGTCCCTAAACCCGCCCCCTACCCTGCCGTTGCCAGGCCTATCCGCGCTCACCAGTGTGCCACCACCTTCTATGCCGCCACCGCAAACCTAACTTGCCACTCCGCCTCCTCCATCACTTCCCTTCCTCGTCGCCGCTTATTCTTCTTCCCTGTTTCTAGCTACTCACCGTCACCGGATTGACTGCATGTTGACGATCACCTCCCCCTAGCCAAAACCTAGCTTGACTCCTTGGGCCACATCAACGAATCGTCCGTGGCACCGCCTCCTGCAGTCGCCCTCTTCCATCCCAAAATCAATTATCGGAGTTAAATCTGAAACCCTAAGCTCCTCTGTTGCCTTGCCCAGAGCACGAATCATGATGCACATCCAAAGCTTAGAAAATTCAACATACCTTTTTGAAGAAAAAAAATCATGACCGGTAATTAGAATTATCAGATCCAAATATTGATTAATTTACTTACCTCAACACTCCTCTTGAAAAGATGAATCAGTCAGAGACTCAGAGTATATGTTCCCCAAACCCTAGCTAGTTAGATACTTAGATACAAGTCTCACTTAGTCTATCTTTTTTAGATAATAGAAGAAAAAACTCTCTCGATCTCTGCATCAAGGATGATCTATCACATCAACAACAAATCCTCGATGAGAGCTGCACACAGGCTATCTATCACATCAACAACAAATCCTCGATGAGAGCATGGTTCCAACCATGCCGCCGTCGACGGAAAGCCATCTCTGTCCGCCCCAGGCCGCCGGTCGCTCTCTCCCGTGCATCCCGATCATATCGATCAAGTTTCCAGCGCAGGCAAGCTCGCTGCAGGGTGAACTCTAACCTCCGTCCCGATCCTGCGATCCACCAAACACAAACGGCGGGAACACTCCCCGAGTGCGTGACGCACGTTCCCCTGCGATTACCGGCCACGAGCTCCCGGCTGCCACACCGCGCTGTCGCCGTCGTGCCTCCTGAGAAGTCGGAAGGGCGCGCGCACAGTGGTCTGACCGTCCACGCAAAGGCTCAGCTGGCTATAGCTAACCTAGGACGCAGGCACGCGAAGAGGCAGCATTGTCTAATGGCTGGTACGCTCCTGGCGCCCATGCAGGGCCAGAGACATTTGGTGGGCCCACGGCGAAACAGAAATAAAAAGGTTATTTTTGAACATACGTAATATTCTTTCAAAAAATATACTTTTAATATAGATAGTAAAATGCGAACTAACGCATCATAAAGGCTATATATTAAGGATCGCCTATACAAGATTCAACTGCTTTCTCAAATTCAAAATAGTTAAATTTAGTTCATTTACAACTCTATTATACATAAATTACAGTAAATTATTTATGTAATTTGTGTTTTTGTCACCGCAATTATTCTCGAAAGTCTTAATAACTCATATTTCCATAACATAATTCAAAATCTAACATATACTTTGAGAGATTAAAAAAACAAATACAACAAATAAAATTATATACCAACAAAATACTTATAATGTGGTGAACCCATTATGTTCTAAAGAAAAATCATAATAAATTTGGACCCAATTCATCATATAAGAAGAAGTGCAAATCTCAAAGCATATCGACGTCGATGGAAATTGATTATTTTGACAAAAGAAAACAATCGAATGTTATTTAGCAAAACCGATATATTAAGGGCATATTTGGAATGCGAAATTCCAGATGAGGTAGTTCAATTTCCCACGTAAATCGAGGAAAATTCTCGCTCCAAACGGCCGAAAGCGTAAATATGTTTTTAGCGCTTAGAACTCATACAAATCCCTAGTTTAAAAATTAAGTAAACCAAAAGTTTAATCTAATAAGATGATCACACTTGAGATATACGACTCACATATATTAAATTACTTTGTTCTTTTCATGATTAGCACAGTAAATTTAAAGATTTTTAATATGACATATATACATATATATATATATATATATATATATATATATATATATATATATATATATATATATATATAGACACACACACACATGCTTTTCTTTGTAATTGTAATGGTCGTTCTCACTAACAAAGCCATTCAAAAGAGTAGTACATGTATCATAAACTAGACCTCCAAAAAAATCAACATGAACTAGCATTTCTACGGCCTACACAATATGTAACATGAAGAGTTAATGAAAAACCAACTAAGCATGTTTGAAAATAGTACTATAGTTGAATTGGCTTCAATTGATGCATGGCCACACCAACAACTAAGGAAGGAACGAAGATATATGTCGCTGTTTGCAAGGAAAGCTTGCTTTATCTACGGTTTACAAAACTTTAAGTACTAGTTCGGATGTCACTGGTTGGGGCACTAGTGACATATAAACCAGCACATGCATTGATTGATGATCATGTTTCACCGGTCATAGATATAAGGATATCGAATCAATAAATGTGAGCACATGTTAGAGAACATGATGTTAGGTTGACACTATTGACATTGTTATGTTTTTATGTGTCATCATTGGTCTCAAGCAATGGTGATGTATAAATCCTTAGACCTCGAGATCGCGCGTGGTTTCCTACATGTGTAACAGAACACTTAGTGGTTACCAAACGCTACTTCGTAGTTGAGTAGTTATAAACATAGTTTTCGAGTATGCTATGAAACATGCGAAGCGATGTGACTGGTCGGATATGGAATTTGCCTCTTCTAGCATAACAGTAGAGATATCTACAGGCCCCTCGAGATGCTTGGATAAAGGAAGTGCATGGCCGTGTCACAAGTGATCGTAGAGTCGACCACACAAAGTTATCTATCACTAGATTGAGAAAAGATTGAACGGTCCATGGAGAGACCATGTGGTCGGTTCCATGAAAGTGATGAGTAATTGACAAAGGTTTTAGGTCAATGAGTTTGGTTTGTGTGGTCGGACCATGTCGCGGCGCCGTTCACGCTGCTGTGAAGTCAATCGTATTGTCAGATAATCGAACATCCGGCGTAGTTATGGGCGGTGACGATCGCAGGCGCTTGTACCGATTGGTAAATGGCGTTGAAGAATTCCAGAGAAGTTTTTTTCGAGTTCTGGTCTTCATTGGAAATCGGAACCACCGCAGTATTGAGCCAGACGACCGAGCGCGCTTGATCCGCTGTAACATGGCGGTTGTACCGATTGTATTGTGAGGTTCGCCATTTTGGTGTTTTGAGTTTTGAAATAGGTCATATCCAAGCGTGTTCGTGCATATGTGTTGCATATTGCATGTTTGAGCTAACGCTGGGTCAAGTTGTGAAGAACTTGTTCCTGCTTCGTGTTTCTTGTCTCGTGTGGTCGCAGGACGCCGAGCGGAGTCGGCGAGACACGGTGGATCGGACTAGGCGCAGGCGCCGAGGTCGAACGGTCGATGTGTCAAGACGACGTGGACTCGAGGTGGTTGCGTAGGCGGCGAGACAAGGAGCGCGAAGCTTCCTTTGGCAGTAGAAGGGCGAATCGAAATTGCAAGGTCCGCACAAGCGGGCGGGTCATGGATTATAAGGGCGAACGGGCGAGACCCGTTAGCCAAAGCGCTTATAAAAGGAGAGGAGGGCTGCATGCCTCCTGGAGCACTTGGGTGGAATTAGGGTTTTAGAGTCAAAAGAGGCTTTGTGAGGTTGTTTCTCTTTGCTCTTTAGTTGTTGAGAGTGGAGGTGTAGGCGCAGTAGTGCTCCTCGCTTGTCCCTTCTTGGTTTTGTGTTCATCTCCCTCAAGAATGGATGAGTGTTTGTTCTTGAGTTGTGAGAGTGAGGAGATGGATTGAGCTTACATGTAATCATCCTCCGGTTCTAATGTCCATGCGTATGGGGATGTATCTATGTGTTTTTCGCTTTTGATTCAATGAATGAAATCAAGTTTGTCTCTCGAACTCTTGTTCTCGTTTCTTCGTGACTCCCATTTGATGATTTCTTGATTTTGTGAGTCTCTTGTTGTTTCTTGTTGGGAAGCCTCAAAACGAGTTGTTCTATGATGGGTTAGTGCCACAAGATCATTTGATCGATTTCCAAGAGCAAACTTGGTTTAAATCTAAGATTTCAGCTTTTGGGTTGTCTCGCTTCTTCGCTCTTCCGCTTTTGGTTGATTCCTGAGATTTTGTGGATGGATCTACTCAATCGCTTTCTTGAATAGGTTCCTAACATCCTTAGGAAGGTGTGTTCCAAATTTGGTCAAGTTTGGCCGCCAGAGATCAAAAGTTACGTTGATTTTCGCTTTTGAAACCCGAAGCGGATTTTGCCTGCTCCAGACAATCGGATGAACCGCTTAACATCGCGGTTAGTGGTCGATCATGGTATAACCGCCGCTTGTTCAAGGGTTAGCCGATCATGTACAACCGCCATTTGCCTCGTGGTTGTACCGATTGTCCCGATTTGTTCTGGCTTTTCCTCGCTTTTTGTTTGTCGAGCTTTGGGGGTGAGGAGGATTCAACATAAGACTTCCTCTCAGGCTTAATCATTGATCTTCATAGCTCTCATAGCTATTGGAGTGATTTATAATTTGAATCCATTCTTTGCGAAAAAGATTCGGTGCTCCTATTCACCCCCTCTAGTCGCTTTTCCGGTCCTTCAATTGGTATCGAGCCGTTAGCTCTTTTCAATAGATCTTAACCGTCTCAAGAGCCGTGGCGATGGACAAGTACTCACTTGCCGCCTGCTATGGCATCGACACCCTTCCGAAGAGCCGAATGGAGACATACATCCCTGCCAGGTATGCCATCCGCGGAAGGTCAAGGTTCGATTCATTGCTCCTCGCCGATGAAAACATCAATGACGGAACATGGTTGATGTTGAGGCGAATGCAAAGGCAAGGAACATCATCATCCGTGGTTTGAGTCGAGTGAGTTTGATCAAGATATCTCACCTGCCGCCCGCTTACGATATCTCGGGTGACCTCGATGCATACCATGAGGGCACCACCCAGATCAAGACGGCCTCGACAGACCAGCCAAACGAGAATACAACAAATTTGAGATGCTTGGTCGGTGAGTCCCTAGATGAGTGCTTTGCATCGCCACAAGATCTTGAGCAACCTCCGAGCGGCCGGTCTCACATACCCGACTCGGACAACGCTCGCCGATACTTACTAAGACTCGACCAAGGCAAGGGAGATGAAAGTGACCACCATCAAAGACACGACAGACTTCTCGACCTTGACTCTTGATGCATCAGACCACGCTCAAGACTCACGAGATTGACGTTGTCTCGAGGTCGAAGTCACAAATGATGGCCTTGGTCACCGATCCCGCCGGCTTCCGTTCTCTTGTCGATTCGCTGTGGTTTCTCCCTTGTTGCTCTCTGTGATGTAACTGATGATCAGTTAGAGCAGCTCGAGGATGAGCAGCTAGCCCTCCTAGCTCGGAAGTTTTCTCATGCTTACAAGAGGAGGAGGGACAGAAAGAGGGGAGGACCTGTGATTTGCTTCGAGTGTGGTGGCCCCAACCACATCCGAGCAAATTGCCCCAAGCTGGAGAAGGGCAAGAACGACTCACGGCGGTTCTGCAAGAACGACTACACCGACAAGAACTGCAACAAGAAGCTTTCACCAGACGCCCAAAGAAGAAGAAGTTCCGCAACTTCAAAGCCAAGAAGTTTTTCACCGCCCCTCACCGCTGACGACCTCGACCTCACGAGGTGGAGGGATGGAGCGACGATGACGGACGGTGACCAAGAGCCCAAGGAAGGCGGCGACGACTTCTCCCAAGATGTGCTTCATGGCCTCGAGGGCGAACTCAATGACAAATGAGTCAGATCCGACTCTGGACGAGGTAGATCCCACCTACTTAACAAATTTCAATCATGCTTTTCTTAAGCTAGGAGGTTTTCATGCTAAAGCTAAGGCTAGGTGTGCTGAAGTTAGAGAAGGAAATAGATAGACTGTCACTAGAGATTATTGCTCTTACATCCGCCTTTCTAGTGATGATTGTGATACATGCTCGCTTTGTCAAGTTGATATGGAGAAGTTAAGGACCTCACATGATAGTGTGTCCTCCAAACTTGATAGTGTTAAGGTGGAGAATGTTAGTCCGCTTGTCGAGTTAGAGTTGAGTAGGATGGTCATACCCTACTTATTACCGATGAGACTATTTCTCCCACCTCATGTGAGGGTAAGGACATTGTCGCTAGAGGATCTTATGCCATGCTTCTTGATCCGCCTCGAGTCTTGTGAAAATTGCAATAACTTGAAGATGAACTTAAAACGCGCGATCATAAAATTATCAACTACAAGCTTTTTACTTGAGCCGATTGTTTCATGCTTAAACCGCCCTAAGTTAATCACGAACTTGAGGTCGCTTCCAAACAGCTTTCAAGATATGATTGATCATGAAAGGAAGATGGCTCGGCTTTGCTTCTAAGGACCCTCGTTAGCTCACCATGCATTAAGTGTAACAAACTAAAATCGACTTGATTGCTTTGGATGAGAAATGTGTGAAGCTAACTAAGGACCTTCTAGAGAAGTCACATTGTGCTTGCAATATGATTGTGGAGAAGGGGAGAAGCCCTGTGGTAAGGATGAGACGCTTAGCAACGTGAACCAATCAAGCAGAGGATCGTCCCTTCAGAGTCGGCCGTGCGTACGCTTCATTCTTCCCTCTCGCCGCCGTTCTTCTTTTGCTCCCTTACCTTCATTGCCTCTTCTTCCCCGCTTCTTGCACCTCTCTTTTCGGAGTGTCAAGACTTTATGAACACTCTCGAGAGATTTGTAGGAGGCAAGAAGAAGCTCAATCTTATTCTAGACCAATCTAAGATCTCGCAGATTTAATCGTGGTCTAGGATATGACTTCTTGAGGACATGAGGAAGCATCCACCGCCGTGCTCGCACTCCATAGCACTGTGTGTGATCGAGACCGAGCCTGTGACCGAGAAAGTCCATTTCAAGTCAGCGGGCTATGTCCAGGGATTTCGACAAGAAGGTGATTTCACATGTCGCTTCTACCTCTCGTAAGGTGAAGTATCACCGCACCTTCGCCGTAGGATGGACACACAACATCGATGCTTCAGCGCCAAGATCGCGAGAGACTATGTTGAGTCTCTTAGGCGATTCGTGGTCGGCCCTGCACCTTGAGTGCACCTAAGACCAACACGAGGTCTAGGCTTGTTTCTTCCGATGGGTTTGTGCAAAGATCGAGGACTTGGTTTTTCCGAAGTTTTCGGTTTTCGCCCTCATGTCGCTTTCATCGTGACTTCCGCCGGCCCCGAGGGTAGATCTCGCTTTCCCATCGAGATAGCTACCATGGCGTGTTCAAGATGTTGCGTGTGTTCGACTCGCCTTTCAGAGTAGTCGGACCCAAAGAACAGCTTTCGTCTACTCTTAGACTTTCGCTTTGAGTGACAGAGAGCGAGGGTAGATAGAGGTCACGGCTTGACTACTTCATCTCGCCGACGTGTTATTCAAGATTGGGTGCCAAAATCATTGTTGATTTATCCCAAGATCGAGACTTTACTGCTTGACTCAGTTCACGGGTAGGGAAGGAGAAGGTTTGGCTTGTAGACTCGGTTGTTCTCGCTATATGACCGGAGACTCCTGCTGGTTCTCCTCCCTAGCCCGCGCCTCCGTGATGAGACGATCACCTTCGAGACGCTTCGTCTGGGCGCGCCATCGCCAAAGGTACTCGTATGACAATGCTTTTTTATTCTTAAGGATGTTGCCTTGGTTAGTAAGTCGCAAAGACAATTTGCTTTCGCCACCATCGATGACGGTTTCGAGGTGAGCTTTAAGAAAACAATTGCAAAATTCTTGATTCTTCTAGTAGTCCGGTTTATGGATTTCTCGTTATGGGAGGATCTTTCGTGCTGATTTCTCTCGATTCTTCCGTGATCCTCTCCGTGTTTGGTTGCTTCGAGTCCCGCGATCTCTTTCTCGCATAGGAGACTTGGTCATATTGATTTGACCATTTGACCCGAAAGTTAGCGCCATGATCTCATTCGTGGTCCGCCAAACTCAAGATGGTCAAAGATCTTGTTTGCACTCCATGCCAAGACGCAAGAAGATGGTTGCCGCTTCTCATCCTCCCACATAATTATTATGACCGATGACTGTGACACAACTGCCACATGGACACAGCTTGGACCAAATGAAAAGTACAAGCAGGAGGGAAGTGGTATGTTCTTGTTGTGGTCGATGACTTCTCGAGGTACTCTTGGTGTTTTTCTTAGCCTCAAGGACGAGACATTTACACTTTTCCGAGGTCTTTTAGTAGGTCAGTCTGCTGAGCTCCCGGTGCCTTACGAGCGATCCGCAGAAGACAATGGCACGGAGTTCAAGAATTCCTACTTTGGGAGTTTCATGGTGAGACAGTGTAGAGCACCGCCTTTCTCCATACGCCCTCAAAGAAATGGCGCTAGGAGAGGAAGAACCGCATCTTGGTCGAGATGGCTGTGACGATGCTTGATGAGTACTCTACGCCGAGGAAGTTTTGGGTCGAGGCCATTGCATCACAAGTGCCATGTTTCAATCGAGTTTTTCTTCTGCACTCCTACATCGCACTTCTTATGAGTCGAGATACTACTAAAGCCCAAAGCCTCTCATTTTCGTGTGTTTGGTTGCAGTGCTTTATTTTGAAGTCCGGGAACCTAGATAAGTTCGAGTCACGCCTCGTGATTCGGTATCTTTCTAGGCTACTCGACTTCTTCGGGCTTATAGGGTCCGAACCATGAGTCTAGCAAAATGGTAGAGACCTCATGAGGTGATTTTTGACGAGGCCACCCGGACTAGGCCAGATATCTCGTGTTCTTAGAGCAGTCCGAGACCATCTTTGTGGATGATGAGGACGATGGAGATGACGGTTGTTCACTCCGATCCCGCCCCTCATCCACTCCTTGAGGTGCCGCCTTCCACCGCACCTCGAGGTGATCGCCCCTTGCCTTCGCTTCCTCCTGAGCTAGTGGCCTGCTCCTACCTCGTCACCTCATGAGGTAGAGGCCACTTCTTCATCTCTCCCAGACCTCCTAGACACTTCCAGAAAGTTCATCCTTCAGAGCAGCATCATTGAGATCTTTTCGAGCGTGTTACCCGCCAAAACTGGCTTTATCTCAATTTTGTCTCCATTCTCGCCTTCATTGCCTCTTTTGAGCCCAAAGATGTTTCTCATGCTTTATCCGATGAGTCATGGGTCAATGCCATGCATGAGGAGCTAGAAAATTTCGAGAGGAACAAGGTCCTGTCGCTTGTTGAGCCCCCACGAGGCCACAATATCATTGGAACCAAGTGGGTGTTCAAGAACAAGCAGAGTGAGGATGGGGTAATCATCCGAAACAAGGCGAGATTGGTAGCTCAGGGGTTTTCCTGTGTTGAGGGTCTAGACTTTGAGGAAACCTTTGCCCTCAGAGCTCGACTTGAAGCCATTAGAATCTCGCTTGCCTTTGCAGCCTTCTAAGGGTTTCAAGCTTTACCAGATGGACGTGAAGAGTGCCTTCCTCAATGGCCTTATTGAGGAGGAAGTCTACGTCCGACATGCCTCCGTGTTTCGAGAACCCCAAATACCCTAACCATGTCTTCAAGCTTTCAGCACAGATGGACTTCTAAGGCTCCCGTGAGCTTGGTATGAGAGGCTTAAGTCCTACTTGATAAGTCATGGTTTTGAGATGGGTATAGTTGACAAGACCTTGTTCATCCGCCAAGATGGCATCGACCTTCCGCCGTCTCAGATCTATGTCGATGACATTATCTTTGGCGCTCTTCCCATACTGTTTCCTCAGCTTCCTGATGTCATGAGCACCGAGTTTGAGATGAGTATGATGGGTGAGTTGACCTTCTTCCTTGGCTTCCAAATCAAGCTGCACTCGGAGGGTACATTTCTTCATCAAGGAAAGTACACTCGTGACCTCCTCAAGCGCTCGACATGAGTGATGGGAAGCCTGTGTCGACCCCATGGCTTCTACAAACTTATCTTGACCTGTATGAGGATAGCGAGCCGCTTGATCGAAGGAATTCAAGTATGATCGGCTCCTTCTTTACCTCACCGCCGAGACTAGACATACACTTCTCCGTGTGTCTGTGCTCGATTTCAAGCCTCCACAGATCTCACCGCCAAAGCGGTGAAGCGATCTTCCGACCTTCGAGCTACCATTGACTATGGTATCTAGTACTCTTCCTCATCCCGCCTTTCCTTGAGAGCCTTTTTCGATGCGCACTTCACCGGTCAGAGGATAGATAGGAAGAGCACTCGCACCGCCAATTTCTTGGCACTTCTCTTGTTTCCTCGGTCTTCAAGGAAGCAACGGTGTTGCACACCCACCGCAGAGGTCGAGTACGCTGTCGCAGCCCGCTTGTCAGAGTCAAGTGCTCGATGGCTTCGACTCGGGACTTTGGGTTAGTTATCGACAAGTGTTCCACTCTTTTGTGATAACACTTCGCATTAACATTGCCAAGAACCCAAAGGCAAAGATTCCCACTAAGCACATCGATATTCGCTTCCACTTCCTTAGAGACCATGTAGAGAAGGGCGATATAGTGCTCCAGCCAGGAGAGTGACCACCAGCTATCGACATTTTCACCAAGCCTTGGATAGTTCGAGGTTTTCACCATGGGAGAGCTTGGGGTGGTTTGTCCTTATGGACTGTAGTGAGGGGAGCTTTGGGTTTTATCGCTCTACTATATTATTTATGCTCTTGCTCCTTGTCATTGCATTGCATTTTGGGTGCATTTGGGATTAGTCCTCCTAGCATAGATTAGAGTGCTTCTTTTGTCTAGTTGTTTAGATTGCTCTTATCTTGTGATTCTAGGATGTCGCTTATTAGTCAGCACTTATCTCACTAGGTTGAGCTCACTCACTTCTTGTAGGTTCTAGCGAGGGTTGGGCCACCCTGCAGACAGGTACGTGTTTGCTCCTAGGTGTGTTAAGGGCGCTTGATAGTCCTAGAGTCATATGGGTAGATGAGAGTCATTCGAGCCATAGTATTTTCTATATCTTATCTATGCTTTAAGGATCCATTGCTTTATGTTTTTTTGCCTTCTCGATTTATTGTTTTGGTTCAAGGAGTTCATTTGGGAGCTTCGAGCTTAATATTGAGTTAACTCAACTTGAACTAAAAGTTGCATCTAATGTTGAGGGGAGCCGGATCTTCTGATTTCTAGCATTCTCGCATTGTAATATAATTACATTGAGCCTTGATTATTATCCTCGCTATGACATGTTTACAATGCTTTACACCTTGCCATGACTTGTGCTTATTTGCTAGATTTATCATGACTTCATATGTGTAGCCTAGCTTTTGCCATGATAAGTTAATTAAAATTGCTCAACTTAAACTAAAACTTGTCATGTTAGCACTCGAGATTAGTCTTTCTTGAGCTATCCTTTATGATTCATGCCATGTCAAATAGGTCGGGTAGAGTGATGAATCTATATTGAGCCTTAGAAAGAGCTTTTTAGTCTCTTGGTGATGCATGAGTTAGTACAACTTGTTAAAAGGCCAAAAGATCTCTTTTGTGCGAAAAAACCGATCTCACCAATTCTCTCCTATGAGACGGCTTGCCATTGCACTTGGCATGAACTTAGGGGAGTTTTGGGTGACCTAGACTATCTTCTCAAGCTTCGCTTGGAGTAGTCGATAAGGCTTGAGACCTAGCACATGATAAAACAAAAATCTGGTTGGAAACCACCATGAATTTCAAAAGAAAATATGTTTCATGTGTTCAATGTGCTTAAAGCCACAAAAAGTATCATGTACTTTTAACCAATGTTTCAATCTTGAGCATAGCACTCTATTTGGTCTCAATTTAAGCTTCTTAGTTCCGCTTAGCTTATTGACATGGCCTCAGATCATCCTTGGATATCTCTAGCGAGACTTTGCTCATTGATGACTTGACTTGCTCACATAATGTACCTCATTTTCAGATTGTCATCTATGTGTTCTAGTTAGCTTATACATATCTTGGCATGATCTAGATAGCCTTTTATTAAGTTATGGCTTGGTTCTTCAAACTCAAACTCTTCTTAAAAGCTTTTTCTGAGTTTGTCAATATTCTCATCAAGGGGAGATTGAGAGACCATGTGGTCGTGGTTCCATGAAAGTGATGAGTAATTGACAAAGGTTTTAGGTCAATGAGTTTGGTTTGTGTGGTCTGACCATGTCGCTAGGCGCCGTTCACGCGTTTGCTGAAGTCAATCGTATTGCCGTGGATAATCGAACGTCTGGCAGTAGTTATGTGTGACGATCGCAGGGCGTTGTACCGATTGGTAAATGGCGTTGAAGAATTCCAGAAGTTGTTTTTCGAGTTCGGTCTTCATTGAAATCGGAACGACCGCAGTATTGAGCCAGACGACCGAGCGCGGTTGATCCGCTGGTAACATGGCGGTTATACCGATTGTATTGTGAGGTTCGCCATTTTGGTGTTTTGAGTTTTGAAATAGGTCATATCCAAGTGTGTTCGTGCATATGTGTTGCATATTGCATGTTTGAGCTAACGCTGGGTCAAGTTGTGAAGAACTTGTTCCTGCTTCGTTTTCTTGTCTCGTGTGGTCGCAGGACGCCGAGTGGAGTCGTGGCGACACACGGATCGGACTAGGCGCAGTGGCGCCGAGGTCGAACGGTCGATGTGTCAAGACGACGTGACTCGAGGTGGTTGCAGGCGCGGCGAGACAAGGAGCGCGAAGCTTCCTTTAAGGTAGAAGGGCGACCGAAATTGCAAGGTCGCACAAGCGGGCGGGCTCATGGATATAGCGCGAACGGGCGAGACCTGCTAGCCAGCGCTATAAAAGGAGAGGAGGGGCTGCATGCCCTCCTCGAGCACTTGGGTGGAATTAGGGTTTTAGAGTCAAAAGAGGCTTTGTGAGGTTGTTTCTCTTTTGCTCTTTAGTTGTTGAGAGTGGAGGTGTAGGCGAGTAGTGCCCCTCGCTTGTCCCTTCTTGGTTTTGTGTTCATCTCCCTCAAGAATGGATGAGTGTTTGTTCTTGAGTTGTGAGAGTGAGGAGATGGATTGAGCTTACATGTAATCATCCTCCGGTTCTAATGTCCATGCATGGGGATGTATCTATGTGTTTTTCGCTTTTGATTCAATGAATGAAATCAAGTTTGTCTCTAACTCTTGTTCTGTTTCTTCGTGACTCCCATTTGATGATTTCTTGATTTTGTGAGTCTCTTGTTGTTTCTTGTTGGGAAGCCTCAAAACGAAGTTGTTCTATGATGGGTTAGTGCCACAAGATCATTTGATCGATTTCAAAGAGCAAACTTGGTTTAAATCTAAGATTTCAGCTTTTGGGTTGTCTCGCTTCTTCGCTCTTCCGCTTTTGGTTGATTCCTGAGATTTTGTGGATGGATCTACTCAATCGCTTTCTTGAATAGGTTCCTAACATCCTTAGGAAGGTGTGTTCCAAATTTGGTCAAGTTTGGCCGCCAGAGATCAAAAGTTACGTTGATTTTCGCTTTTGAAACCCGAAGCGGATTTTGCCTCGCTCCAGACAATCGGATGAACTGGCTTAACATCATGGGTTAGAGCGATCATGGTACAACCGCCGCTTGCTCATGGCTTGTAGCCGATCATGTACAACCGCCATTTGCCCGTGGTTGTACCGATTGTCCCGATTTGTTCGACTCTTCCTCGCTTTTTGTTTGTCGAGCTTTGGGGTGAGGAGTGGATTCAACATAAGACTTCCTCTCGGCTTAATCATTGATCTTCATAGCTCTCATAGCTATTGGAGTGATTTATAAGTTGAATCCATTCTTTGCGAAAAAGATTCGTGCTTCTATTCACCCCCTCTAGTCGCTTTTCCGGTCCTTCACCATGGATGACGATATCTCACATGGCGCTTTGACCAGATATCATGAGGCAAAAGGAGAATATGCAATCGTGTCGCTTCATCCGACTAGATACAAACTGGTCAGATGGGAATACAGATCGTCAGATATGATCACAAATTGGTCGGCGAACTGGTCGTAAGGTATTACAAACTTGTCATGACTAGATGCGAATTAGTTGTGACCAGATACGAACTGGTCGTGAGTGATAAGGGCCTAGTCGCAGATCATATTGCATAAGGTTCATTCGATATAATATTACATATATTCATGAGTCGCTATGTCTTGCTAAGAACCGCTAACGACTTGTGGATCAAAAATGAGTTTTTGAGCCACGAACCATGAACTTACAGGGTCACACACTTAATGAGTTGGAACAAACTAGTTCGGATTGGATCCGTTATGAGCTCTTTATAAAGGGAGACGCGGGGGCTTTTAAGGTTAAGTGTTACATCACCCATCGAAACCCTAGCAGCCACCTCCCCGAAGGGCTTGCTGTGTGTGTTGGTGTTAGCACACCGACACATGGTGTTCCACCCTTGGTTGTGCGAATACCATAGATGCGCCGCCATTTATCACATCAGGCCGACGAGGACGATCTGTGATATATGTAGGGAACACGAGAGGCTATTGGAGGAGGCGATTGGTGGCCAAGGACGTTGGACAATCGACTATTTTCACTACATCGACGTGCACGACGTTGGACCAAACTACTCCAACTCTTCTTCCTCTACACTACGCGTCTAGTAGTAACGATCTATGATCTCTTACTCGTACGACTTCTTGGTTTACGCAGTAGAATTTTAAATTGTGCGCTAGTGGTAGCCTACCCGCATCCCAACACCTTACTCTTCTCCAGAACTACAATGTTGTTCTTCCTTCCATAAACCATTTTGCCTCTACCATCCTTCATGAAACATTTTTACCTTTGCCATCCTTTATGAAAATAGAAGGGTGATCTAATCTAGTTTCAGCTGGCGTCATTCAATCATTGTCTACACGGGGTCATCGGGGTGTAGTCTCTCTATATAAAAGGAGGCAGCATTGGGGGATTCTCCGGGTGGTCATATTATTTTTTGTGTGCACCGTTCGATTGTGCTTTGCTTTGTTGTGCGCCGTCTAATTGCTGGCTATGTTGTTCTCACATGTTGCATCGAGGGTTGCACCGCTGGATTGTGTTTTGTTGTTGTCCACCGCTTGATCAAGCGTAGTTGTGCTCGCTTATTGCTTCCGAGAGTTCCCAAGTGTTCTGACTACCTCGACTCCGGTGTAGCCTTTATTTTTCAATGTGCCTTGTGACAACCCATGTCCTCTGTATGCCTCGGCTCCTATGTAGTTTCTTCCTCTTTATTTCACACCGTTCTCTTTTGTTTCAGCTTGTTCTTCTCGCAGCCCAAGTCCGCCTCCTTCATTTCGCTCTCATGCATGCGCTTTGCTCGTCACGATCTTCACCCTCCTTCGCTCTCACCGCTTCGCCTCCTCCATCGTTGTTCTTTGTGCGGATGGTTTTCTGGTGTTTGAGATTGTGGAGGATTTGTTTTTCGGTGTTTTTGCTTCTCTTCTTCCGCTGTCTTATTCTCCATCACAACATGGGCGACCTCTTAGGGTCATGGGTGTTCAAATTAACACCCATTTTTTTCTTCAAAATATCTGGTATATAATAGGTATATTAGAAGTACATGTTATTAGTTAGGTCAAAACTATATATTTGTGTCCGCAAATGAATTCAGCTTGCACTCCTCATGTAACACATTAGACTCATTTTCCTTCCTACTTTATCCCACTAAACCCTAACCTTTATTCTCTTTCTCATCATGTGGTTGTCTGTGTATGTTGGGGAGGGGAGGGGAGGGTCTCCGGCCTCAAAGTGGTGAACAAGCGGAGGCGCGGGCTACGAAGACTAGTGACGGTCGATGGACACGACGCTACGATGCGATGGCATGTAGGCGTGAGGCAACGCAGGGCGAGCGTGCGGTAGCGCACCTACCGACGAATAGAGATGTGATGCGAGAAAGTGGGTGGTAGCGCGACAAACAGGGAGGAAGGGAGCGGACGGCACCAAAGGAGCAACGCGGTGGTCGGGAGGGAGCTTGGCGGCGAGAAGAGAGCAGCATATCTAGCTCATCGTTATCGTTCTCTCTCCAGATCTAGGTGTGTTCTGCGCACTCCACTTCTTCTCCCTAGCTCTACTCCGCTCCAGCTCCGGTTCTTCCTCAAGTCTAACCTCTTCCTCTGCTTTCTTGGTTCTTTCCGATGGATGTTGTACAAAAATACAATCTTTGCCTTAGGCAATGAACAGATAGTTGGGCCCTTGTTACATATGTTTACATGCTAATTTTTGCTCTATAAAAGGAACATTCTTAGATGGGGTTTTTGCCGATGAGAAAAAAGCAAAAAGAGCAGGATCCGCAAGGTATGCACCTGTCAAAAAAAATTTAAAAAAGAAGGCAGGAGCTCTACTGATCACTATTAGAGGAAGAAAAATAACTTTTAACAGTCTAGCTGCTATAACCTGGACCAGAAAAAAAAATGAGAAAACAACAACGACAAAGACCAAACATAATTTTTTTTAAAAAAAAAGAACACATGGTATCTACTGATCACTATTAGAGGAAGAAAATAAGATTTAGCGGTATAGCCGGTACAAATTCGTAATGTAAAAAATAGATAAAACAACAATGGTCAAGTATCAAGCACAAGCCTTGGCCGCACACTACAATAACATAACTCAAAGAAAATAAGAAGCCTGGAGCAAAAATAGCTATATTCCTAATTTCCACCTCCTCAACTATCATTGATATCTATAATTTGTTGTTTAATTCATGCCATTATGCTTGCCTTATATCTCCCAATTCCTCACATGAAATCAATAATTTCTATATTTTTTGTATTTTATTATATATACGCCGATCGTCAGACGTTGTTTCGGGAAAATGGCATCTCACCAGACGTCAGATTGGTATCGCAGATATCCGACAACCTAGTTCCAAGTTCAACACCCATCCTAAAAATGTTGGGTCCGCTTAACGCCATCGCAAGCAATTTTGTTTCTTCCTTCTCATTCTTGTTGCCTCCATCGATTTCGCTTCCTTCTCTCACCGCCGCTTTCTTCTTCTTCTTCTTCTTCTTCTTCTTCTTCTTCTTCTTCTTCCTTCTTGCGCTTTTCTTCTCCTCGGTCTCGCTTCTTCTTCAAGGTTCTTTGTTGGTCCTGCGGCTTTTCTCGTCTCTTTTTTTTTTTTGTGTGGGGGGGTCTCTTTCCATAGATCTAGCTCTATGTTTTCTCTCAGATCGATTGTTGCCGGCGGCCGCTCTTGTGGTTTTTTTCCCTCTTGGTCTCGCTTGTTTTTGGGGATGCTTCTCTCTCGGTTTCTTGCATTTATGATACGGTTTCTTTTGGCTTTAGCCATTCCTGCGGTTTCGCTAGAACAACCTCTCCCTCTCCGCCTCTCTTGAAGCCTCTCTAGAGCAAAGCCCCATCCACTCCTCCCTTCTTTTTGTTGTACCAACTGTATCGTAAAGCTATAAGAGCTGTGGTCCCGAAGATCGTCATTTCGATAGGAGTTCTTGCAACCTAGATTCGTTGTTCGGGCTAGTTCGATATGGTAGAGCTGGGTGTTTCTTGGCCAGGATCGCTTGAGTATTTGGGGGTGGCGTTGTCGAAAAATTTTAGATCTTTTCTGTAGGATTGATTCTACTTCGAGTGCTCTTGTCGTAAACTAAGGAAATTACTTGCTTAAAAATTCAAAGGTTCAGTCTTTCCTGTTGCTGCTTTCTAAGTGTAATTTCTACTGTTGATGGTAGTTGGGAACATGGAATTAGAAATGGTTGGTGGAATCGTTGAATCGATCTGTTGAGGGTGTATTGATTGATTTCCTACATAAGATAGGTAGTATTATTAACAAGCACATGTTGATTGATTGCCTACACAAGATAGGTAATACGATTTGGCGTGGTTAAAATCATCGTTGGACATACCAAGATTATGCTATCTTGTTTTGTGTACCGTTGGTGTTTAATTAGGAATTGAAATTTTGTATGCCTTTAGTTGTTTGATCAATTCAGTATTGAAATGTTTGTTCAACTACTTTGCGATCAATTGAGTCAGTTTGAAATAATGATATGTGAACGCTTTGAATGATTGGCCTTGTGATGGTTGGCAACTCAAATCTCATAATTTGATCAGAGAAAAGTTAACTTCCCCATGATATGGTTTTGGTGTAGGCTATCTTTGTTCACATTAGATGTGACCGCGGCATAATTAACATTTGTCTACTTAATGCAGGAGTTTAAGGCAACTATGGAACCACTGCAGTTTGTTCCCAACATTCGATCTGGTAGTTTTGTTGATATTTGATGTAGGTGGTACATGGAAGATGAACATATCCGAATTGATGATCTTTCAGGTCATCTTGGCTCATCGCTGATGTGCCCGGCACCTATTGCCTTCTATGGGGTATATATGAGGTACAACAGGTGTTTATCATACTGTAAATCTTCAATAATACGAGATGAATTGACTGTGTTGTTGCTTTTTAGGTTTTTGATGGCCATGGGGTTCGGATGCAATGTACCTACGTAAAAGGTATGCGATAAGGTTGTTCTATGAGGATTCTCAATTCTACAAGCATACAAGAAGATGAAACATTTTCTCGAATCATGAGAATTCAAATCAGAGAGTGTTCTTGAATGCGCACTTGTTTTGCCGATGATTTGGCCGTTAGCCGATCTTTGGGGACCACAACTCTTATAGACCAAAACTCTCTACAACGAAAAAGATTATTATCCTAAAGGATGCTAGGTATGACAACAAGATTTAGTTATACAATATACAAATCTTATGAATTATTGTCCTTTTCAGACACCTCGTTCTATATTATAATTCATTCATATCAGAATCTTCTATGATACCAGCTTGAATTGACTAGGTTGTTGCTCTTTAGGTTTTTGATGACCATGGGGTTCGATGCGAGCCTACATGAAAAGCCATGCGATAAGGTTGTTCTTGAGGATTATGAATTCTACAAGCATCACAAGAAGATGAGACATTGTCGGACCCAAATATGCAAATATGGACCTCTATGTATAATGCACTAGTCTAAGATCACGCTTAGTGCACACAAAGGTCAACATAGATGAATATTATTCCACACAAAATGAATATAAGAATAAAAACTAATTTGATTAATAAATGACTTGCCAGACCTTATGGTCGAAGTTTACATTTATTGTTACCAGGTATGACACTAAATAAAGAGACAACAACGGAACTAAACAACTCCAATGGGAACCCATTGACTTGCCACAGTAATCGACTAGGATCAAGACCTAGTGATCACCCTCCTCGAAAACTCCTCCTCGAAAGCAAACGGAGACTCATCCACTTCATCCTAATGATTGCAAGAAGAATGAGTACCTGTACTCAACAAGTTGTACCACAGAATGCAATTATAGACGATGGATTATTCCAAAGGGAAATGGCTTCTATGATTATTTAAAAAAAACAATATTTGCAATTGAATACAAACAATAGATTGAAAGTGAAATTTAAAACAAATAAACAATAATGGTTTAACAATTATTTTCACAATGAACACGAAGCCAAATCAATTTATTCTACACAGCCATATGAGTTCAAATCACACAGCAGCCCCTTCCCAAAAGTTTTATGAAAATCTACCCCTTGTATAAAATCCCCGAGCATGTCCATGATCGTGGACATGGCTATTCGAATAAATTTACTAACACTTTGTAGAGATTTGTATACTTTACCCACAATATATAACTAGTGTAGTTAGCACCAATCATAACAAAACCTTTCCAAAACTTCATCTGACAATTGACCTCCCGATGTATTCCCACTGTCGCACCAACCCCGACGAGGTGCTTTGGTCTGACGTACATCGTTGGACTTGGAGACGCGAATCGCCTCATAAGTGTGACCCACACAAGAATACACACCTCCACCCTAGCACACAGCCTAACCTACATGCCCGACTAGTCAATGCCAAGATTTCAGAGCTTACTTGTTAGGCTGTACATACCGTGCATGTGGTCATGCGCTATGGCTTAGTTCAAAAGCGCACAAAGTTAAATCCTTAATTGATCAAGGCGAGACTACCAAATTTCTAACCAAATTACCAAGCTTCATACTTTTCCAAGTAACAAGTTCCACCATATCATAATTTTTTCACTGCCTCCGCCTAAATCTTTTCCTACCTGTTGGTTAAGTGTATCACTTGCCATCAACGAGTAACAACACACATCACACAGTTTTAACACAAAGTTCCATAATCACTTAGTCAAATTTAGATTTGCAACTCAAAATGATGTCATTAACCTGTTGCATGGCTAAACAGACTATTCGTGTCTAACCAACCCACATTGGTGCTATGGTAATACCAACTAATAATTAAGCAAGCTAGGGTGATAAAAGATCATGGTAATACAAGGAGCAAAATGGATATAATCAAATAGGTGTATAGCTAATCCCAAAACATTTAAAGAATTACATACTTAAAATAACATACAGTAGTTTGAATTAAAGTAATTTTAAAAAACTGGGTTCAACAAGGTCAAATATACAACTTATCTTGGAACAAGTCTTGGTATTGGTCTTGAGCTTGATCAACTCTTCCTTCCTCAAAAGCTCCAAAGTATCAACATCTACTCGCAAATGAAAGTGAAAACCCAAATAAATACAAAACAGAGTAACAAATAAACTCCAAAAATTAAATAAAAATCTTAGGAAGGTAGAGCTTGAATTTATATGAACTTAGAAACTTGAATAGGTTCAATCAGAGTTCATACGAGGAAAAACAGGCTCTTAGAAGATTTAGATCTAAGAAAAAGAGAAAGAGAACACTATTTCAAATTTTCAAAATTTTCTTTTTAAAATGAAATTCCAAAATATTGCATCAACATGATGCCAACAATGAATTTCGGAATTAAAAGAAAATATATAAAAAATAAGGAATAGAGGTCGATAGGGACCCACGCCTATGGATCGTCCATGGCTATGGTCTATTGGTCTATGGCTCATGGTTCTATGGAACAGTGGGCTGACATGTGGGGTCCACATGTCTGAGACACGGTCCACCGTGAACCAGGTCCACATCGCTATGGCTCGAGGTTGGATTTGGGTTTGCCACGTGAGTTGCCACGCGATGCTGACGAGGATCACACACTATTACAAAAAGGCTAATACTAGACGCCTCATCACAGACAGTTGACCAAAACCATATGTATTACATGCAATCACATATGGTTTTGGTTTAGAGATCATCTATGTTACTGGTTGCGCTAAAAACCGTCTGTGAAGAGGTAATATCACAGACGGTTCATATTAAAAACCGTCTGTAAAGTATCACAGATGGTTCTAAACACGAACCGTCTATGTAGACTTCACAGAAGGTTTTTAACTATAATCATCTGTGATAATATCGCTACATCTCCCTGATGAGTTTCTTCATGCCGTCATCGCCGATGCGTCCAACCGGGAGTGCAGGCAGTGTTGGAGGCTCGCTGTAGACGCGGTCCAGGAGGCGATGTGGAAGAAGATGGCCGAGCCGCTGGGCCGGGTGTGGGCACTGTCGGAGGATTTGCCACCGTGCACGAGCATCGATCGCGCGTGATTTTAAAGGGTGGGACGACTACGTCATCTTCTGTAGCAACGACTGTAGGATTAGGCATGAGTATGCCAAGTTCTTTGGACAGGTGTTAAACTACTTGCCGTAAAATTAAATACTATCACATGACAGCATTAATTACTGACCGTTGAAAAACAAGTATATCCCTTTGTCTTCAATTTTGCTGTTTATTACCCTAGAATTCACTTATTTATTGCGAATTGTAGATACCTCATGTGGTTAAGTGCATGGAGAACACCAAAACGCCACGCCCCATGCTAGTAAAAACATGGTTATATATTGAAGTTTGAACCTTATCACGCATTTGCTCTATATTGAACTGCTCGTGATGGTATTTATCACGCATTTGTTCTATATTGGAACCGTCTGTGATGTCCAACCCTATTTATATTCGGACTCTAGGGTTTGCCCGTGCCCCCCACTCAAACGATTAGTTTCATCACGGTGCACTAGGGTTCGGGCTCCCACATCTTCATGAGCCCAGCACCACCTCCTCCTCGAGCTACTTAGCGTGCCTCCTCCCCGAGCCTGCCGCCTCCTCCCCGAGCCCGAGCCACTATCTCCCCGAACCCGACGCCCCTCCTCCCTCGAGCCTAGCGTGCTCCCCGAGAGACGTCACCGGCTTCCTCGACGGCACCTCCTCCTCGAGCCTGGTGCGCCTCCTCCTCCTCAGCACGAGCCACCGCCTCCTCCTCTAGCTCGGCGCGCCTCCTCCCCTGAGCCCGCCTCGTCCTCCCTGAGCCCGAGCCGTCGCCTCTTGCCATCCCTTCGTGGGTTGTTTGTGTTTTTCAGAATTGATGTTGTCGATTGCCTTCTATCTTTAGTGGTATGAATTCTCTAAAATTAAGTCATCTAACATGACTTTACAATTTCCTAGCATTCATTCATAATCCTTGATGAGATATGAAATGAATCTTCAGGGACAATAGGATGAACTGTATATGAATAATTTTGGAATCAAAGCTTATGAATATATGGAATCAAAATCCTTGCACACAGTTTGCACATATGAATGTAAACAAACTTCTACATGGATAGAGGCGAGTTTCTACAGGTTGCTGCTTTTATCTACTTGACATGAAAACCGCAAATGTTACTAGTTGTGTTCACTAATGAGATATGAAATGAATCTCCAGGGATAATAGGATAAACTGTATATGAATAATTTTGGAATCAAAGCTTATGAATCTATGGAATTAAAATCCTTAAGCATAGTTTGCACATATGAATGTAAACGAACTTCTACATGGATAGAGGTGAGTTTCTATAGGTTGTCGCTTTTATCTCGCCGCTTCCCACCTTATTAAGTATTTCAATCTTATTTGTAATTTTAGATTGCTTATTATCTTATTCTTGCTTGTTCTTCGATTACATGTAGGAATAGATCTTCGTGGTCGTCGATCGTGCTTCTAGCAAGGTCGATAATCTAACTCGGAGTTGGTTCAACGATTGCTAGGCATATTGGTCGTGTACCATTGGTAGCCGAATCATGAGAGTCATCTCCACCCAAATTGAGTTATCCCGCTCATCGAAAGATCGGGACACCCATTGTCGCATCAGGTGGTATCAGTGCTTTCGTTCATCGGTGAGAATTTTCCTTTACCTACAAATTCACTTAAAAAATTAGGGTTAGTTCATTCTGTCCAAACCAATCCATGCTTACATTTTTTCTTTTCACTTATGTGTTGAATTCTTGGTTGCATCGTCGTGTCAGGTTGCTGATTTCTAGTTCTAGTTTTTGTCTAGTTTATCATTGTCTAGTTTGCATCTCGATCTTCGTGTTCCTTTACGTAGCTTCATCATTGTGTCCAACTTCGCGCCAAACAATCTCCCGCCGCTCTCTACCATGGGAACTAAAACCTCCTACCATCGTTGTTGCGACAACAAAAACCTGCTGCCATCGTTGTCGTGGCAACCACAATCTCTACCGCTGTTGCCATTCCCTGCTGTGGCAGCCACAACCTCCTACCGCCACCGCGGGCAACCAAAACCTCCTCGCCATCGCCGCCGTGGCAACCACAATCTTTCCGCCACGCCACTCCTCGTCAAGCAAACTAAAACGGCTTGTCGCCACGATCACGCCACCACGGTAGCCATCACCTTCCGCCGCCAATGCCACACCTCGCCACTTAAATCAATTCCTACCGCATCAGATCGCCGCGTCACGCCGCCACCAAGAATGATCGATCCCGCCGCCATATTGTTGCCGCGGCAACCAAAAAATCCTGCCACCGCTGCCGCGGCAACCACAACACCACCGACCGCCGCAGCGACATCGCTGCCACGACAACCGAAAACACATGCCATCACGCCATTCGCGCCACAAAGACCCAATCGCATCGCCGCCGCCGCCGGCAACCGAAAACTCGCCGCTGCAGCAATATTTCATTGTCATGCACTTGATCGCTTCGCCGCCGCCACCACACCATCGTCGGGCAACCAAAATCGCCACCGCCGCTTATTTGTCGCCGCGGATACCGATTGCTTTTTCCATCACCGCCACACGCCACCGCCAGAGCCGATCGCCTTACCGCCGCCGCTTATCTCTCGTCAGGTAGCTAAACGCTTGACGCCGCTGTTTTGTACTTGCCGCAACTACCAACAAGCTTTACCGCCGCCGCCATCACTCGCCGTGGCGTACCAAACCACCGCCGAGCTACCTTTTCTCCTATCACAAGCAACCGATTTAGTTTGCAATTCGATTTTGAGTTTCCAGCTGTTTTTTGCCAAGTAATTTTTGTTTTGGTGAAAAGAATTAGGTTCAGCTCAAGGAAAAGAGGAGGGAAAAAAAGTGGGGGAAAAAGAGTGTCCTCCTTCCTAAAATTGAAAAGGCCAAACTTTCGCCAAAAACAATGGAAGATATAGCAGTTTCAAACTTGAACCCGAGTCGGTTTCGAGTCCGAGTAGGATTATGTTTCTGAGACACTTTCAGTAAAACAGGCATAACTTTTTCATACGGTGTCCGTTTTGGACGTTCTTGTGCTGATTGGAAAGCTAACGAAAAGGCTCATCCTTTCCACCTAAGCCCCTAGTTACCCTCTGGGGGCCCAAAAATCGGCCATCTTCGGCCCCGAATTTGTGTCGCAAGTTTTCAGTTTCAGTTTTTGCCATTTATTTCGGTTTTCCCTTCCGAATTTGGGGTTCGCCTCAACTGCAAAGTTGTAGATCTCATCAAAACCTTTTAAAAGAGCATATATAAGCCATATAAAACTTTGCTTGTTCATCTTTTGAGACTAGCTATTTTTTACCGTTTAAACTAGAGGGTTGTTTACATTGCACGTTATTCTGATTTTGTGCTCTACATCGTGTGAACAATCTTGTGCTCCTACAAAAGAGTTTAAGTAGTTGGCTAGCGTCTCTCCTAGCACTTGGTGTGAGAATTTTCTATGATTATATCAAGTCACATTGATCTTTGCACGTGCATTCATACACTTCTCTTAGTAGGCTTTGATTAGCATGCTCTTTCTAGGCTAGGATCAGCAACATTGACTAGTACTTTGAGCAATTTTTCAACTTGCATTTACTAATTTGATTGTTGCTAATCCTTGCTACTATATTGAAGCCTATCTTAGCTCCGCCTACTACCATTGTACAAGTATTAGTTGCTTGCAATCGCTTTGTCAATCTTCGGAGAGTGTTTGACATCGACACTAGTTGAAGGTCACCTGTTTGCTTGATAAGAATTGGTAAGAACTTCGTATTAGCTTGAGTATGAGCGACTTTGAGCCTCTAGATCCTAGTGGTTGATAGAAACATATACTTGTGATTTGTTTCCTTGTTTTGTACTAACTATGGTAGGTTCACGGAATGATTACAAGATAGATCCACGTCTTCTTCGAGCCATTGAACGGGAGTGCAAGAAAGTCAACGAGAAAGATGCACACTTGAGACAAGTTTCTCCACCACGGGAGGTACATGATCGTGATAGTACGTCTAGTAAAACTAAACTCACTATGCCTTCTTTTGCTAGGAATTATGATCCTGATGCTTATCTCATATGGGAATTAGTTGTACAACAATTATTTGCATGCCATGAATTTCCTAATCATCTGAAAATTAGGGCTGTTACCTGTGAGTTTACTGATTTTGCATCCATTTGGTGGAGTGAATATTGTCGTACTAATCAGAACATACCTAGAACATGAGATGTTTTGAAGAGAGCAATGAGACATAGATTTGTACCTTCATATTATTCTCGTGAATTGCTTAATAAATTGTAACGCTTAAGATAAGGTAGTAGTTATGTAGAGGAATATTATCAAGAATTGCAAACTGGTTTGTTGCGTTGTGGTTTAAATGAAACAAAATATGCTAAGATGGCTAGATTTTTGGGAGGTTTAAATTGTGAAATTCAGGATAAACTTGTTTATCAACCTCCAACTGTCTCTTGCTTGTTTCTTCTTGCTTGCAAAGTTGAAAAGGAAGTACAGGGACGACAATCCAAGACTAGTCGTGCACTTCCGTCGACTTCCACTACACCTTCACGTGTACAAGAAACAAACAAGCGCATGATACACACATCCGCATCAATATCATCTTCGGTTGCTTCTTCTTCAGCTGCACTGTCGACGATCGAGTCGCCGATCTTACAAAATAAATAGAGAAAAATGGCAAAGAGTTCTTGGGAGAGAATGGTATTGCTCTTTATTGCTATGAACTGGCTGTTACAAGGGGTGTCCTCGACAAGGCAGTGGGCTAATCCTAATTACACTGAGCATAATGCTTGCTATACTGTAGAATCAAATTCGAAACATGAATCTAATGCTGATTGTCGTGCTTCAATCTGATGCAGTTCGATCCGTGCTCCATGTTTAAATAACCATCGAAGAGGTGGTAGTTACTCCTTGAAGAGACACCTGTTGAAAATACCGCGACTGGTCGGAGCGAGGCAGCGGTTGATAAAGTACCAACCGTTCGGTGGTTGTGTGTCTGTGAGACCCTCAACCGTATGGTGGTTGTTGTCAGTATCTTAGGACCATGAAACGTCGCGTGGTATGGAGAAAGTATGACATGTGTTCTATTCATCACACGGTAAGGAATAAACATGGAGTTAGATCCGAATGCTAGTTCATTGCTTCTACGAAAGCATATCCGTCAGGATCGGGCAGGATCTCATCCGATCAGGATACTTATTATGTAATGTCTGGAATCTTTACAACCACAAGGGTCGTTAGCCTTAGGAGTTACGACCATGAAGACATATAGTTTTTTTTGTTATGTATTAAAGTAATACATGGAGACTTTAATCCTTGTCAGCTAGCCCCTGAACTTTAAGTGAATTGGTCGTATGAACACTTTTTCCTGATGAAGTCGTATCGGGCAGACCCTTATTTAATTTCGTGACATACGAGATGGTCTATATTCACTTTAAGGTTGAGATATTGCTTTCGGACCCGAAGAGTTTTTCTGTCTGTTGGACTTTGGTTTGTGTCCGTTAGACTTTAGGTAACTCCCCGATGCAGTTCAAGAATTACGGCTATAAAATCCCTTTAGTGCAAGACTTTAGGGGTTTTACGTCTTCTGCTTTCCCTTTTCATCTCCTGAGAGAAACAATTGTCTCTGACCTCCTTTTGTCTACAACCTTTTATGACCTCCTTTCTTCCTTTATCCAAAACTCAGGCATGTCGGAATTTATCGTCAACTGGTCTGTTTCTGATTTGAGCTTTGAAGAAACTTGAGAGCTTTGATAAGATCGGGTTGCTTCCTGACAAGGACCTGATTTCTTGGAGATCGCCGACGGAGAGCATTCACCGAGCAACGAAGATGGGAAAATTCCAGTTTTCTCGTGATATATCGAATGCAGATTCGCTGCCGCTCTACTCCTTCCTTCCCAAGATTTTGGAGCATTATGGAGTTGAATTGGTGAACCTTGCTCCCAACGCCATCACCAACCTTAGAGTCTTCGCTCATCTCTCAGAAAGCGATTTGGGGATTGTCAGAGATCTAGATCTCTTCAAGTACTACTACGTAATGGCGGTCGGGGAAGACGATCGAGATGCCTGGAGAGTGCACCTTGAGCCTCCATGACGGAAAGGCTGATGAGTACATTCGCATGTACTCAAAGTCTTCGTGGTTATCATGGAAGAAGAGCTGGTTCTACATGACGGTCACTCAAAAAGACAACCTTTATTATACTGGTAAGAAAGCGGTCGAGAATCCAGAGTGACGCTCCTCCGTGGAGAAGAAGGAAAAAGTGGGGAGATGGGTCGAAGCCATCCAACTCCTTAGTGTCAGGGGTTTAACCTTCTAGCACGTGGTAAGGGATTTCTCCACACGCCGGATTAGTCCCTTGAAGGCCCGAGCACATTCGATGCTCTGGTACATTGGTCGTGACGACGTGGCCAAAGATTCCAAGGAGGGTAAGTCCTGAAAGATTCCGACTAGTTTTCTTACATTAGTTGATGACTTTTGTGATCCTAAAGTCTCTTGTTTATCCTTACAGCTCTTTCTCCTGATGAAATCAGAAGCCGGATCAAAATGATCTGCGCCGGAGAGCTTGGCGAGAAGGATGATTTTCTCGAATTTTAGCGGTTGTTTCCACAAACAAGTGGGCTGAGAGACTGAAGGTAAAAATATCAACCACTTTTCATCATTTATATATTTTCCGATGGGTTTACCATAAATCCTCTTTGATGTGCAGTCGGTCGGATTAATGATCAATGAGGCCACTGAAAGTTGTGAGCCGATTGATGCTCCGACCACTCCAACGACCACCCGAGATGGTGGTTTTATAGCGGTAGGTAACCGAACAGAAATGTATAATCCAGATGATGGATTTTTGGTCACCTAATCAACTTTGATTGTTAATTAGGTGGTTGTCGTGGACCCCAATGTAGTCACTCAGGACCTACCAGTTGCTATTGGAGTAACTGTTTTGGGGGTCAATGAATCAACACCTTCCGACCAAATGGTCAGGGATGTTATTCTCGATCAACTGGTCGAGAATATTTATTCTGTCCTCCAGTTGGAGGATGTGAAGGGTCTAACTAGCCCTATCGGTTCAAGACCGGTGAAGTTGGTCAAACAGAAGAAAAGGAAAGCGAGCACGACAGATTTTGCTTCAGCGCGCTTGAAACTAAAGACCAAGAAAATGACCAGGTACGTATACATAAAAGAAGGACTTATGTAAGTACTTATCTCTGGTGTTTTTAGAGTCTTGAGCTTCTTTTCTTCTTGTCATTGTAGATCCTCTTGTATTTCGGTCGATTTCAACCAGGGCACCCCTCAGGAGAAAGGTCTTGAGGAGAAAGAGGTTGAGCTAGCTCCTGAGCAGGTGGCAGCGTTAGCGCCTGCTCAAGAACTCGTGGTGGCTCCAACCCCACCTGCAGAGGTGGTGGTTCCTGAGGAATCTCAGCAGGTTCCGATCCTTGATGGAAATTCTTCTCTTCGAGTTGCCTTTCCTCGTCACTTTTGAATCTTCAAAGATGAAGATCTTAATGAAGATTAGGGAAGAATTTCAGACCATCAAGCAAAGACGAGTCCTGACTCTATTTTTGCCGAATATAACAATATGGCAATCCAGGTAATCTTCCATGACCACTTTAATAGCATTTCCCTTAAAAATACTTAAAGGAGTTTGCTATTTTTTGTAGCATTTGGTGGAGAATTTCGCTGTGGTTGGAGGACTGACCCAGTGAATAAATCTCTTTGAGAAAAAGAACTCCGAATTAGAAAGTAAGTATCCTTTTGGTGCCGCTTTCTCTCCTTTACCATTTGGATCTTTTTCTGTTAACCAATTTCTGCCTTTATCGTGTTTGATAGATTCGAGAAACTTAATAAGAAGTTATGGCTACGGAAGCCATAATTGCCAAGTTTAAAGAAGAATGTGAAAACAAGGACCGGTCGATTGAATACCTGACTACTAGGCACAAGGAAGTCCTTGAGACTATTGAGAAGAAGAGCAAAGGTAATCGGTCGAACTCAACCAAGCAGCTTTTTTTTCTAGTCAGATGTACTCATTCTTTGGTTTACTCTGCAGAGAAAACTCGTGTATTGAAGAGAATGTAAAAGCTCTTGAGTTCGAAAGGCAGTAAGGAGGCAGCTTTTGGGCAAAATCTTGAAGAGAAGGTCAAAGCTTTGAACAAGATGCTCTTCGATATGGGATCGGAAACGCAACTGCCCAATTTATGAGATCCTAAGGAGAAGAACAACTACCTTGGCCAACAGCTCGAAGACCTCAGTAGTGCCCTCAAGACAACTCGGGAGAACCATGCGTAGGCTTTGTTTAAAGCTGTCAAGCATAGAGTTAGTTTGCTTTGGCAAAGCTAAAAGTCTCCGACCTCACCATAAATTTGCAAGCTGTTGAGGAAGACTTCAACTGCTTGGGAGAGGAAGCAACCAAAGTTTTTGAAGAAATGGCACCTCTCGGACATAAGGTCACGGAGGAAATAGAGCTTGGGTCTACAACACGTAGCGACCAATGTGGTGGCTCCGAGAAGTAAATGATTGTAATATTTAGACTATTGTAAATAAAACTTACCTTTTATCATCAATGAAATCTTTGTTTTGTCTTCTTAAATTCGTTGAGAACTCATATATTCCCTAACCCCCATTTGCTTGTATTAGTAGAAGAACTTTACTAAAGAAGTAGTAGACCAAGAAAATTGGCAATAGCTATGACCACTATAAAGTATATGTTGATTATGTTATAAAATGATCTATGGATCACTAGGAAATCAATGTGGTTGGAACCAACAGATGACTTCGACTAGTTTTAGATCGCCCACAATCGAAATCTTGTGTAGTACCTTGTGTGGTTGGAAGATGTATAAGACTTGTATTGATGATAAGGAATCATGCAAAATGTATGCAAAAAATGACAAGTGAACTTATTTATATATCTTATTCAAAACCGGTCGTAAAAGTTGCTAAGTATCGAGACTAAGAGAAACACTTCGCAAACGTGTTCATGGTCAAGTTTCGATCGGCAAAGAAGGATCGTAAGGAATGGAACGTCATAGGAAGCTCCTTCCAGCAAGGTGACCACGCAAGGAGAAGGAGAGACTTCGACTAGGAGGCTTTCCATGTCCCCACCAAGAGCCAAAACAAGAGTAGAACAGAATGTTGAAGGTAAGAAATGCGCTCCAAATCTTAAGCATATAAAGTACTATATGTAGTTGTTTGTGTGATGCTCTTGTTACTCATATATTTCTTTAAGAAAATAGTGTTGGTCATGCGTAAAAACCATTATCTGAATGGTCACGACTAGGACCCTTATGGCGCTTTGACTTGTATGTCGTAGCCATAGAGTAATAGAGATCCTTAAAAAGGGATATCGGAGAGAATCTGGTCTTCTCCGACTAATTAGACAACAATAGTATGCAAACCAGATGATGAGACAGACATATAAACAATATCATTCGTCGCAAAGTAAAGGAAATGCATCTTTATTAAAAAATTGAAAAGAAAATGAAAATACAATTACACAAAGAACTTACGCAATTGATCAATATTCCAAGAGTTTGACAGAACACGTCCGTCTGACATAGCTAGTCGTACCGAACCAGGTCTAGTGACTTTGGCCACAGTTTATGGACCTTCCCATTTGGGAGATAGTTTATTGCAATTAGCTTGGTTCTGAATTCGTCGTAGAACCAAATCACCTACAACTAGGCTGCGAGGTTGCACCTTACAACTGTGGTACCTTCGCATGGCTTGTTGGTAAACAGCCGATCGTATGAGGGCTTGGTTTCGTCGTTCTTCAAGGAAATTGATGTCGCGAGACTTCGTTTTATCTGATTGTTCTCATTGAAACAATCAGTGCGAGCAGAGCCAATTTTTAGTTCTAGAGGAAGCATAGCTTCAGCACCGTATACCAGAAAAATAGCGTTTCACTGGTCGCATGACTAGTCATGGTTCGAACGGCCCATAATACAGAAGGAAGTTCTTGAACCCAAGCTCCTGACCATGTGATTAACTAGTCGAACACTGCTGCTTTCACTCCTTGCATTATGATACCATTGGTCCGCTCAACTGCTCCATTGCTCTGCAGATGAGCGACAGAAGCGAAATGTATCTTGATACCTAGAATTCCTGAAAATTTCCGCTAGAGAATTGAGTACCGTTGTCTGTGATTATATGACTGGGTATGCCAAATCGTGTGATGACGTTTTTTGTGAGAAACCTCTTAGCGGCTTCAGTCGTTGTTTTAACAATTGGCTTGGCTTCTATCCATTTTGTAAACATGTCAATCATGACGAAAAGAAATTCGAAGCCCCCGGGTGCTCTTGGGAAAGGTCTCAGAATGTCTAGTTCCCAGGTTGCAAAAGGCCAAGAAAGAGGTATGGTTTGCAAAGCTTATGTCAGCTGATGTACTTGTCGAGTATGAAATTGACACTATACGCACTTCGTCACGATCTCTTTTGCATCGTGAAGGGCAGTTGGCCAGTAGTATACTTGCCTGAAGGCTTTACCGACCAATGTTCTGTAGGAATGATATGCTCCACAGAATCCTTCATGAATGTCGGATAGCAACTTAATGCCATCCATTTGAGATATGCATCTCATCAACACTCCATGAGATCTTTTTTTATACAAGGTACTTTCAACTAGAGTGTATGATTTGGCTTTTTGAGCTATACAATCAGCCTCTACATGATCTTTAGGAATAATGCCATACTGAAGATAATTGTAGATCAACGTCATCCAATCTCTACCGTGATCGTTTTGTACGACATGTGGAGCATCCATGTTCTCAGTATCGATTTGTACGACCTCGAGTGAAACATCTATGTCCTCGGAAAGCTCGACCACCAAGGGTGAATCGAGTTGCTTGAGAAAAACTCCAAGTGGGACAGGTGACCTGGTGGAGGCCATCCGTACTAACTGGTATGCCAGAAAGTTTTCCTTTCTAGGAATGTGTTGGTTCTGGAAATCGAAGAAGTGCTTTTCGAGTTTCCGTACTTTCGCCAGATAAGATGACATCTTAGTACTTGAGCATTGGTACTCTTTCTCGACTTGATACGCTACTAGTTGAGAATCATCTTTCGCTAGTAATCTGCGAATCCTAAGCTCACGAGTTGCCTTGGTCCCGCCAAAGAAACCCTCATATTCTGTCACATTATTTGTAGTAGGAAAGTTTAGCTCGATGGCGTACTTGATGTGTTCGCCAGTAGGGAATATCAAGACAACTCCAGCCCCCGAGCCTATTGTAACAGCCTAAGACTCTTAAGTTAGATTAGTTAAGCATCCAATATGCATTTGTGAAATTTTGGGCTTGTCAAAACTTTTGTTGCAATTGAAAATATCAAACTCAAGTCAAACTTTTAACTCAAAGGAGATTCCAAAAGAAAACTGAAGTTAATGCTTGTAATAACCCTAGAAAATAATTTATTCAAATACTAGAATAATTACCATGAATAAATATATTTTTTGTCAAATTTTTAGAGCTTGTCTTAACCTCAAGAAAAATCAAGGCTCCTTAATTAAGTCTTTTCGGTCTTTGAAATTAAAATAAGTTTTTAAATCATTAAAAGTTATTTTTTAAAATTAACTTGGGTTTTATATTACCTTTGGAACCTATCTGCAAAATTTTGTAATTTTTAAAATTTATTTGCTATTTTCTAAACCCGGGTCAAAGTTGGGGGACTTGAAATCAAATCACCAATAATCGTTGAACTGGTTCGATCTAACCCTATTTCCAACCGGACCCGAACAAGACGGGCTTTTTATAGGGGCCCAGGTACCAGGGCGGCGAGGAGACGTAGAGATCGTGGCGGCGGCGGTTGCGGCTTCGAGCGAACTGGGCGCGGAGAAGGGGGAGAAGGTGGAGGGATAAGGCGGAGGTGGCGCGGGGTTGTGCGCACGCACGCGCGAATCTCGCGGGTGGTTGAGGTGATCGTTTGTGAAGCTCGCGTGTGCTCTACAATGGCGGCGGCGTTGGCTCGGCTGCGCGGGGAAGACAGTGAGGAGGAAGAAAGCAGGCGTGCCCACATGGCGGCGACAGGAAGAAAAAGGAAAGGAACAGAGGTGACATCCGGGCCGTTTGATTTAGATCGAACGATCCACAATGATGGGGCCGTTCGGACTGTCTGAAGAGTCCAGTGAAATCGGGCTGTTAAAATCAGATCGGACGGTCCACATTGATGTAACGTTCGGACTGTCAAAAGTTAACGAGATATGACCGCCCAAAATAAATCGACTACCGAGGTGAAATGTTGAGAACGCGCATGAAAGGGTCAGATGGGTCGCGTCTTAAGACGAGGATTTGATTTGGGCTGCAGTAGATTCGGCCCAAGCACTATTTGAGAGTTTTAAATGATTTAACAATTGTTTTAATTCTGATAATTCAAATAAGCTTTAGAAAATAGCAAATAAATTCCAAAAATTCTAGAAAAATTCACAGAAATTCCTAGAGTTAATTTGGACTTAAATAAAATAATTCCAACTGTTATTTGGTAATAGATTTTGCAATTAAATTTATTTTGGCTTTAAAATAATTAAGAAAAAGCTTTTAAAATTTCAAAAAATCCATAAAACTAATTAAGTTTTAATTTTTAACTAAAATTTGAAATTTTGGGCTATTACAAACCTACCCCCCTTAAAGGGAATCTCGACCCCGAGATTCAGACTTGGCCAGCAAAAAGGTGGGGTTACTCGGCTTTAAAATCTTCTTCTCGCTCCCAGGTGGCTTCTTCTTCTAAGTGATTGCTCCACTGGACCTTGCATGGACGGATGACTTTGCTTCTGGTGATTCGTTCTGCCACATCAAGGATCTTGATTGGCTGCTCCACATAGGTGAGGTCTTCCTGAAGATTGATGCTTTCAATTAGGGTTCCTTCTGTTGGCACTCTGAGACACTTCTTCAATTGAGAGACATGGAAGACATTGTGGACTGCAGATAAGGATGCTGGCAGCTCAAGCTGATACGCAACTTCACCTCTTCTTGCCAAAATCTTGTAAGGTCCCACAAATCCGGGTGCGAGTTTTACTTTTTGTCCGGAATCTTCTTACTCCTCTGAGTGGAGTAACTCTGAGATAGACAAAATCTCCTACTTCAAAGGTCAACTCTCTTTGACAGTTATCAGCATAACTCTTTTATCAGGATTGAGCCACTTTCAGGCATTCCTTTATTGCTTTAACCTTGCTTTCAGCTTCTTTGATCAACTCTGGTCCAAAGTATTTATGCTCTCCTACTTGATCCCAAAGGAGCGAAGTTTTGCATTTTCTGCCATACAAAGCTTCAAATGGAGACATCTACAAACTGGCTTGGTAGCTATTGTTTTACGAGAATTCTGCATAGGGCAAATTCTTGTCCCAACTTCTTCCATAATCAATGGCACAGGCTCGAAGCATGTCTTCATGAATTTGGTTGACACGTTCTGTCTGGCCATCTGTTTGATGATGATAAGCGGTGCTGAAATTGAGTCTGGTTCCCAAAGCTTCATGCAGGCTCTTCCAAAACCGAGAAGTGAACTGGGAACCTCTGTCGGATACGATCTTCTTGGGTACTCCGTGTAGACAAATGATCTTGGCCATGTACAATTTTGCTAGATTGCTGCTCTGGTAGGTGGTCTTGACTGGAATAAAGTGAACCACTTTAGTCAACCGGTCAATTATCGCCCAAATGGAATCACATCCTGATTGGGTCCTAGGAAGTCCAGTGATGAAATCCATACCAACTTCCTCCCAATTCCATTCGGGAATTGGTAATGGTTGCAACATTCTAGCGGGTCTTTGATGCTCTGCCTTGACTCGCTGACATACATCACAACGTGCAACGAACTCAGCGATTTCTTGCTTCATGCTGACCCACCAATATTTTTCCTTTAGATCCTGGTACATCTTGGTACTTTTGGGATGGATGGAATAAGGCGATTCATGAGCCTCTTTCCGAATCGACTCTTTTATCTCCTGCTGATTAGGTACACAGATGCGGTTTCCAAACCACACTGTTCCTTACTCATCTTCAGAAAATCCTGGGGCTTTACCTCTTCTCATATTCTTCTTGATTTCTTTGATGTCTTCATCTTCTAACCGCTCTCGATCGACTCAAGAGTTGGTTGAACTTCCAAAGCGTTCACACAACCCTGGTTGACAATCTCTAAGTTCAGGTGCTTCAGTTCTTCATATAATGCAGGCTGCTTCTTCTGAACCAAATGGTGTTGCAATACGCCTTTCTGCTCAGGGCATCTACAACCACATTTTCTTTGCCCGGATGATAATGGAATCCATGGTCGTAATCCTTTATCAACTGTAGCCATCTTCTCTGTTGGAGATTAAGTTCTAACTGGGTGAAGATGTACTTCAGACTCTTATGATCCATGAAAATCTCACAGTGGTTACCAATGAGATAATACCGCCAGATCATCAAAGCTTGCACAATTGCAGCTGACTCAAGATCATGAGTCAGATAATTCCCTTCGTGTGGCCTTAACTACCGGGATGCACAAGCCACAACTTTGCCTTCTTGCATCAGCACACACCCGAGTCCTTGACGAGATGCGTAGCAGAAAATCTCAAAGTCCTTATGGATATCTGGTAGAACTAGCACTAGTGCATAAACTAGTCTCTTCTTCAGCTCTTGAAAACTCTTCTCACAGGCATCTGTCCATTCAAATTTCTTCTCCTTCTTTAGAAGTTGAGTCATGAGTCTTGCGCTCTTGGAGAAACCTTCAATGAATCGAGGTAATAACCAACTAGACCGAGAAAACTTCTCACTTCAAAGGATCGATCCGGGGTTGTTTCTAATCCATTATCGCTTCAACCTTGGCGGTGATCTCATCGCAACTCCTCCTCACGACACAATATGTCCGAGGAAAGTTACTTTTGACTTAGCCAAAATTCACTCTTGCTGAATTTGGCATAAAGTTGGTGTTCCTTGAGTTTTTCCAGAATTATTCTGATATGCTTCTCATGCTCTTCTTCATCTTTTGAGTAGATAAGAATGTCATCGATGAAAACAACCACAAACTTATCCAAGAATTCCATGAACACTTTGTTCATCATATTCATGAAATAAGTAGGGGCGTTCGTCAAACCAAAGGACATTACATCAGAACTCGCATACCCATATCTAGTGGTTAAAGCAATTCCTGGGATATCTTCCGTCTCGATTTTCACGCCAGGTGATAGCCGGATCTCAGATCAATGTTCGAGAAGACGCTTGCTCCCTTCAGCTGATCAAACAGATCATCAATCCTGGGTAATGGGTACTTGTTCTTGATCGTCACCCCATTGAGCGATCTGTAATCCACACACATTCTCATATTATTGTTCTTCTTCTTGACAAATAGTACTGGTGCCCCCCATGGTGTTGAACTAGGTTAAATATATCCTTTGTTCTGCAATTCTTCAATCTGCTTCTTCAGCTCTGCTAATTCATTGGCCGACATTCTGTAGGGTCGCTTCGAAATTGGAGCAGTCCCGGGGACTAAGTCAATTAAGAACATTATCTCCCTATCCGGTGGCTTGCTGGGTAAATCATCGGGAAAAACATCTGGGTACTCTTGCACCACTGGTATATCTTCAAGTTTTACTTCCTTTAGGCTGGTTAGGATGGAACTTCCTCCGGTATAAGTCTTGGGCTTGAATTCAACTGAGATTCCTTGCTCATTAGTGAGAGTGATAGACCTGTTGGCACAGTCTATCTGTCCTTGATTCTTGGCTAGCCAGTCCATTCCAAGAATTACATCCAGACCTTGAGAATGCAAGACTATCAAGTCTACCAGAAAAGATACTCTGGATATTTCAAGGGTAAGGTTCGGGCATAGAGAACTAGTTCTCATTTCTGAGCCCAGGGAATGGATTATCGTAGGGTTAACTAAGGAAGAGATAGGTATCCCACATTTGCCCGCAAACTTATTTGAAACAAAGGAATGTGAAGCTCCGGAATCAAATAAGACTGAAGCTGGTATCGAATTAACAAGAACGTATCAAGAACAACATCCGGTCTTTGCTTAGGCTTCCTCTGCAAGTGACGTGATTCACACGCCCTTCGTGAATCGGACCGGCGGCTTTGAGGTGCGGTCATTGGTGGCCGAAACTCCAGATGTTGGCCTTTGCTGGTGCTACGGCTTGTCGCTTCTTTGGGCATTTATTGGCATAATACCCGCTTGCTGGTGCGGTGGGAAACAGTCACCCCCACTTTGAGGAAGTTGGGTTCTTCATAAACCGCTTTCCTGATGAATTGTTGCGGAGCCGAAGGTGTTGGGAGGCTGTGTTAGTGCTGGAGCTCTGGATGTAGAAGACTAGAATCTTCCACGCTGGGATGGCTAAGGCCGAGTGAAGCAAGGCTTGGGTAGTCCTCCGTAGTTGAACTTCGAGCGGCCATCCTCCGCTATGCTCTCCATCTCTTGGTGTTTGTACCTCTCGGCGGATAGCTTTGTTCAAGAATCGCTGGAAGTCGGTGAAGTCTCGGGAGATCGAGACGAACATAGAGTTCATCATTCACCTCTTCCAAGAATCGCTCCCGCCTCGTCTTCATCTTTGGCCACGCCTTACGGGCGTGGCGAGCAAGCTGGTTGAACCTATGCATACTACTCGCCACCGAAGCTGTTGCCTTAAGCGAACAAGCGGAACTCCTTCTTCTTCAAAGTCATTATTCCCGCGGGGATGTGTGCAAGGCGAAAAGCTTGCACAAACTCATTCCAGGAAATACTCTGAGCATCTACATGAGATTGCCTGAAATGATCCCACCACTTAGACGCGGACCATTCAACTGGTGAGAGGCAAACAAGACCTCTCACACAAGACATCGAAAGCAATATCCAATTTCTTCCCAATGGCACATTGCCAATTGTCAGCGTCCATGGGTTCTATGCTACTGGAGAAAGTCGGGGGACGCATGCGCATAAACTCTGACATTGTCACTCCCTGCGAAGGTGGAGGTGGAGCATGAGTCGCTGCTTGCACACTCAACACCTTTGAGTGATTGGGCCAAAGGTCGATCAGAGTCGTGATTGGCCATCATCGCACCAATCAGGTCCTTCAGTTGGTGGTGGTGGTGGTTGCTGAGTGGGGTTCTCTTGATAATCAGCATCTTCGTTCCCTTGGCCTCTGACGCTGCCACTGCCCATGCGGGTGGTCACCATCTGCTGGATCTTCCAAAGATTTAGAAGAGATAGAAAGAAAGATAGCACTAAGGGGGATAAATTTAAATAGCCCAAGAACACACAAACACAAGGCAAGAACAACTTTTTCAAAATAGTTCATTTATTAATTTATTTAATTTATTGATTATGGCTACCACAAAGGGGATTAGTAGCTCATAATTACGCAACTAATGAACGGACTAAGGAAAACAAATTTATAGGTACTAGGGTGTAGTCCGGCTCATCGGAGCTAGCCTCTTGACCTTGTAGTGAGCCAGCCTCCTCAACTATGATCTTCACCTTTCTTACGTAGCCTCCTGTGCTATCCTAGGTGGTACATGTGTCTTCCAGAGTGTTCCCTGTAGGCATAGTCCAATGCCTTCACCAGTCCACCTAGTGCGTTAGCTTGGGAGAGTCCTCATCTCTAGGTGAGCGAAGGTACTATCGAGTCCTGTTGGGATATGCATCGTGGTAATGGAACCCGGTGCTATGGAAGCGGCGGTCATAGGTGTAGCGGAGACGATGGATCGCTCTCTTGTCAAGATCCTCGATGCCATCGGCCAAGGTGTCAAGGCCGATTGAGCGCCAAACATGTGGAATCTTGTGTCGCAAGAAGGTTGAGAGAGTAGCACCTCTACTCTCCAAAGATGTCGCCCTCTCACCTTGTACTTGTAGCCTTAGTATGTTGGCCTCTTTTGTGATCCAGATCTTGCATCATATCCCAAAGAATCGCGGCCCAGTGTCCAATAAAAACTCCATGGGAAGTAGCATCGGATACTTCGACCATCTACAATTTTTGAAAGAGAGATGAGTTAGTAACCATTTTAAAGACAAGGGTTGAGAAGGACACCAGAGATATTCGAAATAGTTTTAGTTTTCAAAAATAAGTCCTTAGAGTAATTCTAAGGCCACGACCTACAGTCGATATGGCTCTGATACCACTTTTGTCGAACCCGGGAACGAAGGACCCCGAATTCTCTATGTTCATACACTAGTCCAGGATTTCCAGTCACTAGTACATACAGCCTTATCACAGCCTTAGTTTTTGAACCATCTGAATTTGTACGTCTGTGATAACGGTGGGTTATCACAGAAGGTTCAAAAACCGTATGTGATAGGGCATATCACAGACGGTTCTATTTACAAAACGTCTGTGATATGTCACGTATCACATATGGTTCTATTTATAAACCGCTTGTGATACGTGGGATATCACAGACGGTTCTATTTACAAACCGTCTGTGATATTATCAAATCACAGACGGTTTGTAAATAGAACCGTCTGTGATATCCTACATATCATAGACGGTTTTTAATGAAAACCGTCTGTGATACTGCTTTCACAGACGGTTTCAACGAAAAACCGTCTTCTGTGATAGTTCTTTATACAGAACTATTTATTATTATTATTTTTGGCTAGCCTCAGGAATTGCTAGCCATGCCCTCTGAAAATAAGCCTGCAGAAAACAGATACATCACAGATAATCAATTATTGATAACTCGAAGTGATCATTACTCAAAATAAATTACAAAAGAATTTATTCAAGTATTGTCGCTATAGTTACAATTGGATTACAATTGAGTCAATTGTTTGCAGGTGGTTGAGAGGTATCGACGCAGTGAAACTACGGGTCGATTTACAGTGAAAATCTTCGTTGGGGTTAACGATATGTGTCTTGATGAAGGCACGGATCTTCCCTCGAACCTCCATGATCTCTTGCGGAACGAGTCCATCTAAATCTATCATTAAGGCCTGTCGCTAGCAAGAGTAAAGTGGTAAGCATATATATTTAAATTTATAATTAGGAAATAATTATTTCGAGATTGACAAACATCGGGATCCTTCTTCTTAGTACTAATGATTTGCTGCATATGATGGCAAACGTAGAATGCACATAGCTCATCATTTTCTTGCTGGCGGCACTACAAAAATAGAATTACATATATAGGTATAGTCAGTTCGAGACGCATTATTATGAAGTATGATATAGGACTATTGTGTTATAGCGCGTACGGAAATTTTCGTCCTGTGTGTTAGTTTGGCGCTCGATCCAGTGTATGATCCTTCTTTGGCAACATAGGCGATGAACGACCTACATGATTCTAAAAAGTTATCCTCGGCCATTTCAAACGAAGGAAGACTACAATAGAGTTATGTATGGAGGAAATGAGCATACCTCTCGAGTATTCCTTGCAGAATGCTGAAGTCGTGCTTGTTGCGGACTAGGGAATCAAGGTATATCACCTATTCCTCCTTGGTATAATGACTAAGAGGATCCAGTGGTACCTACTCATGTATGTTGCTATAGTCATTAAACCTAAGTTCGTGCTGCGTATAAAGTACAAATGAAATTTGTATAGCAAGTAGTGAAGCACTTACCCCTGGTTGTAGGGCACTACTATGTACTGCTTGTTGTCTTGACGAAGCAATGCCGCCGTTATGTATTCCTCAACGAAGGATGCATCTTGTTCAATGGTTTGCATAGAGACCACGTGTGGGTCGAGGAAACCCACCAGTTCGGACCATTCCTCGGCTTGTTTCATCATGTATCTATACATAAGCAATGAGTTGTGATATTTATCGGTATTACGTGAATGTAGAACTTGATTGTACACACTACGATGTCCAACATCGTGAGAAGCGAGGCGCCGAGGCAAAGAGGTTGAATAGTTTGTATAGGTCGCTGAAGCCCACGACGAAGTTGCCCGACCGTTGAAGAAATGCTCATCCTTGTAATCGACGGTGATTCCAGATTGCATTGCCCCTTCTTTTCGTTCTTCCGCATGTACCGAGATGCAAAGATCGACAACCAAATCCGGCGTGGGCTATCTTGTGCCGAGCACAACGGTTTTCGATGGAGTATTTCGAGGGCCTCGGGGCGTTTTAATGTTCTTCGATTTTGATTTGGCCTTAATGACTTGCCCGCTTACATCCTTTCCTACGAGACGGCAGGGAACCGACTGATGGCATGCTTTTTTTGTTCCTTCGACGCTTCTCCACGGAACCGATGAGGTGTATACGAAGCGAAGGTTCATGTGGTGGAGTCATCAAGGTCCTGTTAGTGGCCTTCTAAAGAGGTGGAGTCATCGAGGGTCCCGTTGGAGAGGAATGGCCGTGTCGAGATCGCGGCACTGGTGGGTCTAGGGCAATGTCCTTCTTGGGCCACTAGATAAAAGTGTGCACGACATCCCCTAGTGTTCTGATGTCTTCGTTCGGGCGAATCTCCAGTGGGACGGCCATGAAATTGTCATGTACCATGTCCACCTGGACCCTGGCGTAACCCTATGCTAGCTGGGCACCGTATGGCACTGCCCCTTCTTGGTATGGATACAACATCCCCCGCCCAGCCTCAATAGAAATGGACCCAACCATCCTCACTTAGAGCTTGCAGGGCGTCGGTTCCTACAAAATGATACGCAATTAGCAAAGGCGTCTGATAGGTCTATCTTTGGTGCATTCCATAGATGTACATTACCTTGATGTCGTCTATCGGTAATTAGACGTCGTCATGTTCAGAATTTGGAGTGAACGTGACGCTACACCGATGTTGAGAAGGACTAGCTCCCAAAATAACGGGGGGCGGCTTGCGACTAGCTAAGGAGTTGATTCATTTGATCCTGTAATGCTGTTATCTGTCTTTAAAATTTTGCAATAAGCACCTGTTCCAAGCCAAGGCCACGCTCGCCTTGGATCTCTTTCTACTCCTATATCGTGTCGCGAATGCTTTGGAATCCATAACTCCAAGGTACATTAACCCCAAGGTTTCGCGTATGCACCGGTGCTCCTTGTTTCCTGTAACGTAGATAGTATATCCTTCTCCCTATCTGCTTGGAAAGAGCCTTCGGAAGTTTGGGCACTCAATGCACGCTGCAAGAGGTCATCGTGTTATTATAGACACTATGAAGTTATAGACTTATTAACAACTAGGTAGTTTGATATATTTACCACACGTTGGGACACTTCCTCGTCTGCTTGGTTTGGGAAAGAGATGCTGCCCGAAGACGTGACTTTTGCCCTCGCTCTTAACCAGCTTAAGGAATGCTTGTCTGTGATCTCAGGAAATGGCCTGGTCGCGTTCTCGTCCTCCGCTGCCCATTCCACGGATTTACCCGCATACCCAGCGGTGCCGAGTCTGTGAGGGTGAGTGTTTCGTGCCTGGAGAGCTTTGTGTGCCGCACTTTGCTCCTTAAATTCGGCCGTCGTCTTCATCCGCACAAACTCGTCCCATATATCCCGCGACAAGAATGGGTATTTCGCGAAGGGCGTCCGACCCGTGTTCACGTACTTCTTGACAAGAATGCTCTTGAAGGTCCTCCACGTGTGACACATCGCGAGCAACGCTTGCTGTTCCACGCATGCCTAGTCTGCTTCTGGGATAATGAACGAGGCTGAAAGTTCTGTCCACAGCGCGTCTCTCTCTACGCTCGTCAGAGACTTCCATTTTGATGTGGTGATGGGGACTCGTTCCCTTGCAAGTATCTCGCAGATGGTCTGAAATCTCGTTGCTGATCTCTGGGGACTTAGAGGGACCCCAACGTCACTGATCTCCGTGATGATCATCGGCATAAAGCAATTTCGATTTTCTCGCCATCTAAGCTTACGATCGCTATCGTCGAACATCCAGACGATTCGGCGACGCTTTCGTGATGGCGGCGAAGACTTGTGCCTTTGTTATCTTGCTCACTTGCTATCTATATAAGTTACATATGTAATAAAATAGATTGCAAGTGTCCCAAATCAACATATACATATGAAGTATCTCCATGTCATTTAAAATGAATAATATGCTCAACATGTGCAATATTAGCAAATAATCATAATTAATTCCAGCATAAATATGAAACAATAAAGCATTAATCCAATAGCATTTAAATGACCAAATTAACATAATCAAATATAAATCATTCAAGTCATTTAAATTAATTGAAATGGTAAACATATACCACATGTATATGAATGAAATTAGCACATAGCACAAAAATCACAGAGTAAACTTTCGGTCAAACAGGGAACCAATGTTGATTATACGCAGTACTTCATTATGTACATCTTTTTTCCAGTTTTACCATTGTGTCTCTTTAAATGCATAACGCTAAGTGAACTAAACCTACTGGACATGTGAGCTGTTCAACCCAATTTGGTACTAGAAAGCATGGTGTGCAAGCAATAATGTAGATATTTAGAGATGCTAATATTTCCAACTTCGATATTCACTCAATTCTCACCAACCAATTTGCCATGTAGAACAAGGAATATCTTAGTCCAAACTAAAAACAGAGAATGACATGTATGATCAATTATAAAATCAATGTGATTGTTATTCCAATTGAATAATTTCAGAAAGATCATATAATTACTTTGCATAGAAAACATCAAAACAAGTAATCATAGCCATACTATATTCACGAGTGGAGGATTCTTGACCTAACATAGATTCATCAGAACATTGCCATTCCAACTATGAATAATTCCATATATATATGCACGAACCATTAGTCAAATTCGTGGACAGGCAATGAAAAAAATGTTCAAGAACCATCTGGCATTAATCACAATAGCACCGAGTCCTACACATACTCATGCATTCCATACAAAGAATTTCATATCTGTGCAAATCCAAAATATGACCAAATCCTAACAAATCACAACCAAAATACTTCATATTATCCTATACATTTTCATCTAATTAGCAAATCCACGCGCATCTACACATTACAAATAAAAAGGGGATGAGGGAGGACAAGGTGGAAGGGTGGCACCGAGTTCTTAGCCTCTTACCTCCACGGCTCTAAGGGAAGAAGCGATGAGGGGAGAGTGAGGCCGCTGGAGAGGAATCGACAACGAGGGCACATGAGGAGGAGGCCGCAAGGCCGAGGACGGCGGCAGTCGTCGATGTCGAAGGCGATGGCGCCGAGGTCGAAGGCGGCGGTGTCGGGGCTTAAGGGGAGGTGAATGGGCGAGCCCTAGAGAAGGAGAACGAGCGCGCGTGAGCTTAAGGGGCTAAGGGCACTGGGGAGTGGAAGTGATGAGTAAGAGCAAAAACCCTAGCGGTTCCCTCCTTATAAAAGGCTATCACAGACGGTTCTATTATGGAACCGTCTGTGATAAGGAATTATAGACGGTTCTTAATAAGAACCGTCTGTGATACATTCCATATCACAAATGGTTCTATTTGTGATATGGAACGTATCACCGACGGTTCTTATTATTAAGAACTGTCTGTGATTCCTTATCATAGACGGTTCCATAATAGAACCGTCTATGATATCCTGACAAAACACGGTGATAAGTGATTGTCAAGTCCATATGAACCTGGTGACAAGTATGATGACATGTTCATAACACATTTGACTTCAAAAATTCATATCTAATTCAACTCAACTCCAAATCAAGTGAAACCAATTTTGATACTCCACATTACAATGAACGTCCACATTGACATCAATATCAAAGATGACAAGTCCTTAACACATTAATACATGACAATTCCACGTTGACATCAAAATATATGAGAGATTACAAGTCCATAACACATGATGTTATGGAATAAATTAATTACAATGGAGTAAATTCTTAATTAACATATAGCCCTTCATGATGATCGATGCGCATATATCTAGCTTCCTCACTGGGTTCTTCCTCGAGCCTAATGCCGTCTCCGAAAGGAGGCAACGCGTCAAATTGATTGTACTCTTCCTCATCCACGATATTCTCAACTCCGAGAATCCTTCTTTTCCATGAAGAACAATGTAGCGGTTCTTATTTGCCGTCTCATACATAAAAACTTGAATAACTTGCTTAGCAAGTACGAATGGTTTGTCCTTGTATCCCACACATTTGAGGTCCACAAGGGTGATGCCGCATTTGTCGACCTTCACAACTTGCGGAAGTTTAATCCAATGGCATCGAAACAGGGGATCTTAAAAAGTACATAGTCGAGCTCCTAAATCTCCTCTCATTTAACCCATAGTAGGAGTTCAACCCGTGCCACAAGCGGTATTGAATCGCCGTCGTGAAAGCGCATCTATCACGATACCGCTTATTCTCGATCAGGTCTTCCTAAATGTGTACCCATTTATGTCGATTCTTGCTATGTCACAATTGTAAATTGTGGCCCTTTTACCAACCATAGCAGTAGATCATCACTTGATGAATTCCCGATGAATCGCACCTTTAACCATTTGTTGAACCGACGACAGTGCTTTCTCGTGATCCAAACCTCCAACCGGTGCGGATTCTGCTATGCACCATGTCTTTGTGCTCGCTGATGTCACGGGGACACTTGGGTCATGTGTTGCAAGACCGTGAAATGGGCTTGAGCATACGTATCCAAATTGGGAGTGATTGATTTCCTTCCGATGATTCCGTTACCATCCAGTCTCCCTCATGACGAGATAGAGGAACATCTATCGCTCCACCGAGCCATGTAGTCGACGCAGAACTCAATGACCTCTTCGGTTGCATAACCTTCGATGATGCTGCCCTCGGTCGAGATCGATTCCGTTCAGTAGGACTTGAGAATTCCCATGTACCTCTCGAACGGGTACATATGACGAGGAACACAGTCCAAGATATCTTTATCTCTTTCACAAGGTGAACAATGAGATGGACCATGATATCAAAAAATAACGGAGGGAAATACATCTCAAGATGACATAGAGTCATCACCACCTCGGCCTATAGAGCATCTAGTCCTTAGGGATCGATGACCTTCTGAGCAATTGAGTTAAAGAAATAACACATCCTCAAGATTGCCACTAGGACCTTGTTCGGCAAGATACTCCTAATTGCAACAGGAAGTATTTGTATCATCAGCACATGACAATCATGAGACTTCATACCAATTAATTTTAAATCTTCCATAGAAACAAGTTTCTTAATGTTAGCGGAGTAACCAGACGGGACTTTCATACCATGCAAGCTCTGGCACAGTTCATTTCTCTCGGCTTTGGACAGAGTGTAGTAAGCTGGGGGAAGGTACGTTTGTCCTTTATCGGTCTCTTTTGGTGCTAACTCGGTCCTTATGTTCATATCAACCAAGTCACGTCGTGCGTTAACACCATCCTTTGTTTTGCCACTAATGTTCAGTAAGAGACCAATCAAGCTATCACATACATTCTTCTCCACGCGCATGACGTCGATGTAGTGACAAACTTCTAAGTACTCCCAATAAGGCAAGTCCCAAAAAATTGACCGCTTCTTCCAGATGTTCTTCTGACGGGTTCTTAATTTATGTCCCTTCCCAAGTACAACATCGATATCCTTAACCATATCATAGATCTCTTTTCCTTTAAAAGACCTTGGAGCTAAACCGTCCTCCTTATTTCCGTCAAATTGTTTCTTCATCTTGCGGTATGGGTGACACTGGAAGGAACCTACGGTGACGCATATACATAGCTTTATGCGAGTTGTTCAGCCATACACTCTCCAGTAGCATCTAGCAAAGGAGCATGTGCTTTGGCTCCTTTTGTACTGAAGCCCGACAGGTTACCAGGGGCAGGAAAATCATTGATGGTGCAGAACAATATGCCGCGTAAAGTGAAGTTCTCTCATTTGTACGCATCTCATACATGTACCCCTTTGTTCTATAGTGTCACAAGATCTTCCAGCAATGGTGCTAGGTACACGTCAATATCATTCCCAGGTTGCTTTGGCCTTTGGATAAGTAGTGACATCAAAATGCACTTCCGCTTCATACACAACCAAGGATGAAGGTTGTACATACATATATTCACGGACCCGGGTGCTATGTCAATGCTCATGTTACCGGAAGGATTCATTCCATCTGTACTCAACCCTAACCTTATGTTCCTTGGTTCCGCACCAAGTCTTCGACTTCGATTGAAGTTTCTCCGGGCGAATCGCCAGGTGTCTTAGCTTTCCATCTTTCTTACGCTCTTAGAAAGTGCCAACGCAGCAATCTTACCTCCTTTGGGTTTGCAAATAAACGCTTCAAATGTGAGATCACAGGCAAATACCACAACATCTTAGCAGGAGGTCTTTGCTTCACCTTAGCAGTATTCTGACGCTTGTATCGGGATGCTTTGCACACGGGACATATATGCATGTCTGCATACTCTTTACGGTAAAGGATACAATCGTTTGGACATGCATGTATTCTTTCTACTTCTATTCCCAATGGACAAAGAACCTTCTTTGCTTGGTAGGTGGTGCTGGGCAACACGTTTCCCTCCAGAAGTATGTCCCTTAGGAGACCTAACAACACCGTGAAACTCTTATCGGACCAACCATTGCTTACCTTCAATTTTAGCAGTTCAATCACGGTTGACAACCTTGTGTATTCTGGCTTGCAGCTAAGGAACAAAAGTCTCATCGAGTCCTCCATTAAGCCCTTGAATTTATAAAACTCTCTATCACTGTAGTTCTCTTCTGCATCGCGTAGCATCTGATCCAGATTGTCATCGTGTGACCTATCATCATCAAAAGCACAGTCCACATCCGGCATATCATTGACTTCCTCGGCGATGCCGTCATTATTAACTTCCGGTATAATCTACTCTTCACCATGGCTGGTCCAACATGTATACCCTTTTTTGAAACCCCTTTGACTCAAGTGCGCTTCGATCTGCGCCGGGTTGTTAAACATCTTCAGATTACCGCAATCAATGTATGGACCGTACATAAAATTTATCCCCTTCTTCAACATATCCTGCTCAGCGGCTCTTCTAAAAGCAACCACACCATTAATGTACTCGTGACTCACACGGTTCACACCGTACATCCAGTTTCGGTCCATCTACGATACACATGTAACAAATTAGTGTCAAATTAGATTAATTAACCACAAGTACGTACTCTTCCTATTTACCAAACATACCTAAATTGATTAACGATTAATTTATAACAAACATAAAGGGTTATAGATCGTTACCCTCGGAGCTCACGACGAAAATACCAAATATCTCTCGAGAATCCTCTCCTTCTCATTCTTCTCCCTTCCTCCTCTCCTTCTCCTCCCTTCCTCCTTCCTTCCCTTCCTTCTCCTCTCTGTCAGCGTCGCAATGGGGGAGGACCTGGGTGGCGGCTCAAATGGGAATGGGCAGGGGTCTGTCGGGTCTAGGTATTTATAGTGGCGAGGATATCACTGACGGTTCTTATTACGAACCGCTCATGATATACAATTATCAGGCATAGCTTTTTAATACAACCGTCACATGACGAGCCATCCTGAGCGGTCTTTGTTGATGACCGCTCTGTAATACCGTAGATTATCATAAACATGTTCTTTAATAGAACTGTTTCATGAAATTATCACAAATCTGCGTTATTAAGAACCGTCTATGATACCTAGATTATCACAGACGGTTAGTAATAAGAACTGCTCGTGATAGGCCATCTTCCCACTTTCCATGTCCCAAACCGAGCTCCCCGAGCCGAATGCCACCACCAAACCTCCGAGCCGGTTGCCGTTATCCCAACCACTCCAGCAAGATTCGACCACCCACAACTACCTCACGGAGAGCCGTACACCGCAAGGGGAAAACCCCCTCCACCAACTTGTGGCTTGAGACACCAGAGGACCGCGCATCCCCCTTCTTTCTCGACCACGGCTGCCACCACCATTTCTACTACCATTTCTTCTCCGATGCCTCCCCTTCCAATTCTTACCTCCATGAGCATCTCGTAGACCCCCTCTATCTTCCCCGATCACTCACATGTGTTTTCTTCCTCCACAGGGACCCCTCCACGCTGAATCGGCCACACCATAGGAGGCTTCCGTCGCCGAGTCACTCCAGCCACTCCCCTCCACCAGCGACTACTTTGGTGAGATCCCTACACCTCAACGGTACTCATGCTCCCTTTATTTTTCCCTCTATCCCTCTCCGGCTACCGAACCCGGGAACGAAGGATCCCGAATTCTCTGTGTTCATATACTAGTCCAGGATTTCCAGTGTACACAGTCATACAAAAATGATATCACAATCATATCACGAAAAGTAATTCAGAGTTTTAATAAAAAGTGGGCCTGAGGCCAAATAAACAAATAACACAATGGAAGCAAAAGCAATAGTAGTAGGCCACACGATTCGCCATAGGCAATCATTTGGGGGCGTAGCCTAAGCGTCTGTGTCCTCACCGTCCTGATAGAAGTCTTCTCCTGAATAAAGATTATTCAGCAAGAGTGAGCACAACTTCCGTGCTCGCAAGTTACACCCAATATTGGATTATGATATATGCATAAAGTAAACAAATGAGACTGGCACGGTTTATTTTGCATAAAGCAGCATTTTCAGTTTAAATATTCATAATAATTTCCAAGGCCATTTTTATACTATAACTAAAATCGGGTTTTTAAATGACAGTTGTATAGTGTGGATAACCTCTATGATTGAATGGTGAAGGATACCCTCCTATCACATGGCTAACCGCCCAATTTTACCACATGGATTAACCATCCTAAAATCATTTAATCATTTTAAACAAAAACAAAGTCTAACTTAAAGTGGCTTTGCTAGCATATCCATACCGTAGTGACGCGGCTATTCAATAGTTTTGTACTCAGAAGTTTATGCTGACTTTACCCACACGAGGTAATTTGCTTTTAATGTCGGCCAATTCACGCTTCGGCGTATGACTAAGCAATTACCATGAGGCTTTTTACAATGCCCTACCTTAATGTACTCATGTCCTCTAAGGTTTCACTTTCATTGGGCTAACAACCTCAGAAAGCCAATTGAATAATGTCTAACCGACACCCACACAACAATATGACACAACACTACTACAAAAGCAGTTATAGTAGGCGCCCCATCACAGACGGTTCCTTTGGAACCGTGCTGTGTTAAATCATCAGGCTGTAAGTGGCGCGAACAACTATCACAGAAGGTATTTTTAGAACCGCTGTGATAGTCGTATCCGCAGACGGTTGAGAAATAGAACTGTGCAGAATTATCCGCAGCCGGTTCTATTCACAAACCGCAGCGAGATAATCTAATCCTGAGCGGTTTTACGTTACTTTATAATGTCATGTAGTATCACGAGCGGTTCTTATTTAGAACCGCTGCATGATCTGAATTATCCTGACGGTTCTTATTTAGAACCGTCTCGCGAATCCTCTCCGCCACGCCGGCGTGCTCAGGTCCATCGCCGCATGGGACGCCCTCTCTTCCGCCGCAGCGATTAGCAACCCGCGGCTTGACCCCTTGGCGGCTCGAGATCAACATACCTCGCACCAAGATGCAGATGGGATGAGGATCTAGCTCTTACTATGGGCAAATAGATATTGTAACTTCTCCTCCAAACTTTTTTAAAATTTTGCAATTTTCATATATATATAGCCAAACAACGTCGCGTGGCTTACACAAAAGATTAAAAAACTAGAAACCTATCTAGTGGTGGAGGTAGGTCGCTATCTCCGTCTTCAACACTTCAGAATCATGCTTAATTTTACCACATGGATTAACCATCCTAAAATCATTTAATCATTTTTAAAACAAAAAACAAAGTCTAACTTAAAGTGGCTTTGCTAGCATGTCCATGACCGTGGACGCGGCTATTCGAATAGTTTTGTACTCTGTAGAGTTTGTACAGCTTTACCCACACGAGGTAATTTGCTTTTAATGTCAGCCAATTCACGCTTCCGAAGGCGTATGACTAAGCAATTACCATGAGGCTTTTACAATGCCCTACCTTAATGTACTCATGTCCTCTAAGGTTTCACTTTCATTGGGCTAACAACCCTCCGAAAGCCAATTGGGAATAATGTCTAACCGACACCCACACAACAATATGACACAACACTACTACAAAACAGGCTATAGTAGGCGCCCCATCACGAGAGCGGTTCCTTTGGAACCGCCTGCGTATTAAATCGACCATTTGTAAATTTGGCGGCGGAACAACTATCACAGAAGGTATTTTTAGGGCAAATGCAGCGATAGTCACTATCACGCAGACGGTTGAGAAATAGAACAAATGCAGCGAATTATCCTGACGGTTCTATTCACAAACCGTCTGTGATAATCTAATCCTGAGCGGTTTTACGTTACAGCAATGCGTGTAGTATCACTGATTGTTCTTATTTAGAACCGCTCATGGATATTTGTTATCCTGAGCGGTTCTTATTTAGAACCGTCGTGAGATCCTCTCAGCCACGTCATGTGTCAGGTTCATGGCGATGGACGCCGCTCTCTTCCATCGCCGCAGCGGGAGCAACCCGGCTTGACCCCGCGGCGGCTCCATCAACATACCTCCACACTTCATGCAGATGGGATGAGGATCTAGCTCTTACTATGGGCAAATAGATATTGTAACTTCTCCTCCAAACTTTTTAAAAATTTTGGAATTTTCATATATATATAGCCAAACAACGTATGCGTGGCGATAGCTTACAAAAGATTAAAAACTAGAAACCTATCTAGTGGTGGAGGTAATTTGCTATCTCCGTCTTCAACACTTCGTGGCGGCGGCATCTTGGGCGGACGGTTTAAGATCGAGCGAATCTGAAATCGTCCACCATTGTGGCGCTCGTTCGAGTGTGTCCCAAGACCCTCGATTGTTGAACCAAGTTGAAGAGAGCCCATAGGCTCTCTTCTCTTCTGAGGGTCTCGGCACAGTCGACTCGATCGCTTCTTTGCCTCGATTAAGCAAATCAAGTGACGACAAGCCTCTGGAGACGTGCTTCGCGTTTTGGAGGACCACGTCGGCGACACGAAACTTCGCCGAAAGTGGGAGATCACCCTAAGACACGGCGGAGGAGAATGTCAAGGCGGCGGAAGGTGGCGCCACCCGCTCCGCAAATTCTCGAGACAGAGGAGTGAAGACATTGTTGAAATAGTGTTCTTCCACAAGACGACTCAACATATAGCGAGAGAGGTGCGCAGACAAAGGCGTGTCTGAAGAGGAGGCAACATTTACATTTTTGTGGAGAAAGGGGATCAAGGAGGTTGTGTGAAATACATTGTAGAAGGGATACATCTATATATAGAACAATTTCTAAAGCGGAGCGGGAGGCGAAGAGATATTTGGGGAGGTATGGCGGCGTTGGAAAATGAAGAGATGAAGCGCGCCCGTGTGATCGTGAGACGAAGAGACACCGCGGGAAAATGAAGACGAAGAGACACGCGGAAAATGAAGAGTTATCACGAGCGGTTCCGTTGTATAACCGTCAGTGAAAAAATCACGAGCGGTTCTATTTAAAACCGCTCGTGATACGTTCATATCACAAGCGGTTGTAGTTAAAACCGTCAGGATTATCACTGAGCAGTTCTTTTATAGAACCGCTGCGTGATATTATTATCACGATGGTTCTCGTTATAAACCGCTCTGTGATATACTTTTTATAAGGCGGAAACGCTAGGGTTTTGCTCTCACTTGTCACTTCTCTCGCCTTTAGGCTCTCGGCAGCTTCGTTACTCTCCTCTAGGGTTTAGGGCTGCTTGGTAGTTTTCACCGCCGACCTCGACCTCCTCGGCCCGCCGCCTCCCACCCTCGGCGCCCAGACCTCGGTGCCGCCGCTGACCACCGGCGCTTGCTTCACCTGGCACTGGCCGTAAGCCCCCGACGTCGCCGTCCTCTCCCTCTGCCGCAGACCGCCTTCTCCTCTCAGACCGGCCTTCTCCCCGCGCCGTCCTCCTCCTCTCTGCACCGGCCTTCTCCCGCCATCCTCCTCCCGTGTCGGCCTCCTCCTTGCACCGTGAGTTCTTGTGCGGCATCCTCTCTGTGAGTATTGCTCCTCTGTGGCGATTCGGCTTTGTTGATCGAAGGGCTTTGTTGACATGCTCTGTGATGAACTATGTCTTATCTTGAGATTGAATGTGATAGTTAGTTCATACTTGAGCTCTATTGTATTACTTGCTCTGTCAATATGATCTATTTATTAATTGGTTACTTTCGGTTGAGCTCATCGTTACATTTGCAAATTGATCGGTGGGCTTTGTTGACATGCTCTGTGATGAACTACATCTTATCTTGAGATTGAATGTGATAGTTAGTTCATACTTGAGCTCTATTGTATTACTTGCTACTATCAATATGATGTCTTGTTAATTGGTTACTTTCGGTTGAAAGCTAGTTATTACGATTCTTCATGTTGATTCATTGAGAGTATTCAGGTTTTAGTTGGTAATCTAATGACTAGTTTGTGATTCTTCTAGTAGTCTGTATGAGCTCATTCAACTTTTCATTTGCCATCTTGATCTCTGTAGTCAACCTCTGTTTGTTGGAAGTTTAATCTGTTTTAGATTAGCAGTTGAGATCGTTTGACATTTAAGCAAAGTATTGTTTAGAGCTCATAGTTTGAATTTATATTATCATATTCATTTAATGAAGAGTATAGACAATAGGATTGAGATGGCAAAGACTTGTTCTTTAGCTACTCTCCTTCCGAGAGCACATAATATCATCAATCAATATGTTGGAATAATGTCTGCATTGCATTGTTAATCTCTAGACCTTTTATTGGTGAGAATTTAATCCATTTGTTCTTATTAAGAACCGTCTGTGATTCCTTTGCATTTCCTTAGAGAAGCTAGTGGATTAAGGAGTGTTAAATTCTTTAGAAATTATGCTTTAATGCTAATTAATTTTGTTGGGATTAATTCTGAAATTTTGCTAAAGCTGCATTTTTACAACAATCCAAAAGAAAGTTTTACTTGATTCTATTTTGTTTCTATGTTGGGATTAAACCTTTGCTTAGCATTTCCTTCGTCGATCATTTTACTTGATTCTAGTTCTATGTCTTCATTAAAGGCTAGTCTTCTATACATGAAGCATTAAACATTTGCTTAGCATTTTTCTTCGTCGATCTGACACACTTGAGTGTACCTTTGCTTAGTGCCAATCCTCCACGCGAAGCAAATGGTACACTCGATGTCAATCGAGCTTCGATGAAGTAGGCTCGAGCAAAGATTTGTATCACTAGTTTCTATCTATACAAAAATCATAAGAAATTTGGTGGATTAAGGAGTGTTAGAATAGAAGTCGGTGGATTAAGGAGTGTTAGGAATGTTAGTAGTGCAGATGAGCTCATTCAACTTTTCATTTGCCATCTTGATCTCTATAGTCAACCTCTGTACTTCTTCACGAGATTAATTGTTTCATATTTATCTGGAATTATTTATGATTATTTGCTAATATTGCACATGTTGAGCATATTATTAAGTTTCAATGTATATGTTAATTTGGGACACTTGCAATCCATTTTATTGCATATGTAACTTATATAGATAGCAAGTAAGCGAGATGGCGAGACATCGTCTTCGCCACGTAAATCACCGCCATGAGATGGAAGAAAGCGCCGAAGCGAGGTCACCGACATCGACGCCCTGAGATGGAAGAGGCGCCGGCGAAGGCCACCGACCACCGTCGGCGATAATGACACGAAGCGAGATGGCGGAGGACAATCGAAAATGCCTACGGGCCGATTGTCATCACGGAGGTCGATGACTTTGGGGTCCCTCCGAGTCCCAAGAGATCGTGGCGTAGATTCCGGACCATCTGCGGGATACTTGCAAGGAACGGGTCCTCATCACCACACCAACGTGGAAGGACTGATGAAAGAAGCGAAAGCGTATTTGTGGATAGAACTTTCGAGAAGTTCACTATTCGAGAAGCACATGTGGCACGCGCGTCGACGGACGGCGATGCTCACGATGGGTAAATCGTGGAGGACCTTCAAGAGCATTCTTGTCACGAATACGTGAACACGGGTCAAGCGCCTTCGCAATACAAATTCTTGACGCGGAAGCATGGGACACCTTTGTGGCTATGAAAACGGCGGCCGAATTTAAGGAGCAAAGTCACGGCGCACAAAGCTCTCTAGACACGAACACTCACCAAGACAGACTTCGACCTTGGTAGTGCAGCGGGTAAATCTGAGGAATGGGCGGAGAAGGAGAACCCGTTTCCGATGTCACAGACAGCGTTCCTAAAATGGTTAAAAGCGAGGCACAAGTCTCGTCTTGAGCGAAGATCTCCTTCACAAACCCGCAGACGAAGTGTCCCAACATGTGGTAAATATGTCGAACTACTAAGTTGTTAATAAGTCCATCACTTCATAGTGCCTATAATAACATGATGACCTCTTGCGGCGTGACTTGATCGCCCAAGCTTCCCAAGGCTCCTTCCATGCGCGAGGAGAATGATATACTATCTACGGCCTTGGGAAACAAGGAGCACCGGTCGCACGCGAGGCTTTGGGGTTAACGTGCCTTGGAGTCATGGATTCGCGGACGACTCTCGCACGTATAGGACTAGGAAGAGATCCAAGGCGAGCACACGACAACCCGGTTAGTACAGATGATTACTAACCAATTTCAAGTAGAGATGGCAACATTGCGAGTCAAATGGATATACTCATGAGCCACGTCGCAAGCCGCCGCTAATTCGGAGGCGATCCTCCTCGGCGTCGGAGTAGCGTCGCGTCGCGCATAATTGTGAACATGACGACGTCCGATTACCGATAGAGCGACATCAAGGTAACGTACATCTATAGAATGCACCAAAGATAGACCTATAGGGCGCCTTAGCTAATTGCGTATCATTTTGTAGGAGCCGACGCCTGTAAGCTCCAAGTGAGGATGGATGGGTCCCTTTGTATTGAGGTGGCAGAGGGATGGTGTATCCATACGAGGAAGGCGGCAAAGACGGTGCCAGTGGCGCCTGATTACGCCCGAGGTCGGTGGATATGGTACATGTCAATTTCCGAGCCGTCCGTGAAGATTTGCCCGAACGAAGAGATCACAAAACTAGGGATGCCGCCTCTCTTTTATCCGATGGCCCAAGAAGGACATCGCCTGGACCCAGCGAAGGTTGCGATCCGACACGACCATTCCTTCAACGGGACCCTCGATGACTCCACCTCATGTTTAGCCTCATAAGGCCACCTCTTCGATTCCCGTGGAGAAGGCAGCCAAGGAACAAAAGCGTGCCGCGTATCCGATTCCTTTAGAGTCATCTCACAAGAAGACGCCGCCAATCGCTAAGGCCAAATCGAAATCCACAAACGTTAAAGGCGCCTTCCAAGTCCGGGAAGTCCGCGATACCCGAACTACATCATCGGAAAACCATTGTGCTCGATCGATAATGTCTGCCGGATATGCTTGTCGGGCTTTGCATGCACGGTACTGGCGAAGACCCAAAAGAAGGGGTGCGATCTCGAATCACCGCCGGAATCTGAGGATAAGCATTTCTTCAACGGGACGAGGTACTTCGTCGTGGGCTTCAATGACTTATTTCAACTATTCAACCTCGTTGGCCTCGGCGTCTCGCTTCTCGATGTTGGACACCTGTAAGTCGCGCACAATCAAGTTCTACATTCATGTAATACCAATAAATATCACAACTCATTGCTTATGTATAGATACATGCTGAAAAATGTCCGGGAATGGAAAGAACCAGTGGGTTTCCTCGACCCACATGTGGTATCGTTGCAAACCATCCAACAAGACTCCTCCTTCGTCGAGAAATACATAACGAGGTCATTGCTTCGTCAGACGAACATGAAGTACATAGTGGTGCCCTACAACCAGGGGTAAGTGTCACTACTTGCTATACAAATTTCATTTGTACTTTATCTGCAAAGACGAACTTAGGTTTAATGACTATAGCGACATACATGAGTAGGTACCACTGGATCCTTTTAGTTATTATACCCAAGAGGAACCATGTGATATACCTTGATTCCCTAAACCGCAACAAGCACGACTTCAGCACTCTAAGAGGAATACTCGAGAGGTATGCTCATTTCCTCCTTACATAACTCTATTGTAGTCTTCATTCGTTTGAAATGGCCGAGGATAACCTTTTCGAATCATGTAGGTCGTTCATCAATTATGTTGCCAACAAAGGAATATACAATGGAAAGAGCGCCCAACTAACACACAGGATGGATTTTCCGGTACGCGCTACAACACTATAATCCTATATCATACTTCATAATAATGCGTCTCGAACTGACTATACCTATATATGTAATTCTATTTTTTGCGGTCTGCTTGACAAAAAGATGATGAGTTATGTGCAATCTACGTCTGCTATCATATGCAGCTAATCCTTACAACTAGGAAGAAGGATCCTGAGGTTTGTCAATCTCGAAATAATTATTTCCTAATTATAAATTTAAATATATATATCTTACCACTTTACTCTTGCTAGTGGCGGGCCTTAAATTTACAATGTGATTCACTGCGTTGCGGAAGAGATCAAGGACATTCGAGGAAGCTCTGCGCCTTTATCAACACAAATCATTAACGACAGCGGAGAGTTTCACTCAAATCGCCAACCCGAGCATCACCCCACTAAAACCTCTAAGCACAAACAATTGTAATCTAGTTGTAACTATAGCGACAATACTTGAACAAATGAGGATCTTTTGTAATTTATTTTGAGTAATGATCACTTTGAGTTGTCATGGCTCCTTGAATCTGTTTTTGTGAATGCTTGAATCTGTTTTCGTGAATGCTTGTTTTCAGAGGGCATGGCTAGCAATTCCCGAGGCTAGCCAGAAAACACAAATTGTGGGCGAAGTGCGAGCTATCACAGACGGTTTCACGTTAAAACCGTCAGTGAAGTCAAGTATCACGAGCGGTTTGAATGTAAAACCGCTCGTGATAGGAGAAATATCACGACGGTTCTAAATAAAAAGCTGCGTGATAGAGAATATCACGAGCGGTTCTACAAAAAGTAAATGCGTGATATTCGAGAAATCATGAGCGGTTTTTATTTAGAACCGCTCGTGATATTCTCTATCACGAGCGGTTTTCGTTCAAACCGCAGCGCGATATGACTTCGCTGCACGGTTTTTAATAAACCGTCGTGATATTTCGTATCACGACGGTTTTGTACCGTCGTGATAATATCTCATATCACAGACCAACAAACATAGGCGGTTCTAAACCGTCTGCGTGATAACGATATCTCAACCGTGCTGTGATGTCGGTTCCTGTAGTAGTGCAAATAGCATTAAGGTATTACAAATTATTTAGCCAAATCTGTCCCATTCCAGACATGTGGTGGTACGGTAAGGCGTAGCAAAATATGCTCAAGACCCGGTCCTTAATTGACTTGGCGTTTCCAACATTAAACCACGGGCCTTAACCTTAACTTGATTAAGCGGGTGCATAAACTGCACCCACCAATCATCCATTTCTTCCAAGTCCAAACCCATTTTTGATTTTATTTTAAATAAAACCATCTTTATAAACTCTCTGTGGTAAAACAATACCATAGACTCAAATTTAAACCAAGTTTGAAATGATTTGGCTAAATCCTCCAAAATCACAATTATGATCTAAGCATAGGCTAAGCATATGATTATTCTCAATATTATTTTATCTAATGGTGACAAGGAATTGATAAACAATATTCAAATTGGCTATACAAAAGGAATTGGAATAACTAAGTATTTAAATAGAGAATTAAAATAATTGAATAAAAGTATGCATGCAATAATAATTTAAAATAGAATTTCAAAAACTTTAAAATATTGGGATCAACATGGTCAATGATATAACATGCCTTCGTTGAAGTCTTGATACTCTAAATCCTCTGAAGGATCGAACTCTCCGGAGTCGTCGAAGTCTATATGCGAAAATACGACAAATTTAGTTAAAATTCAAATAAATTCAAAAATAAAAATAAAATTAACTCCAAATAAAATAATTTTAGTTTAGTTAGCTAGGTTTTGTATTTATACAAATTTAGAAATTTGAATCGACGAAAACGGAGTTCTGATGCAAAAGATATAGGCTTTGGAAGTTTAAATCTACTAAAAACCCTAAATCTAAATTTAAATGATTTTTTCCTAATTATTTTTCTAAAGAGAAATCAAATTATTGCGCAAGGATGATGTCAGCCCTCGAGATTTTGGTATTAAAAGAAATAAAACAAAATCCCGATGCGGCGGGCCCATCGTAAGTGGCTCGGTCCTCGTGGACCAAGTCCACCTAGGGCACGCCACTACCACATGGGCATAGTGTGGGTGGTGTCGTGTCACGTGGCATACTGCAAGATAGTGCCACGCTAGCAAAAACTCGGCGATGGCTCTTGGCCTAGGGTCGCCAGCATTGGGCGGCTGCTGGCCGCCTGGTGCACAACAGAGAGGAAGGTGAGGATTGTGGTGCGCTCACCCTGGGTGATGAGAGAGGATGGAGGCGTCGACGACGAGGTGAAACTGCGCAGGTCTTGCGGGTTGACGATGGCGTGGCAATCCATGGGTTCCACGAGGCGGAGATGAGGTCATGGCGTCGGCGGTGGCGCAATCGTCGGTCAGCTCCTTGGCGATCGTGGCGAAGGAACTCAAAATTCGACGAGATTACGAGGAGAGGGGAGAAATGGGTGGCGGCGTTGGATTGAGTGTAGAAAGGGGCGTCCGGGGCTTCCTTTTATAGGGGCCAAGGGTGCAAGGGTGGCAAGAGACGTGGAGATCGTGGCGGCGGCATTGCGCTTGGCGAAGTAACCGTGGAGAAGGGGGAGAATGAGGATAAGGCGGAGGTGGCACGGGTCGCACACACACGCCAATCTCACTGAGCGGTTGAGGTGACCGCTTGCTGGCTTCACGCTGCTTTCGATAATGGTGGCAACACGCCTGGCCGCCGGGAAGACAATGAGGAGGAAGAAAGCAAAGTGCCCACATGGCGGCGAGAGGAAGAAAAAGAAAGGAACAGTGGCGCCCGAAAGGCCGATTTAGATCGAACGGTCCACAATGATGGGGCCGTTCGGACTGTCCAAGAGTTCAAATGAAATAGGGCCATTAAAATCAAATCGGACGGTCCACATTGATGTAATGTTCGGACCATTCGAAAGTTAACGAGATCTAACCGTCCAAAGTAAATCGGACGCACGAGGTGAGTCAAAGAGAACGCGAATGACGGTGAGCGGTGTTTATGGGTGCCGTCTTGGCGTGAGGATTTGAGTTGAAATTGCGGTAGATTCAAATTTCAAGCACTATTTGAGAGTTTTAAATGATTTAACAATTGTTTTAATTCTGATAATTGAAATAGGCTTTAGAAAATAGCAAATAAATTCCAAAACTTCTAGAAAAATTCACAGAAATTCCTAGAGTTAATTTGCACTTAAATAAAATAATTCCAACTATTATTTGGTAATAGATTTTGTAATTAAATTTATTTTGGCTTTAAAATAATTAAGGAAAAGCTTTTAAAATTTTAGAAAATCCACAAAACTAATTAAGTTTTAATTTTTAACTAAAATTTGAAATTTTGGGCTGTTACATTGGTGCCACTGCCATGATTCACCTCCACGGTCGGTCGTTGCTCGCCATCGCCGCGCCGCCACTAAGCCTCTCGAGCTGCACCACCGCCACCCCTAGCCTCCTTGTTCTCCAGGCAACCCATTTTGGGGGTTGCGGTCGCCTCCACACCACTCCCCTCACCGGAGATGAGCCACCCCAAGCCGTCGACCACATTTCCCTGTAGCTCTATCTCTAAAGAACATTCTGTTAATGAAAATGGGAATCAATTTGTGAAACCAACTCTTTTAAGTGTATGTCAATTGACCACTCAAATTTATTTGGCAAATGAATGATCGATCTAGTAAGAAGATAGCTGGCAAAGCATTGAAATTCTTTTGGATGAAGTTTGAGCAGAGAACAATCTTGATGACTGATAGTAATGCCACTCAAGTTAGTAACATGAAGAAAAGTGGCGTTGTCAGATTAACCCATTTACAAAACCTTATGCCTTTTACTAACATGTGTAGGACAATTAGGTCACTTCAGTCAGTTAGCAAATAGGAAGTCCAGTCTTTAGCACTTTAGTTCAGTCATCTCTTGCTGTTGTAGGTATGTAAATAGTAACCTGACAATCTCAGAGATGTGAATTAGGTCATTCCAGTGATTTAACAATGTTGATAATTGAAATCTAAAGGGAATTAGCTAGTAACACCTAATTTCAGAAAGTTGTCACTTGGTGGATTGTGTACACCGTTGAGGTATTTGAAAGACAATTAGATTTATCATTAGGCTTATGACCATGTTAATGCAATAATTGGAAATGCTCTTGCTTCAAATAGTTAGTTGAGCATTTACTTAGCAGTATTAGCCAATTTTTGAAAACCCTTATGGATGTTTGAGTTAAGAGAGAAGATTAAGTAACAGCACCTCCAAACTGCATTTTATTTATCAAATAGGATGTATAGTTAGAAAGGTTTCAAATTGAAATCTTGCTAATAACAGTAAGCTTTAATGGTCAACAGAAGTACTAGGTTAATGAGTTAGATAATACCATTTGGTAAAGCAATTAAAGATGAAAACTCATAAATATGTACTTAGCACAAAATCTTAAGATCATAACCTAAAGTCTTAACATCGTGCTCCTGGTTAAAAATCCACAACAAATTATTTACAACATGAAATTAGTTAAACCTTGAAAATTCATAAGAAATTCATATGAACTCCAATTAAACTAAAATATTCATCTAAATGCATCCAAAATTATCCTCTACCTTCTGTTTTATTTTCTTAATTTTTGGAATTCCGGTGTTTCTTTGATGCTTTTGATTTGTCAGTTCTTACCGTTAGATGACGATGATTCTGGAGTGTAATTGAGAAGTTCATGAGGATGTCTAGATTATCAAGAAGCAAAGGCAAGCACCTATTCCGTTGATGCATGTTGATCCTATTATTTTCCAAACTATCATCTTGTTTGCAAATCGTATGTATGCATGTTTTATTTGTCAAGTTAATTTTATCGATTAGAGGTAATTAATCATGTTGCATGAATTCCTAAAATTTTCATCCGCCGGCACTAGCCTAGGTTAATAATCCTGTTGGTGAATTAGAGCCCAGTGGATGTTATATGGTCTATTTATATTATTCGGTGTTATACTTAGCAATGCTTAGTTTCCGGTAGATTGGGCGGTTATCGATTTGTCGATAACCTTGATTACATAAATCATTTTTATTTATGTTATAACCAGCACCTTGTGCTATTATATTTGGAAAATCTAAAAATAAAAATAAAATATTTTAGATTTGGGCACATGGTTGATAGTATGATTATTGGGTGTGTGGTTGTGTGCCCGAGTCAACAAGGACCGAACATCTTGTTACACTAAACCAAGCATTATTGTGTGCAACCACATGTGGGTATTGGGAACCCCTCTTGACTTAGTACTCTGGGGAGTGTTAATTAATGAGTCGCTAGTGGTAGGTATAGGTGGATAAAAGAAATGTGTTATATTGTGTCGGGCATGTGCGAGGTGGGTTCCACGTAGGTTCCCTCTCCCGAGGAGTGTTGGCAGTTGCTACGGCTGGGCCAACATCTCCGACATAACGTATGGGTCCTCTGTGGGAGTCCAGGATGGGTGGTTCACAGAGGGTTAACCCCATCATGCAGACTCTTAATTAGTTCATTCCATTGGAAAACGTCTCGTAGGACTTAGCTCTGTCGGCATACCTTCAGAAGTGTGCTTTATCACGTGGCAAAAGGAACGGTCTGACATGTGGATAAAGTTGTACACCCCTGTAGGGTTTAATCTATTCGAATAGCCAAGTCCTTGGTTATGGACACGCTTGGGGAGGTCTTTCGAGAGTTAGACTCAACATTTTTGAATTTAAACTTAAAACTTGATGGGTGATATTGAGAATGGTTTCTCATGCTATGTTTGTGTGCTGTAGGGGCAGCCACCTGTAGATGTTCTGTTGATGTCTAATGTTAATTACTCGCTGTTATTTGAAGTATTAAAAATGTTTGCTAACTTGCGATTTGAATCTATACGTTGTATTTACCTTGAAATATTGCTTTACACTGAAAATAAAGTTTTTAACCTTCTCCTTTGAGTAGATCTTGCATGTAGCTATGTATAGGCTTGGTAAAGTCTTGCGGAGTACATTCGTGTACTCACTGTTTGCTTTTATTTACTTTGTTTGATTCCAAAAGTTGTAGCTTTTCCCATATGTGCTATCACCGCAAGTTTATAACTTCAGAGATTTGAATTGCATAAATACTTCACTTACATTTGCAAAACTAGTTGCAATAATTGCTGTCTGAGAAATTTTGTTTTGCTCATTAACATATATGATTATTCTTGGGGTAATAATACAATGAGCTTTTATGATCGCTACTATTTTATAATATTAATTATGCAACAACGAAGAATCGTTAAAACGGATGACATATACATATACCATGCATACACCTTGGCTTCTTTGTTACCCTATTTTCCGCTTATCAAAAGCCGAGGATAGCTTTGTTTTCAAGAAGGGGAGGATGATGAGGACATGACCCCTATGGATACAACCATATTTTCTATGCTTGTTGTTTCAATTACAAGAGCTTGTATACTTCACTTAAATTATCAGGTGAGCTCGTTTTCAGGAGTCTCTTTTTATTATATGAAATATATGATGCTACCTAATAATGAAAATGTATATTTGTGCATTTATACAAGGAAGAATGCATCAACACCTAAAGAGTTCAAGTTGGATACGTTCTAGAATCCATTTGGCCTCCTGAGAGGCAGACCGACTTCAAATATGTATAACTTTCACATGCGAGTCCGTTGGAGGTCCACAGTATTTGATGGAAAGCTTATCTCATCCTTTTACCAAAGGATCTAGCCCCACCTTCAAATTCACTGTCTACACATTGCAATCATCTAAAGAAGGTGCTACGTCACCTGTTTGGGCTAAATTGGGCCTTGTAATGCTTGGGCCAAAGGGGAGGGCACCCCTCTCTTGGCCCATACTGTTCACGGCCATCACCTGATTGGGCTAAATTGGGCCTTGTAATGCATGAGCCCAAGGAAGGCACCCTCTCTTGGCCCATATTGTTACTGACAGTCTTGTTCACGTGAATAGTACTGCCAATAGTACCATCCCTATCTCTTAGCTGTTTGTGGCTCCCCTTCCCCCTATTTGAGGAGGCCACACCCCTCTAGTCTACTTGGATTTCGTTAAGTTAAAAGTTAGCTACATGGCAATTTCGTGTATTGACTTGTGTCGACTAGACCAACCCTGAATACTGCTTCGGAATCCCACCTTATTAAGTATTTCGATCTTATTTGCAATTTCAGATTGTTTATTATCTTGTTCTTGCTTGTTCTTCGATTGCATGCAGGAATAGACCTTCGTGGTCAGGTCGATCATGCTTCTAGCAAGGTTGATAACAAACTCGGAGTTGGTCCAGTGATTGCCGGGTATATTGGTTGTGTGCGATTGGTAGCCGAATCGTAAGAGTCGTCTCCACCCAAATCGAGTTATCCTTCTTATCGACAAATCGGGACACCCATTGTCGCATCAGAGGGGCTCTAAGCTATCACGAACGAAGATGTGTCATTGTAATTTTTAGGCGTAGTTAATTAGTTACCAATTAATTAATTACTCGTAAGTACATTGTTTTACTCAATTCATTAGTCCAAAATAGTTAGTCGGAATTAAGTATTAATAAATTAGCAAATATTAATTAGTCGTTAACACTTTAGTTGTAATTTTAGGACATGATTAATTTGCTTTCATCAATTAGTGGAAATTAATTTAGTACTAATAAATTAGCATTAAAGGACCAAGGATAGAGAATAACAAGATGTGCCAAATCTATTAACTACTTGCACTAGTAGAAATTAATACAAGCAAAGGTTTGCTATTCGAGACTTGTTTCTCCATGAAATGACAAACTTGAAGCAACCTTCCTAACAATGAAGTTTTGACTTTGACATAAATTGACTTTAATTATGAGCAACATGTTTTGACTTTGACATAAAATTGACCTTAATTATGAGTTTCAACTTGAAGCATTGATTTACCACAATGCATCTAGGTTGTGAGTTGGGATATGAGATTCCATGTGATTGTGAGAACTGCCTCCCATTTGTGTGATTACAAATGCCATAAAACCTAGAACAATAAAGTTTTTTTGTCCAAGAAAAATGGAGGGACTAGAAGGTGATTGCTATTGGGGCTTTGCACTGAATGGTTTGGATTATGATTTTTCCTTACAGTGAACTATTGTATACAACAATGGCTTCGTTGAACAGTATTTAGATACAAATGCATCTAGGGGCAAATTCTCATTTTATCTTTGTTGTCTGTGTGACCTCGGAATGAATGAGGCGTTTTGATCCGCACAATTTGAATACTTGGACTTTTACACCTTTCTTGTTTACCTACCGTAAGATATGCGGTAATATTAAAACAACATTGTGAAGGTTAATTGTAAAGAAAGTGGACAAGGGTGCAAACCAAATCGTAATGCATAATAGAATTTTATTTTTTTAGTATGAACCGCATTATTAACAGATGCAAATGGTTTAAGAATATACAAATTCAAGTGCTAGCAGCATAATTAAGGCATGTTTACTTAAATTTGGAATGATCTGGATATAAATTTTTTCAGAGTATCATGTAAAAAGTTACCTTTACGCCCATCCCTCATCCCCCATAATCACTCACCTCCATCACTTCTTGGTCCATCCATGCATGCATGCATGCAAGAGATTAGCCTTAGTTATTTTAGTGGCCTTAGTTATCCCTAATAATTTATTTTTTCACTAATAGCCTGTCCCTTTCATGTCCTACAAGCCATATCTCTGCCGGAGCTTCTGGAACACTTATACGATGAGAATCACCGGTGCAAGTCGTGGATCAATGGGGACGAGGATGGCCTCCACCGGGCGCTTGGTCGGAGGGAATGCCGAGCCGGACACTCGCTCGCCACCATCCTCACGACACGGCTTGTTGCCCTTTTGCGAGGCCGTTACCGCCGGATGCTAGTTCACCACGACGGCAACTTCTTTGTCAAGACTTGTTGATCGATAGAGGCCCGAGATGCACACGCCCACTTTCTCATGGGTGAGATATCGATCACCCCGCAGACGCCTCATTCTGACCGACCTCCCAATCCGAGGTGAGCCACTTGTTCTAGGTCGTCTGCGGCGAACCGGAAGGCAAGGTCAGGGAAACGTGTTCGACATACTTGTGTGGGGCGAGGCTCGTGGCATCCTCGAGACTTGGTCGAGGCTTTTAGCCAGTGCCTGTGAGGATGCACCGACAACGTTGTTCGGACGCACTCGCCGCTACCTTATATATCTTTTGGTTTGGTCATGTTTCCCACATCGTAGGGCGATTAGGTGTACCCCACTTCGTCGATCATCGAAGTCTTTGGTCGACGAAAGGCCGAGGCGCATGTTTGAGGGATTAGTCGCCCTTCAAGGCCACATACAAGACCGCACCCTCTCCCGACGGGGAGATGTGCGCAATGAAGTCGCCCACTTGTGAGTCCAACTCCCATCCGGTAATGTTTACACATCATACCTATATCCTCTGCTCTAACATCAATCCTTTCGCAATCAGCAAATAAGGTCCGACCGACATGCTCAGGACTAGCGAGCATTCCGGCATGAGTGGATTACGGCACGACGAGGACGACGCGACGCCGAGGTCTTGCCGAGCAATGACCGTACATATAGTGGTACATACCACGGCCGCAAGACACCGTGACTCACCAGAGAGCCTCGGCCACTCGTGACGATCGATACAACACTTCGCAGTCATATGCGACACCGGGAGACACTTACAACCTTTTGGTCATTTCATTGTTGATATTTGTACACTTTGTTACTAAGCCTGTTTTGTCTCTCACTTTAGTTGAGCTGCCATCCATGATTTCACACGCAAGATCGGGCTACCGGGTGCTCGAGGTACATCTTTGCGGAGTCTAAGAACATAATAAAGAACATGAGCTACGGCCGTTCGACGGACAATGTCCTGCGCGACCGCAAAGAAGTGGGGCACCGTGCTCACCGCCAGTCATCACGACCTAACGATCGTCGGCGTCGTAGTGCTCTCGCCGGTCATCTACGCCAGATCGATGGGGATGTGTTACGCACAAATCTACGTTCTGTTTTTTGGTTATGCCTTACGTTCCACTAACATCATGCCGTTCTCCCGTCGCAGGTCCATCGAGATGCAACACTTCTGACGTCCGCACCCTGTACACAGACTAGCGCTCCCCCTCGGTCATCTACACTGCACATCCGGGAGGTACGAGATTCTCAATTTATGTCCATGCTATTTATTTTGACTAACATCATTCCGTCTTGCGCACCTTTGGTTGACTGGTAGGGTGATGGGCTATCATCCCAAAGGACAAGGATACGGGACTCCCAACTCCTACAAGGCAGCGGTACAAGGGGTTTAGAGCGTCGCTGAGGTTTAGATCGTCCCATTTGGGTTTGGAGCGTCACGCAGGCGTAGCTCCTCGGGTTAAGCTAGCACACCAGACATTCAAGGCCGAGTTCTCCACACAACCGATTGCGAGACATCGTACCTTAGGCGGAAAATTCGAGTGGATTTATTCGCACTACTACAAAAATGCTAATCTCGACGCCTTGCGATCACAGAGCGGTTCATCGAAACCGCTCGTATTAAACAATTTCGACGGTTTCACATTTCCGACCGTCTATGTTATCTTCCACGCTAAAAACCGTCTGTGAAGAGGTCATATCACAGACGGTTCATGTTTAAAAGCTATGCGAAGTATCACGAGGCGGTCTCGACACCAAACCCGCTCGTGATATTACTACATATCATAGAGCGGTTTTTGTCGTAACCGTCAGTGATACTTCCTGCATTTGCTTTAAACGCTTATGAACCGTCTGATATATTACATATCACCGACGTTTTTTATCGCTCGTGATAATATCGCTCATGACCCAATCGTTTTTTCTTCTTCGTCGCCATCCGCTTCGGCTCCCCGATGCTTCTCTTCGTCGCATCGATCCGCTTCGGCTCCCCGATGTGTCTCTTCGTCTTACGCTCCGAATTTATACCTTGTTTTATAAAAAGGACCATCTGCCATCGAAGATGATCATCCCCGCTACATACTTATAAAAAAAACAGAAATGGCTGCCTCTTCCTTGTCGCCGGCATTGATGGCCTACACTCGCCGCCTTGTGTCGAGCACCTCTCTGGTTGTAACGTTGAACTGTTACTCTGAGGAAAGAACACTTTATTTCAATAGTGTCTTCACTCACGTCGGCCGAGAATTTGTCGGAGCAGATGATGGCACCACCTTCCGCCGCCTTGGCATCCTCCTCGCCGTGTCTTAGGGTGATCTCCCACTTTCGGCGAAGTTTACAAGGCGTCATCGGCGTGGTTCTCCAAAACAACGTTGCTGCGTCTTGAGAGGCTTGCTGTCACTTGGGCTCACAGTGTCAGTAATGGGCCAAAGTCGACGGTAGAGACCCTCAAGCAAGCGGAAGAGAGCCTATGGGCTCAATTCTTCTTAGTTCAATAGTCTGAGGTCTTGGGAGACACTTGAGCAAGCGCGTCGTGAGTGGGCGATTTCGAGCTTAGATTGTTGATGATCGAGGAACCGTCCGATGCCAACATCATAGCTTATGAAGTATTGAAGATGGAGATAGCACCTACCTCCGCCACTAGAAAATCTTTATTTAATTATACGTTTCTACTTTTTTTAATATAAACATGTAATTTCTTCATGTCATGTAAGTGTATATACAAGATAAATATACTTGAGAAAAAACCATTTCACGACGGTTCCATTATGGGCAAATGCGTGATAATGCTATTAATGACGGTTCCATACACTACTACGAGAAAAAGGCATTCACGAGCGGTTCAAAAACATCATCACGAGCGGTTTACGTGAGCGTGCGAGTTTATAGGTCGAATGATATGATCATTACAGAGCGGTTTCGAACGTCGTGAAAATGAACTATCACGAGCGGTTCTTGTTGAGAACCGCCTGCGTGATAGTCTATTTTCATAGGCGGTGGATTCAACAAGAACCGCTCAGTGATAAGTAATTATCACTGACGGTTCTTATTCGAGCCAAATCTATGATAATTTTTCTATTTCAAAAAAAATCAAACCAATCAATTGCTAGACAGCAGTTGTTTCCATATGCAACCTCTAGCAAGACAACTAAAATCAATTAAAATTATGATGGCAAACACATTACAGGAAAGGGAAACCAAAATGTTTCACAATGTCCCCTCTGAATGGGAAAAAAAGTTACAAAGTTAAACTAGCTAGAAACCATCTATGCCTCCAAGCTCCTGAAGAACTCATCGGCTTCTTGGATTAAGAACTCATCCTCTCAATACCTCACCAAAGATACACAAGATGTTCTTGCATGTCATCGAGTTCAACTCAAGCTCGTCGGCAGGAGAGGCGATGAAAACCTCCCCAATGCGCTCCGTCGTTAGATAACACAAAATTAAGATAATTTTCATTACAACAAACTTGACCAACAAATTGTGTATGTTATGGGGATGTACATGTACCTTCCGTGATCTACCTCCTGCAGCAATGCACAAGGAGCTCCTCCGATGACCGACATCCTCCTCATTGTAGGTAAATCAGGTGTCTCCTCCTTTGAACCGCGATAGGGAATCGAGGGTGGTCATGGGGAGCTCGGTGTGGGAGAGGGAGAAACTAATGGAAAACAAAGCCTGGGGTGGTTATAATATATAAGGACAACGCCAAAACATTTTGCCTCCGCAGCGTTCAAAATTTTTCATACTCCCGCCTCAGCGAATCACAGACGGTTTCATAGAAAAATGCGTGACGTATATCCTGAGCGGTTCTTTATCGCCAACCGTGCAGCATAAATTTTATCACGCAGGCGGTTTATATTAAAAACCGTGCGTGATATCTTATCACAGACGGTTTGTATTAAAAACGTCTATGATTCAAATTTTCCTTACACTCGATTTTACCATGGCTTGGAATTTTCCTTACTCGCAATTTTACCATGGCTTGAAATCACTAACACTCTAATTTTACCATGGCTTGGAATCACTAACTCTTCAAGCCATGGTAAAATCGAAAAGTAAGGAAAATTCAAGTTATTCTGAAACGGTTTTAATACAAGCCGTGCGTGATAAATATATATCACGAGCGGTTTTTATCTGAGCGAATCGTGATACTTCCTGAGCGGTTTTCAACCTGAACCGTCTGCATGATGAGCGGAGAATTCATAGGCGGTTCGTGTTGAAAACCGCATGTGAATATCACTGACGGTTACGAATAAGAACTGTCTCAGGATCGTGAGTAGTATCATCGTGACGGTTCTTGTTGAGCGTACGTGATACTTCACGCACGGTTTTCAACACGAACCGTCTGTGATATTACTTTCTTCGAGCGGTTTTTGACGCGTTAAAGACACACGCGGTCATTAAACCAAAAACCGTGCAGTGATTGTGATGAATATCTGAAGCGATTTTGGTCAGCAAATGCGTGATGAAGCGTCGATATTAGCCTTTTGTAGTAGTGATAATAGAGCGTCTCAGTGATAAGTTAAACTTTATAAGTAGGAGCCGTACCGCCGCTAGGGTTTGGCTCTTTCGTCACTCCCAGTGACCTTACTCTCGTCAGTTCCGCTTTCCCCACCCGGAAGTGACCGTCAACTCTTGGCCGCCGCCATTCTTCCGTCATGCCACCGGTTGTGCTAAAGAGTAACAACGCAAAAGAAGAGTGTCTTTGCGGTGTCACCGAGCAGCCACAACTTCTGATGGTGGACGCTCTAACTCTCGTCACTCCCGGCTCACTTAAAGGGTTTTACCGCTTTGCCCTAACTTCGTCACTCCCAACAGCATTTACTCGTTCCCTCCCGCCTCGGACGCCTTGCTGGCCTGACCCGTTGCACCCGCTAGGGCTCCCAGCGAGCTTTGCTTTCCCCATCCTCCCTCTATTCTCCTCTAGATCTGTTAGCTTAATGTCTTTTGTTGAGTTTGATTTTTATGCTTGAGCCTTAAGTTGTGTCCTCGATGTTTGTGTGATTTATGCAAGGTGAAGGAGATGGATGAGGGTTTGTCTTTGGTGGTGGCGTCGCCACCGTGGGCACAAGGCTGTTGTACTCGGGTATCACCCTACCTTACTCCCTCTCTGTCTCTACCCCCTTGCTCTGTGATGAAAATGGCTAGTGCTCTGCGATGGATCTTAGGGGCTACTCTTGGTGTGGTGGGTTTGGACACCCTTGGTCTTGTTCTCTTCTGATGAACTACTCAATGATGTTAATAGTCTTATCTGAAATTAAATTGATAATTAGTTCATATTAATAGTCCCTTTGCTCTGTGATGTAATGATGTCAATAGTCTTATGCTGAAATTGAATTGATAATTAGTTCATATTAATAGTCCCCTTGCTCTATGATGTAATGATGTCAATAGTCTTATGCTGAAATTGAATTGATAATTAGTTCATATTAATAGTCCCCTTGCTCTGTGATGTAATGATGTCAATAGTCTTATGCTGAAATTGAATTGATAATTAGTTCATATTAATAGTCCCCTTGTTCATACCGGTCAAGTTCTCCTACCTCTTGCGTGCAGTCGTCCTACCATTCCATTCATAATCTCTTCTCTATAAAGTCTCCAAGCGATGGTGATTGTGCCATTAAAACCGACATCATATATATATTATTATTAAGTAGTCCCCGACCACTTTAGAAAGTAGTCCACCTTGATATGAGAAGGATGAGATAGTATCCACGGACAACCTCATTGAGCCCCTGCAAGTTTAAAAAGTATGGATGCAAGGAGAGCATCAGGACATCCAATTACGGATTGGGCGTCGCTATGTTGAGAAAAGTGACATTGATGCGCCTTCTCCATTAGGGAAGTGGCATCATCTATCGACCAACCAACAATTCTTGAGCATGTAATTGTCTTTAAAGCCAACAAGAACACCAAGCAACAAGTTGAGAATTCTTTTGAAATATGAGAATGGTTGATTGGTGTTCTTGTTGAGTTTAAACGATTATGCTCAAGAATGGTTAATTGCTAATACATGATGCCACTTCCCAAATCAAGTACTCAGCATCAACGACACTTTACGAACATAGCGACGTCCAATCCGGTAGTAATTGGATGTCACGACTCTCTCCTTGCATCCATACTTTTAAACTTGCGGGGCTCAATGAGGTTGCCCGTAGCTCTGTCTCATCCTTCTCATACTACGTGGTGGCTAAGAGACTATATAACAATATATATATATATATATATATATATATATATATATATATATATATATATATATATATATATATATAGGGCTCAATGAGGTTGCTAGTAGCTCTTGTCTCATCCTTCTCATGCTCGTGGGCGATCTCCCAAAAGTGGCTAAGAGGCTACGAACAATATATATATATATATATATATATATATATATATATATATATATATATATATATATATATATATATATATATATATATATATATATATATATATATATATATATATATATGCCTGATTTAATGGCCAAGTTTCGCTAGGGCTTTATAGAAAGAAAAAGTCATTCCAGAGCGGTTTCATCTGCGGCCGTAAAGTGATAAAGTACATATCACGAGACGGTTTATTACTTATCACGAGCGGTTTGAGCCTGGCAAATGCGTCAGAAAGTATCATCACGAGCGGTTCAAAGCGATGCGTGATGACCTCATGTCATCAACTGGTCCATAAACTTCGGGGCGGCTCACGAAGCAAATGCATGATGACGCTTTTGAACAGGCAAATGCTGTGAATACCTTTTACGTAGTAGTGTCGATCCTCGTTCATGACTTCATTGCGAGTGCCCCGAGTTCGGCATGTCTCGGCGATATGACATCGATGTTTGCAGACTCGATTTCCTCCGACTTCGACTTCTTTGGTGCACCTCACTTACTCAGCAATACAACGGTCTTACGTACCCTCTCCGATCCGGCAGGCGCTCTTGGACCGGTGGCGTATCCAGGACATGCTTGGCGCAAAATAAAGACGCGACGCCTTGACGCGGCGAAACAAGCGAGTGGCTCGAACGAGTAAGCCATATTGTATCCCATGTACCCCGATCAAATAGGACAATCTTTGTTAATTTATCAGTTTAATGTGGATGATATTCTTTAACACTGTATTGCACCACATGATAGATTATATATTAATTAATCTATCTCTATCTATCTTTACTCTTTGTCTCGAGCTGGAGAATGAGGCTACATGACTATTTAATTTGCAGTTGCTAACTATTTAATGTAATTTGCTATTGCTAACTATTTAATTTGTTATCTATTTAATTTGCTAACATCTCATGCGGCTAATCCAGATTAATTTTTGCAGCATTATGTTTTCATGTCTATTTGCATAACTTACAGCAGGTCCTATTCTATGACCCACTGAATCAGTTAAGACCGAGCCACAAGAACCAGCAAAGAATACTTCATCACTAAACTCTCAAGTGCTCATTGCTCACCAAATTTTTTTGCGGGCGCTAATTAATTTACGTCCGGCTGGACGCAGTTTACGGTTGCTAATCATTTAATATTGCGTCGTCCGGCCAGTGAGGGGATGATGGAGCGATGTGGATGCGTCCGGCCGTGATCGGCCGGACGAGGGCGTGGAGGGGTGTCGGCTGTGACCAACGGATGAGGCACGTGGAGGCGTCGGCCCGTGACCGGCCGACGACGGCGGCGTGTCAGCGTGAATATCGCGTCCGACCGATGACCGTCGCAGACGATGTTTGATTTGCAATTCGATTGTGACGGCGCTACTTCCGTACTAAAGCATCTCAGACATGCTATTTGCACCAAAAATTCCTAGATTCCAAATGACAAACAATATAGCCGTAGCAGTGCCAAGCCCTAAAAGGGAATACTTGGAACACTTCTACTCTACTAGTACTATATTGCAACAGAAAGTTTGCAACTCCGACAGCAAGTCATGGGTAGTGATCGAGTGGTTTGATTTGCATTTGACAATACTAATAACCACCGGCCGATCGAAGTGGCCGCAGGCAACGCAATTTACAATTCGCTACTAGCTCTACAAAGCGAGCCGTGGAAGCGGCCGGCACGGTCGGCCGTGGTGGGTGGTCTCGCGGGCGCGCGCGGCGAAGTTGGCGCATGGGGCGCTCAACGGCCAAGTGGTGTGTGCCGCGGCAGGCAGCCGGTGCGTCCCGGCCTCTCCCGCGCGGACGCGCGCATGCACGGCCCTGCCTCCTGCCAAGGGCCAAGGGCCGCTCGCGCGGGCGGGCAGGCAGACGAATTTACAGGCCTCTTTGTCTTTTCTCCGTGAGGCGTGCAAATCAGCGCGCGGCCGGCGAGCTAGCACCTCCCCGGATGCGGGCAAAGCTGCTACAGGTCCACAAGTACTAGCGGCGGTTCTGCGGCAGCCCATGGGATTAAAGGTTAAATGTTGCTGAATTTCTGTGTGAACTGCGTTGGGTAATGGCTGTACGTGTACTCTCGAAAGAGACGCAAACGAAGGAAGGAGTTTGGCACTTGGCAGAGAGCGAAACGATGTACTACATCTAAGCTTAATTACGCTGTTCAAATATTGTGACAGGAATTGCATTGTTTCCAGCTGCAAAATTTCCAGCTCCTATATTCTTAACATGTTGTTAGTAAGTACTGCAAATTATCTTAGGGAGATAGGCACAGCTCTAATAAGTGACCATTTTGTAGTAATGTATACTAATTCTACATGCTTAATTTACATGAGATAGACGCTACATCTTTTGATGTTCTTTTAACTTCTAAGACGGTAGAGATATGTTTCAATGTTGTGAATGCTGATGTACGAAAATTATGTGCAGATATTCATGTTGTTGTTTTTTTAAGTACCCAGCTATTCGTAGTTGTTGCTCATGATCAAATTGTCCATGAAAAAAAAAGGATCTTCCCTGGATCATTCTGCCCACGACACTGACAACTAATATATACCGCGCGCAACATCACCAGATGAAGGATTTTTTTAATCAAAAGGTCAGACAAAAATATACAAAACCAAAGTCACTGAATAGTACTGTCTATCTTTAATTCTTTTCATATGCCAGCATCTTATCTTCTGACATTAACCCTTGTTTGGGAAACCTATTTTCAGTCATGATCTATATAGATGAGTCGAAAATTTAAACTAAAATCTCGACTCATCTATATGGACTGAACGACGATTTTAGTCTAACCAAACAAATAGTAACAATTTTGTGCACATAGTTATGCATCGTGGCGGGTGGCCATCCACGACATACGCAGAGATAATTTTGTTGCTAGCTGTGCTATCTTTTCTTCGATTTTAGCGGCCGTGCTGCAGCTGGGCGATGGTGTCGATTACATGTGAACGGCGTACACGGCGCAAATCGTCTCAGCTTTGCGTATCCAAGTGTAGCCTAGCCTATATAGTTTCGTCTGTCTTGCGTGTGGACCTGCTGGTGGTCTCACTATGGACGTAGACTCTCGTAAAAAAATATGGACGTAGACGTCAGCCAATTGTTCTTTCGCCTTCTTGGTTCGATTGCTCTTGGCATGGAGCTAAGATTCAGATCATATGTTGTTTGTCGCCATTGTCAACTGAGGAGTGCTATACACACGATGTTTTTACGTTCGATCCTCGTACGATGCACCCGGAGAGGAGTAAAGTAGCGTGCGATGCCGGCCGGAGGAGGAGGCACGGAGGAGGAGGCAGCGCATGGGGCCTGTCGGAGGAGGCGGCGGGCGGAGTGGGATCGAGGAGGAGGAGGAGGCGGAGGAGTGCATGGAGGCGCGGTGGTCATGTAGCCTTGAGGAGGAGGAGGAAGGCGGCGCAGGGCCAGCCGGGAGGAGGGCGGCAGTGGGCCTTGGTGAGGTGTGAGCGGGCTCAAGGAGGCGGCATGGCGGAGGCACGAGGCGGCGGCGTGGGAAAAATCATCGTCGCATAAAGTATTTACTGTTGTCACTAAGGTTGTCACGGCGACCTTGGCGACCACTGACGCCTAAGGCGCCGGGGCGCCTAGTCGTCCAGCGGGCGCCTAGTGATCCTCTAGGCGAGGCAAGGCGAGCTAAGGTAGCAAGTAGCAACTTCAAGTCTACAACTAGCAGCTAGTACACTACATTAGCATTGACCAAAGTACCAAAGCATCTAGCATACAATCACACATCGATCTAGCGATAGATTACTAACATCGATGATTCTTGAAGCATAGAAGCGCAAGGGGAGATGCAAAGGGGAAGCGAGGAGGGAGGCGAGGGTGAAGTAGAGGAGGCGGCCTTGAGAGAGAACAGTGGGGAGGAGGAGGCGGAGGCGGGCGGAGGGAGGCGAGAGGCGGAGCAGAGCGAGAGGCGGAGGGTGAAGCGAGGGGAGGCGGCCTTGAGGAATCGAGGCGGAGGAGGAGGCGGAGGAGGCGGGGTGGGGGAGGGAGGCGGGAGGGAGGGAGGCGGCAGGGAGCCGAGAGGAGGAGGCGGCAGTGGTGGGAGCTCGGGAGGAGGAAGGAGGTGGCGGGTCTTGCGGGGAGTGGCGGCCTGGCGAGGCCTTGGGAGGAAGGGAAGGAGGTGGCGGGTCTGGCGGGGAGTGGGCGTGGCGCGAGTCTTTGGAAGCGGGAGAGTGGCGGTGTGGCGGGGAGGGAGGAGTGGCGGCACGAGGGAGGGAGGAGTGGTGGCGCGGGCCGGGAGGAGGAGTGGCATGGGCGTGGGAGGGAGTGGGGAGAGGAGGTGGGAGGAGGCAGTGCTTGGCGGCCAGCGGCCAGGCAGGCGATCGAGAGATGCCCAAGGCGAGGAGCCACCTGCATGGCGTCCCCTCGCGGCCGGGACGACTAGGCGATGTCGTGACATCCTTGGTTGTCACTGTAGATGCTAACACCTCCCTCCCTCCCTCTCTAAAAGAAGAGAAAAGAAACCTCTAATGCTTACCTCCTCCAGAGTAGGACCAAAAGCGAAATTTGGAAAAAAAGGAAAAATAATCGATCGTCCCCATTGTCCGAACAGAGTATTTCATCTATAGCATCCTAATTGACATCATGAAAAAGGAAAGTTTTCTTGATGAAAGCGTTCTCTCTCGAAAAATCATCGAGTATATAACACTTAATGCATAAACTTGAGATATCCAAGAGTTTGTGCCTTGCTAGAACCACAATTTTGTGCACATTTTAGGTTAGGAGCTACTTGGGATATATCAACTATCAAGTAGTTTTAGTTCTTGATCGAACTAGAATTGTATAATATATCTCATATGAATAAGCGCTTGTATTTCTAGGAGGCCAAAGGGCGATATATATACACAAAATGCAATTGGTGAATATGCGAGATAACCCCTCATAACAATAGGGAATAACACACTATACTTATATCTTTAACACCCCTCAAACTCATGGTGGATCAACAACGAGTTTGGAGAGGTAAAGCCGTGTTGTGCTCGAGTGCGGGCCTTCGTGAAGAAATCGCTATCTGAAGCTCGAAGGCACATCTTGAAGAGCAATCACTGATCATGCACACAAGAGCTCATGAAGGAAGCATCAACACCAATATGCTTGGTGAGCTCATGCTTCCACGGGATCACGAACATCTTGATAGCACTTGTCTTGTCGACAAGAGTGGAGTCGGTGTAGTGAAAGAAACACCAAAATCCTCAAGTAACCACCGTAGCCAAGTAATCTCTGCTGTCAAGAGAGCCATGGCTCGCAACTCGACCTCTGCGCTCGAATGGGACAACTGCGATCTGTTTCTTAGTCTTCAAGCAATGAGAGAACCACCAAGAAAAATCTGATAAGCAAAGATAGACCGGAGATCGGAGGGATCGCTGGTCCAAGTAGCATCAAATAAACTGAAGGCATGAGCAATTTGGAGCGTGGAAAGAAGAGGCGGCGAGATAGTCCACGAAGGTATCGCAGAACTTCGAATACCCATCGGGGAAGATGGAGCATCGAAGAAGATGAAACATCGAGGAAAAGATGACTCATCTGGAAGATCCTCAATCTGAGGTCGACGAGTGTAGATGAGTGTAGTGGGGGCTGAGGAGCCGCATGAGGCAAAGCGGCGGCGATAGCGGTGGAGAGGCCACAGGAGGAATATGTGGAGACTTCGGTGGGGCCAATTGGGCGAGGGCAAGACAGATATAGGTGTATCTGGAAGGTAAAAAGACAGAGACTCCACAGAGGAAGCCGAAGGAGAGGCGGGACATGGGTAGAAGGGACGAGACTCATCGAAAGTCACATCCCAAGAAATCCGCATCCGTCGACCAATAGGATCCCAACAACGATAGCCCTTATGCTCGACCTTGTATTCGAAGACACACTCAACGGTGAGCGATCGGTTTGGTGTGTTCTCGAGAGCGAGAAGCGTATAAGCAAGCGACCAAGCAGACGAAGGCGAGTAGTCAAGAAGAAGACCACAGAGGCGCTCAACGGGGATCGCACCTAAAAGAAGCGAGAAGAAATTTGGATGTTGGCGAGATAGGTGGCGATGGAAACGACCTCGGCCCAAAAGTGAGGTGGAATAGGCGGCAATCATCGATTGCGAGCCGTCTCAAGGAGGTGGCGATGCTTGCGCTCGGCTACACCATTACGAGCATGAGCACGGGACAAGAGGCGAGTGAGAGTGCCTTGCTTTCAACAAGGAAGGCTGCAGTCTGAGAGAGATACTACGCCCGGCGAGTCGGCCACGAAAGACACGAATAGGAGTGGAGAAGCGTGTGTGAACCATAGTGGCAAATTGTTTATAGATAGACAAGGCCTCACTCACGAGAAGACATGAAATATATCCAAGTGTGGCGAGAGAAATCATCTATAAATATGATATAATATCGATGATCCTTTCGAAGCGAAGGGGCGGGACCCCAAACATCTGAATGAACAAGATCAAAAGAATGAGACACGGACTCACTATGAGGATAAGGAAGTGAATCTGTTTACCTAACTTACATACGACAATCTAAAGACCGTCTCTGAGGCAGACCCGAAGACCACGACGGACTAAGGACGACAGGCAGATCCTACAGATGGCCAAGGCGGTGATGCCCTTCTTTGAAAGAAGTGGTAGGCAAGTAGCAAAAGCGGAGGCTGGTGGCGGCAGAGGCGTGAAAGGAAGGTGAAGCCGATCAAGCTCCCGAGACACTTTGTGAGTCAAAGCGCCGAGGCGAGAACCAACGAGAACTCCGTGTGGCGGTCTGAACACAACAAGAGTCGAGTCGAGAATGACCCGATAACCAAGGTCGATGTCTGCCTAGCAGAAAGAAGCTGCATGGTGAGACGAGGAACATGAGCAACAAAAGGAACATGAAATGATGAGTTGCTAAGAGATCCTCGACCAGAGACAGAAAGAGATGTACCATCGTGATAAGAATCTTGACAGGAGAATCAAGAGGTGTAATGAAAGGCAGTGGAAGGATCGAGTCATGTGAAAAGATGCTCTGGAGTCTAGAATCCACGGGGAGGTGCCTGACTATGGAGGAGGTGGTTTCGCGATGCTGAAAATTGATGTGAAGCTGGCGAAACACATGAGGAGAACTGAAGCGGCAGCGGGCATCAAAGTCGGCTATCTCTGCTTAGTGAGAGAAAGCTGCGAAGGAGTCGATGTAGAAGCACCGATGCGATACTAGTAGAAGAATGGCGTGAAACGATGCGGCTTCTTATATGCACTGGGACTCAATGTGGCGACCTTGTCGCATGATGGGAAGCGATGAGGCGGCCACTACTAGATGGGGCGGCCACCACCACCGTGGCGGCATTGGAGGAGGTAGTGTGCTAAAGCGTGGAAGCGGTCGATGTAGCAAGTGGACGAGCGGTGAAACACGAAGGGGTGGCATCGACCGGCACCACTCGAGTGACAAAGCCATCGGTGGCGGCGGCGGGCGGCGACCAAAACAACGAAGTCTAACGGCGTTGCGGCGGCAGCGGCGGTTAGATCAATATTTTTTATTTATTTTTGACTCGGGCGGCTCAAATAAACTCTCGGCTGCCAAAGCAAAACCCACACGCGAAGCGGCCAGCGAGCAGAGGGACTAGGGTTCCTCTGTAGCGGCGGCGGTGGTGCTGAGGTGGCGGCGACGATAAGCGTCCTCACGGCGGAAGAGGAAAGGCTCCGGCGGCAACAGCGGCGGCGACCCGCCTGGCGGAGGATCCGTAGCGAGAGCCAGAGTGGGGCGGCGCATGCGCGCGACCTCGCACGAGGCGGCGAAGATTATTAAATGCAGCGAAGCGAAGCGCGGCGGCGGGATGAAAAAGCCGAATGGGCGGCGGCGTCCTCACGTGTGTCGAGATCCCGCGATGGCGGCGGCGTCTTTCCTCCAACGTCGCGCAGAATCCAGCGTCTGAAGATCTGTGGTGGCGGGAGGCGGCGTCTTGGCCTGGTCAGACGGACGTCGGGCTCGTCGGCCCGAAGGAGAGGATCTGAGGCGGCGAGTTCGGTCAGCCGAACGCAGTGGCGGCAGCCGAAAGCGACAAAGCGGCGTGTGGTGGGCGGCGCCAAAGCAAAGCGCAGAGTCCGGTCCGAACGACAAGCGAAGCGAAGTCGAAGCGACAAAGTCGGCGGCGGTGGGAAGAACAAACGGCGGCGGCTCGGCGAAAACAAACCCTAGGTTTGCTCGATACCATGTTATGAATAAGCGCTTGTATTTCGAGGACCAAAGAGCCGGTTTATATACACAAAGTACAATTGGTGAATATCGAGATAACCCTCATAACAACGAGGAATAACACACTATACATATATCTCTAACAATATCAAGTAGGCAGTTGTAATTTTTTTTAGATGTCATTCAGATCAGGAAGTGTATTTGAATTCATGGATTATCAATTTCTTCTAGATCTGTGCTTTTAGTTTATTGGTGTTTATAGGCATACGACTATATCATTTGTGTTTATCATAGAAATATGTATAGTGAGAGTGGTTTAGCATGATAGTAGGCACAGTTCGCACTAGATTAACCCTCTCTTTTTATGGTAAATTCCTGCCAGTGTTGGAATTGACAAGTTCTAAAAAGGTGTGGACGAACACTGTTGTTCACTTGTTCATTGTTTTTTAGGGGGGTTTCAAACTCTGGAAGTAAAAGTCAGATCAGGAGAGTTTTTTTTTCTATTGTGAGGTTGTATGTCATGATGAATTAAGTTCTCCGAGTCAATGGTATAGTTTTAATTCTCAAGGGATCTTTCAGTTGTTGCACATTATTTAACTTGCTTGTAAAATGTACTTTGGATATGTAAATTTGACTTTTACAAACTTAATCTTCGGTAGTTTTTCCTCATAGCTGATCTAACCTTAGCACCTACTGTCTTCAATGATCTTGTTATGAGGTTTTAATTTGGAAGAGGAATGGTGCAAGTAGACTTCATTGTTGGAAGTAACTTCAAGCAACGGAGAATTATCTGTAGGAAAAATTGAGGCGCCATTATCTACTAATACATGACCCCAAGACCCATATGTGAATGAGACATCAAGTGACAAAATTAGGGTGCCAACAAATGCATTGATAAATTCTTAATAGTTAAAATTATCTCATTTATACGTATACACCGCAATGGCATGCTACATGTTAGTACTTCTTTCTATTTGAACTGAGAAGGCATAACTGTCTGACTCTTGTAAAATAGCAAATTCAAGTCTTAAATAAACGCAAAATCAGATTTGGATTGTTTATGTACAACATATACATCAGTGACGATATGATGCTACCTAATTAATGTTTCTCGTTTTGACTTTTTTTCTTTCTAATCTGACCTCTATAATTCGTACGGTCCGTGCAGTTCATTGGTTTTTGTTTCAAAACTTTTGCTGATGCGCACCTAGTTTTTATTGTACGGTCTTCCATGGTACGAACGATTATTTTTTCCAGCTTAGATATTTGATGACTTAACGGGACTGTTATAAAACTCTTGTAAAGAAATAAAATTACCCTTGCCGCTAGGTCTAGACAAACTAATGAGTCATGTTCTTTTGTTTAGTCCAAAAGTGACACATGGTTACATGAATATGATTGATGCCAGAACTTGTAACAATCGATATCCGTATTTGTCGCAGACTCGTACTGATTACTATGTTCCGATACAGGGGTGGAGTTAGCCACGACCCATACCTGCTAGGTCAGCTGTTTTTGAATCGAACTTATGTGTTTAGTGATTTTTTAAGAGATTTTTTATGAGCTTTTAATCCTAGATCTCGATCATTGCCTTACCTTCCCGAGGTTTAGCTCCCCCCCTGTTTTGAGATGATATTTTGTGAACAAATAGCATTTTGGCATGTAACTATCAAGCTGGGGTTCAACCTGTCCGTGCATATTAAAAACTTGGTTATAACAACTTAGCAACTAGGTATCACAAATTTAACGGAGAGTTGCTTTGTCAGTTCAGCGAAAAGAAGGCCTGAAAGGGCAAGAGCCTAGCAGCTGCACAACCAGCCGCATCCATCCATCCTTCAGATGGCATGCGATGCCAACACGTTCGTGCAAAGTTATGCAAGCCTTGGACTTCTCCAATTGTTTGTTTCAAATGCTTGGAATCCTTACTCCTCCACTGGGAGAATTGGCATGTGATGGCTCGAACTAATAATTCTCCTCCTGGCTAAGTTGCTTGTCCAAATGTTACACTTCCTGCAACTATGTAGGAACTGCAGGCCGCCCTTCTGATTGGTCGCCGTCTTGATCTGCTCTTGACTCTGGTGATTCAGAATCTTGATGTCCTCTCGTGCAGGTACGGTAGTTTCTTCCTCCTGTTCTTCGTCGCATCTTTGTCGTGTAAAGGCGCTGTTGCGCAGAATCGCTTTCCAGTGTCATGCTGATGGTGCATTTTCCCTTCTCATTGTACGGTCTATTACGCAAGTAATTATATGATTTTTGCGATAGAATAAGATTTAGTAACCCTTCCGTGATACAATTCGATCTGATGACTGATAACAAAGCAAGTCGCAGTTGGCAGCAACAAGCGGCTTTTCCATCTCACCGAAAAGGAGGCTTGAAAGGTGAAAAATGCCGCGCGACTAGCCACGCGCATCCTTTGCATTCCGTGAAGATTTCGCTGCCACTTGCTCCAATTGCTGGAAATTCAGGCCTACATACATGCATGAATAACCAGAACTCCAGAACCATTCAACTTGGACCTTGGTTACTTGTACAAATGTTTCACTTGCTGCACCGATCAAGCATTTCATGATGGCTTCCTCCGTAAGAAGATGACATCAATCATGCCAGGGATAAGTTTGCTCTGTAGTCCCTACTTCCAAACACAGAGCAACCGAGCAAGTATAGTTCGTCGTAGCCAAAGAAATATCAGATGATCATCTGTTTGATGGATCCTTTGCTTGTATAGAGTACATTTTCTGATTGTGCAGTTGGACAACTAGCAGCTGTACTCTCTCTTAGGTTGCTGAGACATTTTGCAGTAATTTTGATCTCAAAATTGTTTGCTTATGTACCTTCACATCATCTTTTTTATATACCTTCACATCATCTAGCCGCTAGAATATAGGTTGGAGAACCGATGACTACACCAACAGATTTGTCAGAATGGGCCCGAGCCCAGGTATTTTTGGGGCCAGGATGAAAATGAAGCGCTCAAGAGCCTATTAATCTGCAGACTGCAGAAACCTAAAAAGTAGGTGTGGGCATTCCGTATAATATACGGTTATATTGGTTCGGTTTATTCGGTAAAAAATTATTCAGTTTTAAAAGTTGGTCACCGAATTAACCAAACTAAAACAAAAAACCTAATTAACCAAATTAATTCGATGCGGTTAAATCGGTAATGCATTATACGAAATATAGGCGACACGCATCACGAAATCAAAATTCCCGCATAGCATCGAGTCGACCGAGAGTGACATACCTGTCCTTGATCGAAGTCATTTGGTTGCCAATGGCCTTAGCGCGAAGGATCGCGGTTGTTGTCTTCTTGATGGTGGGGGAGGCGGCGATGGCGCCCAGTGCCTGCGAGCATGTCGGAGTTGGACTCGAGGAGGTGAATGGGATCTGGCGCCTCGAGAATACCTCAAGCGCCGAGAGCTCTAGTGTTCCTCGCAAGAACGAGAAGAAGAATCATTATATATAAAGGAGGCTAACTTTGAGCTCGGGGAGAGTGGCCACATCGGCCTTTTTGGGGCCGTCCGATCTGCGCCTTCGTCCTAACTGTCCGTCGATTCGGTCTTGGCTCGAGACAGCGTGGCCTCGATCTTCCAATGTGCTCCAGCGTCTGAGCAAAAGGAGCCTTCTAGATCGCTCGGCGACCTTCGGTCTTCGTTCCTCCGCCACTTCCCCTCTCCTCCCAGGCCCGCGGCTCGGCATCCTCCTCCTCCTTGACCCTCACACGCGTCCTTCCTCTTTCCCATAGGCGCCCGTCCTCCTTCGTTCTTCCACTTGATCCTTGACGCCCGTCCCGGCCCAGCTTCCCTCTCCCATCCTGCTTCCACACGGTGGCCTCATAGCCTTCTCTCTCTCTCCAGGCCCATTGCTTCATCCTCATCCTAGGCGGCTCGGCTTCCTACTCATCCCAGATGGCTCAACTTCCCTCCTCCTTCTTCGCCGCCTACCACCGCCTCCTTGCTCGTTTGATCCGCCTGTTGCTCCTCCTCGCTCCTTTTCCCTCCGCCTCTGTCCTCTTCCTCTCTCCTCCGTAGTCCCTCTCCACTTGTGTGCCTTGCTCCCTCTCTCTTCCTCCCCTTGCCCCTCTATTTCCCTCCCCAGTTGCCTCGTCGTCTCCCCTCCCGTCTATCCCTCGCCTTGCGTCCTCTGCCTCCCTCCTCCTCGGCGTCGCATCGCTATCTCTATCTCTCATCGACACCGACCAGCGGCGGTGCTCTCCGAGATGGCGAGGCCAAGCCCGCTCCCCTTCAACTCCTCCAAGCCTCAGGACTCCTCTCCTACACCTCCGTCATCGCCTCATCGATCAGATCTCTTGTTTGTTTGTTTGAGCCCTTTCCTTCTCTTTAACATGTCTTGTTTGCTCGATTGATTAATTTATGGCCATTTCTGCTGGGTTCTAGAAACCGGCTAAGCTGGCTATGGGCGGCGGCGACCACTCTGTGGATGTCATGAGGACATTGTGGATGTCATGTGGACATGCTCATGGTCTTAGGTGATGAGACAATTAGCAATTGCTTTGAGAGTTTGTTGAAATCTGGAGTTTTCGACAAGTGTCAAATAAATCGGTAATCTGGCTTTGAATCTGCGGTACTCTGGGAGGCGGTATGACCGCAAGAGAGTGGCGAAACTACTGCGAGTCCTTGGCGCGTTGGTTTTCTTGTGGCGTCAGTTGAAATCGGATGACCAGTTGGTTTGAGGCTTTTGGCGTTTAAGTGGAAGCGATAGTACCACATGGATAAAAGCGGTAGTCTGCGACTTAGTAGCCTGATTGTGACATGGGCGTTGCAAAATTCCAAAGGAGGTGTTCTTGAGGACAATGAACTCTGGTTTTCTTGAGGCGGTACAAGGCAAGGCTTTGGTTGCGGTAGTACCGCATGGTGGAATGACCGCGTGTGTGCGGTATGGAATTTCGAGAGAGGATGTTTTGGAGATTTTGGATTTCTCCGGTAGCGATACGACCATTGATTGTTTGAGCGGTATGACGGCGTTCGGTATCTGGGGTGGATTTGTGGCGGTAGTACGCTTGTGGATTAATTGTTACGTTCGTCAAATTTCACGGAGATTTGATTTTGGGTTAGGTCAAGTTCTTGTTCATCGGTGCATATGTGTTGCATGATGTATGTTTTCACTAACGTGGGTCAAGTTGTGAAGAACTTGTTCCGGAAATGGTTTCTTGGTCTATTCTTTGTGTAGGTGGCTTGCGGTCTATGACGGTCAGCGGCGAGGTGGATCGGGACTAAGCTTGGAGAGCTAAGGTCGAAACAATCAAGGATCTGGGTAAGGTCGAGGACTCAAGCGAGGCCTTGCGAATGGACATGGATGACCGAGCAGGCGATTCGGTCTGGCCGTTAGATCAAGCGGCGAGTCGTTACAAGTGCTCGGTGGTGCGGTGGGATCCGGACGGAGAGACTTGGCGACATGGGCCGTTGATCAACCTCTGGCGTGGCGAAGCATGGGATTGCTTCACGATCTGTGGACTCGATTCTTGGAGAAGGATCGAGAAGGGGTATTTTGGTAATCTCACCAAATCCGCCTTGGTGACCTTTGGCTAAACCGTGGCGAGTCGCGTATATGGTGAAGCGATTTAGGTCAATTGATGATGAAGATGGCGCTTTGAGATCGTCGTGTGTTAACCCATTGTGTATTAGGGTTTAATGGGTGCCCTAATGGAATATACCCTAGATGCTTAGTCTCCACTATAAATAGGGGTGTTGGTGGTAGCCTTAGCAATTCTTCTGCTGCTTTTGGAGGAGCCGCCAAAGCCAACCCCATTTTTGTGCCTATTTTGGTTTTAGGGTTTTGAGGAGAAAAGAGGAGAGCTAGGTTCTAGGGTTTGGATTGAGTGAGTGCTCACAAGTTGAGCTTTGTCCTCCTAGATTGGAGTGGTCGTAAACAACAATCATCCATCTATCTCAATCAATCCAACCAATTTGCTCAAGATCATCCTTTGTGTTCTTATTGTTTATTTCTTTGTTTTGGGGCTTTCTTGATCTATGAGTTTTCTCTTGTGCTCTTCTTTGTGCTTTGGCTTCTTTGTGACTTGTGGGTATGCATCGATTTCATGTTGTTGATCATCCACCCACGAGCAAGTCTCAAATCGTATGAATCTCGGTTTTGAGTTGTACGGTTCTTGAACGAACTTCTCTCAAAGCTGAAAAGCGGGAACCTTGACTTGGATCTCTGCGATCTTTGTTTTGAATAGGTTCCTAGTATCTTAGAAGTTGTGTTTCAAGTTTTGCGGAGTTTGCCCTTGTAGATCAAAAGTTGTGCCAATTTTTGTTTTGGTTTTTAATTTGTCGGGGACGAACTCGGGACAATCGGTAGTACCTTTTATTTACTGCGGTAGTACCTCGGTCTTGATAGTACCTTTCTTTACTGAGGTAGTACCTCTCGTACCTTCTGCGATAGTACCTATTAAAGGTAGTACCGCTGGTTACCTAATAGTAGTTCGATTGTCTTGATTTTGTAGCACTTCTTCTCCGGGAATATCGGTAGTACCGCTTCATTATAACTACGGTAGTACCGCATATACTACGGAGGTAATACCGTTTTCCTGATTTTGCAACTCTTCCTCGGTTTTGCTTGCTGCTCTTTGGGGGTTAGGAGAGGGTTCAACACAAGACTTCCACTGTGCTTAAGCATTCATCTTCATAGCTCTCATAGCTATTGGAGTGATTTGCGAGTTGAATCCATTCAAAGTGAAAAAGATTAGGTGCTCCTATTCACCCCCCTCTAGTAAATGCATTTGGGTCCTAGAAGTGGTATCGAGCAGGTTAGCTCTTCTCATAGATCTTAACGGTCTTTGGAGCCATGGCGTGACAAGTATTCAACCAAACCACATCTTCGATGGAGTTGATTTTGCTTCTTGGAAGGCACGCATGCATGCCTATATCGAGGCTCAAGGCACGCTATTTGGCTTAGGTCAAAAATCCATATGTCGTGCCGGCCAATGGCGATGTGATCCTCGGATGTTGAGGCTAATAGCAAGGCTCGAAACTTTCGATCCAAGGTCTTAGTCGTCTGAGTTTGGTAGCGTGGCTCATTTGAGGTCTGCTCACGAGATCTGGAGGACTCTCTGTGATTACCACGAGGGTTCTACTGCGATCAAGAAGTGAGGCAGAACCGACTCAAGAAAGAATACTCAAAAGATTGAGCAAAGGCACAGTGAGTCTTTAGATGAGGCGTGGGGAGGTTCTCCAAGATTCTTCATGATCTTGTATTTGTTGATCTTATTTTCTTGAGTCGAGCATACGCCCGACTTTTAGGTGCTCTTGATGTGAAGGTCTAGGGGATGAAGATCACATCCATCAATGACAATCTTGTCATGAGTGAGCTTACCATGGATAAGCTCTACTCGAGGTTGAAGACGCATGAGATTGACTTTATCTCGCGTCTCCCCAAACAGTCGATGGCTTTGGTGGTCGACCCATCTAAGGGTAGCTCGGTGATTCCTTTGATTTTGGCTCATCTCGCTTTTCTTTGTCGACTTTACATTCTTTGAGCGATGGCGATTAGAGAAGCTACGAGGATGATTTAGCCCTCCTATGCACCAAATTCTCGAGAGTTTACAACAAAGTGAGAGCAGGAGGAGAGGTGGCCACATTACTTGTTTGAGTGTGGTGAGCCTAACCACATTCGCTCCAAGTGCCCCAAGTGAAGGGCAAGGAGGAGAAGGACTCTCGGAGGCGTCATCAAACCAAATACAAGAAAGGCAAGAAGTCAAACTATCGCAAGTTAAATCGGCCAAGTCCTTGCCGCTCTTGAGAGTGTGAACATGAGCGATGTGGACTTGGAGGCGAGAGGATGGCAGCGATGACTCTCATGGCAAGAAGAGGCCGGGACTTCACAGGCATGTGCTTCATGGCTAGAAACGACCATGATGTCGACTCCTCAATGATGATGACCTTTTGGCGATCCAGATGAGATCGTCCTTCACTTGGAATATGAAGCGTGCTTTAGCTTTTCTGAAAAAAGAATGTATAAGCAAGAAAAAATGATTAGGAAGCAGGATGCCATGATTGATGATTTGAACTTAGAGGTTGATATGCTCAAATCCATTAATCCTGGCGATGATTGTGATTCTTGCTCTAGCTTGCTTAATGAACTAGCAAATCGAAATCTGCTCATTCCTCTATTGCTAGTCAACTAAAAGATGCTTTTGATGAACTAGAAACTCTCAAGTCTAGTCACCTTGCATGAATGCCATTGCTTTAGATGTGACTCTTTGTTGATGCTATTCTATTATCTTGCTCAAGCGTGCGTTGCTTGAATTAAAATTGGATAGCGCTATGAAAGAATTGTAGAAATTTGATGCTAGTCACATGTGTTCTCATTGTGAGGATAGTAGGATTAAAATGAAGGAGATGGTGAAATAGTTATTTATTCTAAAAGCGCTTCTTGTGAAAGCGTGTTAAACTCACAATTGAGAATGATGCTTTAAACAAGACACTAGAAGAAAGCTAAAATTGAACAATCCATGTCCATAGTGCTTCAAAAGAAAGTTGTTGATTCGATTCTTGTACTCTTTGTATTGAACTTGGGCATAATGTAGATAAGATACAAGAAGCTTTTAGAGTTAAGTTCAAAGAAGCGGTTGGATAGGATTAGAGATAAATATTGTGTGTCTTGTGAGGCTTTGAAAGCGAGGTAGCTCACTATAAGGAAAAATCGATAGGGCTAGCAAGTCAAATAAGTGTGCTTCTTGTTATGAACTAGCCAAACAAAATGACTACCTTAAAGAGACTCTTGAGAGATTTATTGGTGGGAAGAAGAACCTCAACATGATTCTAGACAAATCTAAGGTGAGTGTGAATAATAGTGGCCTAGGATTTAATTCTCTAGAGCATTCCAAGAATCATCCACCTAAGGTTGTTAGAAATTTGTTAAGAGTGGCTTTGTTTGAGGTAGAACCCTTTAAGCCATCCAAGATAGTCTTCAAATCTGCTGGTTTTGCCCAAACCACTTCTAGCAAGATAGATGCTTCTACTTCATCAGGTCAGACCCCTCAAAAGGTCAAGTACCATTGCACCTTCTGCAAGAAGAATGGCCACATTGTTAAGTTACGCTTCGTAGAGCCAAGATTGAGAGGAAAGAGAGGATGAGTGCTTTGAGAACCATTAGAGGTCCTTCACTGTTGTAGTCTCTAGAGCGAGACTGACTGTTTTTCTGCTAGACATAGGCACAGGTTCGTAGATGACTTCTTTGACTCCTTTGGTGGCTCTAGGCGACGATACGGTTTAGGATTTCGTGAGGAGAGACCACGGGTAGCAACTAGGCAGAGGAGTCTGACCTTTTGGTAGGTCGATTCGGAGAGGTCTAGGTGGTTCTCGTGTGCATTCTTATGATTTTGCTCCTAACCATTTCTGCTTGCTTCTCTTGCTTTGCCCAAGCATCGTGTGACTCGATCTTGGATTCCAAGTCTCTTATCACTAACCCTAATGCAGAGACACGGATGTTTTACCTTATGCCTGTGGAGTGCATCATGCGAGGAAGGAGGACATATGGCTTGATTGACTCGGGTGTTCTCGACACATGATTGGAGGTTCTAGATGGTTCTCCTCTCTCACGTGCATCCGACAATGAGTGGATCACATTTGGAGATGTTTTACTAGGACTATGATGACCAAGAACCTGTGAGATTTCTTACACCTTCATGCCTTTATCTTCACGATTATTGATCTGGCGTGTTGTGCTTATCATTGTGCTCATTTGTATCTTATCGGCATGTGTTCTCCTATGATATTCTTCATCATGCTTTTGCGTGTATTTTGTTTATATATCCTTGTATTATATTGTTATTCTCTAGTTTCATGGATGTATAAGCTTGGTTTAGTCTTCATGAGCTTGTCTTTGTCTTGTATATTACGTATTTTGCTCTTGTTGATCTTTGCCTGTGTATTCACATGCTTACTTGATTTCCATGATTTGTTCCTTAACATATCTTTTGCTCTCATGGTATTGTGGATACATGGGTCTTGCCATAGCTTTCACTAGCACACTTTACCTTTAGTTGTAATATATGTTGTGTAATTTGCTATGTGCTTGTTTGCTTGCTCCTATGCCTTATTGTGGATTATGGATAGTTTGAGCTTTGTCATGTCTTAGATAGCATGTCTTTGTAATTGATTTGTCTATATTCATGCTCATGTCTTAAATTGTTGATTATATGCTTTTATGAGCTTTGGATCATTTCTTTGCTATCCTTGCTAGTCATGTGTCTTGGTCTTTGTTTCCCTAGATATTATTTCACTAACCCGATACCAAGGCATAGACTTTTCTGTCTCTATGGTGTAGTCTTTTCGGTTGAGAAGAAGAATATGTGGTCCAACAAGTGGTCAAAGACTCCAATTGTTGGTTCTTCTTCATTTGTGCATTCAATCTTGGCAATCACCTCTTGGAGCGAAGAAATTTGAGATGAGGTTGATGGGTGGCGCAACTACCTTACGGAGATTCGAGGAATGGATCGTCATCCATCATGACTACATCTCCTTAGCGGTCGCGACTCGGAGTTCGAGCTTCTATACCTTACATTTCGTATGGTATCCCTAGTCTACCTTGCATTGCATCTGGTTAGTGTCGGTGTTGGGCTTGTTAAGTTCGGGGTAGATAGGAGGCTCTTTTTATACGCGTGTCCTTTCTAGGCACTCTTCTTATCCCATGGTTGCTAGGATGCACTCTTCTCCTTTGCCTAAGTCGAGCTTGTCTCCCAATCACTAGTCTTAGCGGGTTTTGAGTTTGCTGTAGGGCTTTTTAGTGTTGGTGTTTGGCTCCTAGCTTTTGAGTTGCTTTCCCTAGAGATCGTGTGGTGTTTGAAGTCTTTGTGCTAGTTTGTGGAGTTCAAGGCACTTTTGGCGAGTTTCCTCATCAAACCTTTTAGACCCATCAAGGTTTGTCACCTTGAAGCGAGTTAGGGATAATTTATCCCTATGGGTTGGTTTGAGGGGGAGTTGGTTCGGTTCTGAACTTTCCTTGTTCATCTGAACTTTCCTTGTTCATTTGAACTTTTGTGGATCTTTTCTGATACCTTCTTCAAGTGGTATCTTCTTCGGATCCTTTTGATCCTTTTGATCTTTTTAGGCTTTTAAGTCTTTTGTGCATCTCATTGTATCATATTGCATTCATATGAAAAATCCAAAAAGATGCATTGTAATATAAGCTTTGCTGCTTCTTTCTTTTAATTTGATGAAGCTTTGCTTATTACCCTCTTGAGCTTTAGTATTTCAATTCTTGCTCAAGATTGTATCTAGTTCTTTGACTTGCTAGAATTATCATACTTTTACATGTGCAGCAATGTCTTGGCTAAGTGAGCTAGAACTTTTAAATAACCTGAACTGAAAATAGCAATTTGTGGATCTTTTAGCTAGTTGCAGAATTAGTGATCCTTTTGTGACATTGGCCCTGTCAAAATTGCTTTGTTAGCTCTGGAATCTAGTATTGAACATCTTTGAGCTTTCAGTTCTTTAAAGAATCAAAAACAGCCCTTGTGCAAACTAAAAATGATCTCTTTTGCTGAAAAAACTGATCTCACCAATTCTTTCTCATGAGGCGGCTTGCCATTGTACTAGACATGAACTCGGGGGAGTTTTGGATGACCTAGACCACTCTTTTAAGCTTTTTGTGCTTGAGATGGTGGCGGCAAGGCTTGAGATCTAGCACATGGCTAAAAATGCAATTTGTCAAAATTGGTTGAAGCTTAGGAAGAGATTGTGGATGGCTCCTAGTCCATGATCTTCTTTACTAAGATAGACCTTTTATCAACTTGAACATTCATTGCAAATAAAAAGCAGTTGAAAATTGGGCTTTTGAGGCATTTTGAGCTAAATGTTTCATTTGAACTTTTGTCTCCTAGATGGCCTTTGCTAGCTTCTCGTTCTCTCAATGACATTACGACAAGGCCATTATCACTTTAGGATAAGCTGTTGTTGAACTTGCTAATTTTGAAGCATTGCTTAATTTAATCCAACAACATGTGGTATATTGAGCTCTTTAGCCTAGTTTTGCTATATATGTCTTAACATGATCTTGCTAGCTTTGTCGGGCTTGATATGTATTGAGTGATAATAGAAATGCTAGCTTTGTTCAATTGAGTAATCTCCAAAGCTTCTTTTACCTAAAGATTTGAAAAAAATCAAAACAAAAATGAAGCCACCCATTGCATTTCATGCATGCTCTTTCTTTGCTTCTTCCTTATTGTTGCACTTGTCATCTCTAGATGAGAGGAATGGATGATTCCTTGATGAATCCATTGTCAAAGGGGAAGAAGTTTTGGCAAAAATGTGAAAAAGAGCCTTCAGGAAAAGGGGGAGAAGTTTAGGATGTTAAGGGGGAGAAGTTTTGTAAGAATGGGGAGTTATGAGCTTTTTGTAGAAACTTGGAGAAAAATGAAAATTCTAAAAATTCTCTCTTAAAAAATGATGATCATAGTGAGGGGGAGCATTCATATTGCATTCTTTTGATCTTATTGTCTTTCTTTGAATCGAAGGGCAATTCTTGAAGACTCACAATGATCAATGGTCAATTAGAACAATTGTTCTTTCATATGGACCATAAGTGAGATTTTGTCACTTCTCGGAATTTGAAGCTTTTCTTGCTTCTTCTGTAGTGTCTCACTTCTTTGAAACTATTTTGAAGCCAACTTGGTCTTTGTCCTTTGCTTTCTCTTGTATTGAGCTAAGTTGAGCCTTTCTTGTGAAAATATCATGTATTTTCATTTTCAAACCATCAAACTTATATTTTTGGAAAATTGCCAATGTGTTCATCAAAGGGGAGATTGTGGATGTCATGAGGACATTGTGGATGTCATGTGGACATGCTCATTATCTTAGGTGATGAGACAATTGGCAATTGCTGAAGTTGTTGAAATCTGGAGTTTTCGATGAAGTGTCGAATAAATCGGTAGTCTGGCTTTGAATCTGCGGTACTCTGGGAAGCGAATATAACCGCAAGAGAGTGGCGAAACTACCGCGAGTCCTTGGCGCGTTGGTTTTCTTGTGGCGTCAGTTAAATCAGACGACCCAAATTAGTTTGAGGCTTTTGAGCGTTTAAGTGGGCGGTAGTACCGCATGGATAAAAGCGGTAATCTGCGATTCATTAGCACCGATTGTGACATGGCGGTTGCAAAATTCTAGAGGAGGTGTTCTTGAGAACAGAGGAGCTCTGGTTTTCTTGAGGATTAATGCAGCCCAGGGCTTTGGTTCTTGGTAGTACGCATGGTGGAATGACGCGTGTGTGCGGTATGGAATTTCGAGAGAGGATGTTTTGGAGATTTTGGATTTCTCTAGGTAGCGATGCGACCGTAGTTGCTTGATGGTATGACCGCGTTGTGGTATCTGGGTGGATTTGTGGCGGTAGTACTGCTTGTGGATTAATTTTTGTTAGTCAAATTTCACGGAATTTGATTTTGGGTTAGGTCAAGTTCTTGTTCATCGGTGCATATGTGTTGCATGATGTATGTTTTCACTAACGTGGGTCAAGTTGTGAAGAACTTGTTCCCGAAATGGTTTCTTGGTCTATTCTTTGTGCGGTGGCTTGCTGAGTCTATGACGGTCAGCGGCGAGGTGGATCGGGACTAAGCTTGGAGAGCTAAGGTCGGAACAATCAAGGATCTTGGGGTAAAGTCGGAGGACTCAAGCGAAGCATGAATGGACATGGATGACGAGCAGGCGGTTCGGTCGGTTGGTTGGATCAAGCGGTAGCGGAGTCGTTACAAGTGCTCGATGGTGCGGTGGGATCGGGACGGGAGACTTGACGACATGGAGCCGTTGATCAACCTGCGTGGCGAAGCATGGGATTGCTTCACGATCTGTGGACTCGATTCTTGGAGAAGGATCGAGAGGGGTATTTTGTAATCTCACCAAATACCTCCTTGGTGACCTTTGGCTAAACCATGGCGCGAGTCGGCGCATGGTGAAGCGGTTTAGGTCAATTGATGATGAAGATGGCGCTTTGAGATGCGTCGTGTGTTAACCCATTGTGTGTTAGGGTTTAATGGGTGCCCTAATGGAATATACCCTAGATGCTTAGTCTCCACTATAAATAGGGGTGTTGGTGGTAGCTTAGTTCTTCTTTGCCACTTGAGGAACGCCCGAGCCAACCCCATTTTTGTGCCCTATTTTGGTTTTAGGGTTTTGAGGAGAAAGAGGGAGAGCTAGGTTCTAGGGTTTGGATTGAGAGTGAGTGCTCACGAGTTGAGCTTTGTCCTCCTAGATTGGAGTGGTCATAAACAACAATCATCCATCTATCTCAATCAATCCAATCGGTTTGCTCAAGATCATCCTTTGTGTTCTTATTGTTTATTTCTTTGTTTTGGGGCTTTCTTGATCTGTGAGTTTTCTCTTGTGCTCTTCTTGTGCTTTGGCTTCTGTGACTTGTGAGTATGCATCGATTCCATATTGTTGATCATCCACCCACGAGCAAGTCTCAAATCGTATGAATCTCGGTTTTGATTTGTACAGTTCTTGAACGAACTTCTCTCAAACTGAAAAAGGCAGGAACCTTGACATGGATCTCTGTGATCTTTGTTTGGAATAGGTTCCTAATATCTTAGAAAGTTGTGTTTCAAGTTTAGCGGAGTTTGCCCTTGTAGATCAAAAGTTGTGCCAATTTTCGTTTTAGTTTTTCAATTTGTCGGGACGAACTCGGGACAATCGGTAGTACCTTTCATTTACTGCGGTAGTACCTCGGTCTTGTAGTACCTTTCTTTACCACGGTAGTACCTCTTTGTGCCTTCTTGGTAGTACCTATTAAAGGTAGTACCATTGGTTACTCTAATGGTAGTTCGATTGTCTTGATTTTGCGGCACTTCTTCTCCGGGAATATCGGTAGTACCGCTTCGTATAACTACTGGTAATCTTTGCGGTCTTGTAATACCGCTTACATACAACGGAGTAATACCGTTTTCCACGATTTTGACTCTTCCTCGGTTTTGCTTGCTGCTCTTTGGGGGTTAGGAGAGGGTTCAACACAAGACTTCCCTTTGTGCTTAAGCATTCATCTTCATAGCTCTCATAGCTATTGGAGTGATTTGCAAGTTGAATCCATTCAAAGTGAAAAAGATTAGGTGCTCCTATTCACCCCCCCCTCTAGTCGCTTTGTTTCGGTCCTACAACTCCCCAAATCTGAGTATGTTGTATTGTTAAATCTTGAGTCTGCATTGTCAAACTCTTGTGAACATTGTTTTGTATTGCAGGTTGGCTTATCTATTTGAACATGTGCAGGATAGCTTGAAAGAACAAGACTCGGGGCACAAAACTCGAGAATGAAGCAAGGTTGTTAAATGGCGGTTGGCGAACTTGAAAAAAGCAACTAGGCGAGGTCGACTTATATTAATTTACGCGATTATTATGTCTATCGACAATTCCCGCTCTCTTCCTGAGAATGGGAGCTCTCATCAAATACTCAAAATTGTTTCCATTAAGCTTTACATTTTGGTACAATGGCTACAGCGATTTACGTTTTATGATCTGTTCAATGTCTTCGTAAAAAAGAATGACATGGACCACAAGCTATTAATTCGGTGTCTTGTCTCATCAATGTACTCAACGGATGATCGAGAGGTTGATAAAGCTTTTGCAAGAGGAGCTCGGGAATTATGTGAGCATTTAGCATTAGAAAGTTGATGTCTCCTTGATGGTTGTAGGCGATGCTATGTGAATGTTTTATGTCATGTTTGTTTGTTTCTTGTACTCCGTTTTAGAAAATGCTTCTTTGAATCGTCTTTGCTTAATAAGGAAAACCGATTACTTATGGTGGTGACAACATTGCAACCTATCGGTGCTATGCCAATCTTGTAAGCTTCAGTCTTCTCGGCCTTGATTAGTAATTCTTGGTGCAGGATTTATGTTTAGTTCTAGGGAGTAAGGAGGGCGCTTCTTGCTCTATGTGGCTCTCTCAGCTACCATAAAAGTAGGATGTCCAGGCTCTGTAGGAAGTTCTAATCTTAGCACAACTATGGTGGACTTGTTGACTTCTTTTATGGGTGCTTGAATCATGCTACTTTGCATCTAGATACGATATGTTATCTTAGTTGCCTTGAAAAAAATATCCTTGTACAATTGCATAACTTCATTCATCAAGGCACATGTTTATCATGCAATGCACTTTGTTGTTGGATGTTGTATAAATATTACGTGATGAACTTTTTTAGGTATTAAATGACATTGTTTTAAATTTAGTTGCTAGAGTCACTTTCCCCTCAATTTTAGACATATATGAGATTTTCTTTCTTAGTTGGTGCTTGGTGTTATATAGGTTGTCAATAATGAACTCTTGTGCAATTTTTCCTAACGATTAATGACATCCTTTACCTATATGATTCTATATATTTAGAAAAAAAAGTACATGAAGCTAGAATGTTTAAATCTTCCCACATGAATGTTGAGTTTTGAAATAAAAACTATTGGAGGAGTAGGGGCGAAGGGAAAGAGCAGAAATGGAATTATCTAGGATGCATGAAATCGAAGCTAAAGCACGAAATTGGACCTTGAATTAGCGGCATGTACAACATTGCACAATGACATACGATGTATCTTCTTCTGGGTATACCTCAAAAGATTGCCGATTTGCAAAAGTATGTGTCCATTATCACTATTCCAACTTTATTTTTACGCCACAGTTCATCATTACTAATACCATTGAGTATTATCTTCTCCTATGTTGTGGGCGTGTTTATTGGCAAGATGTGTTAGCGGCATAAGATCAAGAACTCCAAGGAGGATACTGACAAAATACCCTTGGCGGTATTGAAACCAAAACCAATTTGGTTCCTATAGCGGGTTATGACATAGCTCTTGTGTTGGTTCAAATAATAGGTAAATTAGGAAAGAGGAAGGTTAATTAGAAAGAGATGAGTTAGTATCTCCTTAAGAGATTTAGTTAGATATTGAGTTAGAGTTTGAATTAGAGTTTGAGTTAATCTCCTTCCGAATACATGTGTCTTTGTCTGATTTGGAAAAACAAAATCCCTTGTGCCTAGGCTATAAAAGCGCGTTTGTAATTGAGAGAATCAATTGGCTGCTTGTAGGTTTTGTTTAATGTGAAAAAAAATTGGCATAGGAAAAAGAAGAGATGAGGACCAAGTAGGCATTTGTTGAAAGCTCCCCAAAACTTTGAAAATTAGTATATAGCCTTTACATCTTGAATCTTGCAAGTTTGAAATGCCGTAACATTTTTTTATTTCAGATTCGTTGTGAGGTATCGTCTTCTCGGCAAATCCTCGACACTTTCACGACATTGCCATACCACTTATTCATATGTTCTTTTATGCTATCGGATGTAAGGAAACACATGTCATGCTATCCTTTACTTGAAAAAGACTTTCTGAATCATCGGCTACTCCAAAGCGGGTTGTTAGTTCTATCATGTTTCTCTTGGGTCTTTCCTAATATTGATAATACATTGAAAATATGTACATCTCATATTACAAAATAGCGGATGTGTCAACTTCCACCTTATAGTGTCCTAATGTATACACAAACTATGTGTCCATTTACATTTAAGTACCTATATATGAATTACTTATAGGACATGGAAGCGGCGGTATACACAAGAAAAAACCTTCACCATTGGCGAGGGGCGGTTTGGATTATCCACTCTTGCGCTTCGCATTATGTAAGTCTTCGACAGTATAAGTATGCACATTACTTCGAATTACTGTCTCCGTTTTCATTAATCTTAACTAATTTGTGCCCAACTACACTCCTCAAAATCTGGTATTCTTCTACATACTATATTTAAACACAATACTACCCTTTTCTATATTCCTATACAAACTTACGACCTTTTTTTGCTATATGGAAAAAATACACTACTTATATGCATAAAAAATGGAATGCAGTTGTTCTATAATCTCATGAGCTATCTCTTTTACGTGTTCTACATGCATTCCTCTTGTTATATTTAGATTAGTTTCACACAGTTCATAGCTAATAGATAAAGAGGTACTACAAATTTTGAATATGTTCCTACTAATTTACACTCAGATATACAAAATAACTCACTATATATATGGGATTTCAGTTCCACAGTCCCATCTTTTAATTACCACATAACTATAATCATATTTTATTCAAGATCCATATACTCAACATATCTCTCTGCTTCACAATCAATACATGAACATTAAAGTTGCCATTTTCTTAGGCTCTATTTAGGACTATTTACACATCGCTCTTATTGTACACCTACTACATTTCTGAGTCGAGATGTCACTCCATCGAGGACATTGCCGCTTCCATATCTTCTAAAAAATCGCTCAACCAAAAAACCCGGCTAGATAGAGATACATTTTTCATACTTTTTAGGAAACAAATCCTTGGTGTTCTATTTCTGTATATAATATCTTGCCACCGTTTGGTCGCTACTTCAAATTGAACCATTTGTGTCTACTATAAATTAAAGCACCTATATTAACATTCACTCACCTATATTATGCACTAGAAATACATTTCAGTTTTTATTCGGTCATATTCAACTAACTCAACTAAATCATATTCTTTACTGCTGACAATTAAATACGAAATCTCTTGTTGTGTAGTATCTTTTGTTTCTCTTACATTGCGCTTGACTCTATCATTTGTCTACCTATCGGTATCGTCGGTGTTGTCTACTTTATGTTAGTACGATCGACTATGTATTGTATATATAGATGTTTGATGCCCTTAAAAGCAATAGCCAATATATTTCTGTTGCACCTCATTTGCCTGCGCTCTCCTTTCACTTCTCTCAAACACACTCTTGTTATTGATCAACAAATAATGTATCGTTCTTAATCTTGCCTCTTTTTAGATGGTCTCGTTTATTCATACTTGTTTCCAATAATGCATTGCATCGTGCTCGAAGTTCCATGACTTTCTTAGCTCCTAGCTCTGTATACTTTTATTCTCTCCGTATATCACGAAACACGCCAAAGCGCGCATACGGTGACTAGTAAGAATAAGCTTCAAAATTAGGTAGCCGTCGTCGCAATCGCCCTTGCCACCCCTCGATTGCTTTCTTGGCTTGCTCTGCCTCTCCAGTTCCCTTGCCTCCCATGTTGGACGATGGTAGACTAGGCTCTAGTGGCGACTAGGGTTAGGAGTGCTCTTGATGGTCTCGATCTTGTCGATGCCGAATGGGACAAGGGGTCGAGGTAACAACGATTCTTGACTTCACAAGAGGCCAAGGAAGTTCTTTGTTCATTGGTGTTGGGCCTTGGGCTTTTAATTGGGACATGGTTGGAAGCCTGAGATGGGAGGCTTCGGTTGGGTAGAGCACTAAGCAAAGGTATATATCTGTTTTAATGGCTTATTCGGTTTCTAGCATCTGAACACTAAACCGCCATTGAACACCAAATAGAATAGAAATAAAACCAAACCAACCCTAAAAACCAAATAAACAGACAATTTCGGTTAATTTGGTTTCGGTAAAAAATCCACCCACCTAAAAGAACGTAGTCTGCTTAGCTTGCTTGAGATAAGATCCCGAAATTTTCAATGTTCCAAACGGGTCTTAAAAATAAAAATCTCCCAACCCACAAGACATACTCACTAACCGGGATTGGCATCTACTGACAAGGGCGAACAGTACTATAACATTTTGTATACCTGAGACGTCGAATCCCAAAATAGCGACACAGTCGAATCCGGAAATAGCGACACAGAACAATCGCTGCAGCGTTCGGTGAACAGTGTCAGTGCTACAGTATTTTATGGTGCGACCTCTCATTTCCAATCCGCGACAGCGCGTCACGTAATGACGTGGTACTGTTCACCCATGATATTCTACTGAGAATGTTATAGTACTGTTCATCCATGATATTGCTACAGAATGTCGGAGGATCGTTTCCACTAACAGATGCACATTCAGCGCGGATGCATCGTGAAACAGCAAGAAATCGCAACTAGCTCAAACCATATAAGAACAGGGCTTACGATACTTTCCTGCTTGAACCCTGAGGTTCATAGCAACTTTCGGCATGCTCATCCTGATGTTCTACTTCAATCCATCTCATGGGGTCATGGTCACAAGTTCCCAGCATCAAGAATGATGAGCAAGATATCAAAAGTGACTTCCTTTCTGATTATGATGGACTCCAGCGACATCAAGGGTAATCATCTCAAAGGCAAGTCAGGGTACACAAAGGAAACATCAATCAGCATTTGATAACTCCAAGACGAAATTTAGTACCTAAAAAGGCACAGAGAGAACAATAACATTACCGAGCTACTGGGACCCATTTTTCAGATGTGAATGCGCATGAACATATATAACAAACGCCAATGCATAGTCATCTGCATGTACGGAGACCTGTAAATGGTGTTTCTACAAGATAGCCTGAGCATACTATCATCATGCACATGAACATCAAATTTGGTGTTAGCGAGGTCCAGTCAACATTTCCATTTTTCAATCATAAACATGTTAAATTAGGCTATCGGACAATACTGTAAAGGAGTCACATTCCTTGTTATCTGACGAAGCCTAAGGGTAACTCATTCACATCAAGTCATGTAAGCTATCTGTGGCGAAAAGTGCGAAAAAATATAGTTTGGGCCGACACCTGCAATGCTTGCTTGAGGTCACCAAAATGAACTCTGCTCCTGTCTTCCTGCCTGATGCTCAAGAATATGTAGTAGCTAGAAGACCAAGTATGTGGGATGCCTCATATCGAGTATATTGAATTGAAGCAATAAAGCTAGATACCCCTTCCTAGGAGTGACAAGCCTGGGCCAAACAATGCTCCAGGTCAGGTGGTTTAATTATTCATGGTCATGACTGCGGTGTGTTATCCAAGTTTGCACCATTTTCAAGGATCAAAATGACTTTCATCCCAAATCACAAGGAATGCTAGACTAGATGCCATTAGAAAAGGTTAACCCATCTTTAGATAAAATTTCTTCATATATATCCTTTCTTCTGTAAGGTTCAGAGTTCACACATGAAACTGAAATTTATTAGGTGCATTTGCAAAAACCTACTGGACCTTAATTGTAAATGACTCAATGCTGCACGATGACATTACGCCCCAGCAAGCAACCCCTTTAGGTCAATCAATCATCACTTCATCAGGAGCATGCCAACAAGATATAAGATTCAACATGGAAATGAGACCCTATAGTCCTCAACCTTACCTACTTTGCGTTGAAGCTATTTGTTCCAACCACACTCATCTCAGATGACCACTCTGTTAACTTCTTACCATCCCTCCCTTCTTCTACCGACATCTTCCCACAGAATACAAGCACTTTAACTGCACTCAGATATTTTTCTACAGATTGCACCATTCTAGCTTTCTAATCACAGCTAATAGTCACATTGCTTATAATAGACTACTATAGGTTCATTCTATAACAATACATGTTATGAAATTTCAATGTGTTCCTAATGATATAGGAGAAATAAAATAGTGTTGGGATGACTGTATATCCGAAAGAAACATTCTCAATCCCATAACTTAAATCGAGCGGGCCATAAGTCTAAAGAGAAAAAAATCAGACTGACCCTAAGAATAGTCATGGGATGATTAACTACGTACAAGTATATAATTCCATTTGACAACCCGACCACTCCAACATGTATCATTTCCACAAAACATTGTATTTCCGTTCCTCCTGCTGCAAGAACCTAGCAACTAGCAAGCACCAAGCTTGTATTTCAGTTCATCCTGGTGCATGAACCTAGCAAGCACCAAGCTAAATTGAATTCTGCCTGGATTAAATACAACGATATTCCTACTGACAGAAGTGGTTAAAACTTGACAAGGAAATAAAACAAAGCATTTATGTGAAAGATGGAAATACTGATTAACACTAACCAGAAACATAGCAATGACATAACGAATAGCACATATGTTAGCAACTAAGCAACATAAAGCACTGCTTCTTCAGAGAGATAGTGAGCAAGGGCCATTACTCCTTGTTCTAGACCTAACTTTGATTGAGGCAAGTATATCCTTGTTCACAAAAGTTAAAACAACCGAAGATCTATATCCATAACATTATAACAGGACTACTCTAGGCAACAGAGAGACCCGATCGCCCTTTTTGAGCAGTGTACTCACCGGGCCATGCACTCCAAAATCCAACAGTATGTCAATTTCAACCTAGTCAGTCGGTGCCCTCCAGCGCATCAAGCACCATCTTCACCGTCTCCTTCATCA
>JAYEVD010000610.1:0-94553 GCA_036346405.1 Phyllostachys edulis | reverse complement strand
TAGTATCTCCATGTCATTTAAACGCTAAACATATACCCTATGTATATGAATGAAATTGCATAATTAATTCCTGCATAAGGCACGAGGAGGACCAAATTAACATAATCAAATGTAAATCATTCAAGTCATTTAAATTGATTGAAATGCAAAACATGTACCACATGTATATGAATGAAATTAGCACAGAGCACAAAAATTTGAAATTAATATGAGCTCTCATATGGCGAGTTGCACAAGAAACAAACTTGGCCATCTCAAAGACTAAGGTCTATTCTCTTCATAAATTGGATAAGAAAACTAAAATTCAGATTTTGAGCTCTATCCAAAGCTTAACTAGACCGACATAACAATCACATGTATAACAATCTCTTGTGATCTTTGTATAGATAGAAACTAGTTATACTAATCTTTTGCATAGATAGAACCCGAGCCCATCTTTGTTCGAAGTTCATTTCATCGAGCCCGACACATCGAGTGTGACGATTTGCTTCATGCCGGAGGATTGGCATGAAGCAAACGTACACTCAAGTGTGTCAGATCGATTAAGTAGGCTGCTTTCACCTAACGCTTAGGATGAACGCCAAGGAGCGAGCTAGCTAGTCAATTTAGGCCTCGAGTTAGCTCCTATTCTAACACTTGTAACATTCTAGCATATTTAAATGACCAAATTATCATATACATATGAAATTTCTCCATGCCATTTAAAAAGAAGAATATGCTCAACATATTCATTATAAGAACAACTAAAAATGGCATGAAGCTAAGCAAATAAGATTGCTCAATTGCTCTCGCTTGACTAATTGCATAAGACACTTTGCAATCTCGGTCCTCTGTCAAAATCTCTTCACCAATCAATTTTGATAATTACAAAACAGATCTTCGACTCAAACTACAACTTTCTCATATGTCAAGTTATCTCGAGTAGTAGTTAAACTTTCAACAACAGATTACAATTTAACTATCTTAGTGAAATCAAATCACAAAAACAAGACATAAAGCATTCAGTAGAACAGTAACATCTAATCATATGCCTTCTAGATAATTCACAAATTTATATCAACAATAAGCCTAATTGATGATTGAGAATATAAATGCAAATATCTCACGTAAGATCAATCGATCACGTAACATACAAGTGTAATCTTAATTCAAATTATAATCGAAAATAGAAAGTATAAAGGCTACTAATTATAACCGATCATATAAAGCAATATGACAATATGATTAAGCTCAAGTCTGTTTAATTATCTATTTGATTTCAGATTTTACTATCATCATAGAGCATCAATGAACCCATCATAGAGCAAGGGAGGGAGCGGATAGAGCGAGTAGAGGGTATACCAAAGGAGGCGCGAGGGAGTACCTGAGGAGGCGCCTGAGCCCAAGCGAGGAGGGAGCCAAGGATGCATCGGAGAGGAGGATGGCGATGCTGCGCCTGGCCGAGTTTGAGCAGGAGGCGGCCATCGCCGACCGAGCTCTGAGGAGGCCGCAACGAGGAGGGAGGCGGCTCTGGCCGTCGGGCCGAGTCGGAGCAGGAGGCACCAACTGCCGGGCCGAGTCTGAGCAGGAGGCGGCGAGCCCTAGAGGAGGCGAACGAGCCGCGAGAGCTTAAGGGCGCGGAGTAGTGGAAGTGACGAGCAAGAGCAAAAACCCTAGCGCCTCCTCCTTATAAAGGCTATCACAGATGGTTCTATTATAGAACCGCTCAGGATACGTTCAATATCACGTACCATTCTTATTAAGAACCGGTCAGGATTCTTATCACGCATTTGTTCTATAATGTAACCGCTGTGGATAGCCCCAAAAACCCGTGACAATCTGTGATATCCTGACAAAACCTGGTGACAAGTGATTGTCAAGTCCATATGAACCTAGTGATAAGTATGATGACAATCATGACAAGTCCATATGAACCTGGTGACAAGTATGATGACAAGTTCATAACACATTTGACTTCAAAAATTCATATCTAATTCAACTCAACTCCAAATCAAGTGAAACAAATTTTGATACTTCACATTACAATGAACGTCCACATTGACATCAATATCAAAGATGACAAGTCCATAACACATTAACACATGATAATTTCACGCTGACATCAAAATATATGAGAATAAGTCCATAACACATGATGTTATGGAATAAATTAATTACAATGGAGTAAATTCTTAATTAAAATATAGCCCTTCATGATGATCGATGCGCATATAGCTAGCTTCCTCACTGGGTTTGTAACACCCCGATTTTTATAATCGGGATGTTAATATTTAATTTGGTGATTTATTAAAATTTTGGCTACGTTTTAAAAAATTTTCGTGTTTAATTAAAATGTTGCTTTTAAAATCAAATTGTTTGAAAAACTCGAAGTAAAAGAAAAATTAATTATTTTTGATTTCATGTTTTTAAGTGCATTTCAAAAATCGTATCATCATGTATGCATTAGTATCACCGCTTTTTCGCTTCATCAATCACCGCAGCGTAGGCGCCTGTGTCCCGCCTTTTCTCGCATATCCCTTTTTCCTTCCTCGCTAACTCTTTTCGATTCTCCTTCAAATCTCATCGAAAACTTAAAACCAAGCCATGCATGTCATACCCTCATGATCCTCATCGCATCGACCAACCCATTTCTACAAATTGTTTTCGCGATGCATGGCGTTTATGCTGAAGTTCACAAAAGGAGAAAAGAAGCAAGCAGATGAAACGCTCAGATGCCCATTCTTTTCTCCAACTTTTCTCTTCGCAATCACAACCAAAAATCAAGAATCGGACGATGCATGTTATACCGCTATGATCGTTATCTCGAGAGCTTTCCAATTTGGCGGTTAGTTCGCACATGCAAGGTCGTTGGAGATCGTTATCTCGAGAGCTTTCCAATTTGGTGGTTAGTTCAGACATGCAAGGTCGTTGGAGCGAAATGAGAACAGAGGAAGAACGGTACTGCTATTCTTCTTTCGAGCAAACAGAAACTTTAAAGATTTTAGAGAATATCACACTCTGGATAAATTCCTGAAAAATTTACCTAAGTATCTACTTTATGTCAGGAACCTCCCATAAAAATTTCGTGATTTTTGGAGCTAGGCAACTATGTCTAAAAATTACCAAACTCCCTGCTGCTATTTGTTTTTTTTTCCCAGCCGAACCAACCCTTTCTCTCTCTCATTTCCTTTCTCCCAACACCAAAGCCCCTTGGGTCACTGTCACTTTCTTCTCCCTATTCGGCACTGCCATTTTTCCCAAGTCAAGCACAAGTGCAAAGCTCCATATTTCCTTCTCTCCACTGCCATCTTTCTTTACCCAAGAGGGAAACCTTTGCCTCTCTTCTTGCCCAACTGAATCACATGCATGCCCCCATTTCTTTTCCTCACCAGCCCAAAACCCTCACACACACTGTCATCACCTGGACACCTTCCCAAGTCCCAACCATTTCTTTTGCCTAACTGAACTTCTCTCAGCCACACATCATTTCTTCTACCAGTCATTTCTTTTCCCTCCAAACCGAACAGCACAGCCTTTTTCTTTGCCTCCAACCGAACCAAGCCACACCACCATCCCCATTTTTTTATGCTGCACCATTCATCCCCAAGCCATTCTTTGCTCCCAGCTCAGTGCCATTGTCCATCCAAATCAACCTCTCCCCACTGTTCTTCTTCCCAAACATCAAAACAGAAACCATGGACTCAAGTCCATCTCCACTTCTCTCCTCCCAAACACCCCCAAGAACCGAAAATCTCTATGCATGCTAGACCATGGTGTTCCTCATCTCATAAGCATCCCACCCATATGACTAGATTTCGCATGCAAGACTGTTGGAGCAAGTTCGCGCGAGGGGGAGGAAGTAGCAGAGCTGGCCGGGAGGAAGAAGCAGTAGGTGTTTTCTATTCGTGGTGGTTTGTGGCCATGGCCAGCATGCAGCAGCAAGAGCTGGCGGGCCGTGGTGGCCTAGTGCACGGTGGCGCGACGCTGAAGACGAGAGCACCGGCGCATGGAGAGCTGCAGCGGCGATGTGTGCGTCCCGCAGCAGCACGAGGCTAGGGCGCAGGACTGGGCAAGTGCAGTAGCTTGGCAAGGGATAGCAGCGGCAGGCGGCAGCACAGGCCTGCAGTAGCAATGCAGCAGCTAGTGTGGCGCCAAGGTGGTGCAAGGGATGTGCAGCAGCGGCCCAGCACCCGGGAGCAGCAGTGGAGGCAGCTGTGGCGCTGAGGCTCAGGCGGAGTGGCGACCCGGCGACACTGCAGTCGGACGGCACATCACCAAGACGGAGGACGGCTTGGACGCTGGCGGTTGACGGCACGAGGGAAGCCAAGCGTGCATGTGGCGCATTGCGCAGCGCGTGCATGCGACGGGCGCACATGCTCGCTGCGGCATGGTGACAGCAAGGCCGGGCTTGGCGAGGCGACGGCCGCGCATGCGAGCGGCGAGGCGGCGTGGTAGAGCGAGACCAAGCCCGACCATGCATGCACGCAGCGTGGTGTGGAGCCGCAGCATGGCGGCGCATGCACTCGGCGGGCGATGCATGTAGTGGCGTCGGGATGGTGGACATGGATGAGGAGCCTGGCGCGGATGCGGGTGAGTTCGGCGACGACTCACGGTGGACACGGACCGAGACGACGCCCTAGCGCTAGTGGTAAAATCTTTAGTGTTATTTCACACCGTGATTACTTAAATTAGTTGTGCATGTTGCATATTAGTCTTGAGCATGGCATCTATTTATGCATGTTTAAATATTAAAAATGTTTTGGTAGATTAAGACCGTATAATTATCCGTTATGTCTTATTTATGCATAGGCGTGTTCTTGTGATGTATATCGGTAGATACTGAATATTTTTTTTCCGTCAGAGCGGAATATGTATCTTATTGATCGGTGGAGGCTAGATTAAATATATGATTGGATTATTTGATCGGGTGATAATATTTTGGAGTCGTATGGAAATTTGTGGTGATCTTGGATGATAAATTAATTGGAGGTTTTCCTCATGTTAGATTAATAATTTTGGAGTTAGGACGATAAGAATTTTATGAATCATTACTTGATGAATAGCTTATGTGATAATTAAGGAAATATGGATGTTGAATCGGATGATTTATTTAATCATGAGCAAAGTGGTCGGATGCCTTAAGTAATAGTTATGTGAGTCATTTGTGCTAGAATTTGGAGATGGTAGAATGGATTATTTTGATTGCGGATGAATATTCGGATTTGTCATATAATTAATAGATAAGTCTTATGTGCCGAAGTCGATGGAATTGTGCCTCTCTTGAATTAGTGGATAAACGATTATTAGTCGATCGAGAGGCGCATATGTGATTGATTAGTAGTTGTCGTACCCGACTAGTCCGGTGAAATGGATGTACATTGATTTATTAGTGAATTATTAGATGTTGAATGTGTTATTCCAATTGTTAAGCTCATTAGGTATCGGTAAATCAAATAAATCTCGATCGGTGTGAATTTTGGTGTATGCGATTATGACTTGCCGAGGTTAGACTAGTAGAGCTAGTAGTTAGTATTAGCTTAATTAGTCTAGCAAAGAACAATTGATGGAATTGATTATAGTCATATGCCCATAACTTGGTGGATTTAGTACATTTATCGGATATGTTGTATAGTTGGAAGGTCGTGAATGCGGCATTGTGTGGTTGGAGAGGCTATTTTGATTATGACAGAGGCTAGGTTAGCCCAAGTTTAAAAAGTATTTCACTGTGGTAGAAATTTCTGAAAAGAACTAATTTTACATCTGAAAACTCTTTTAACTTTGAAAATTCATAGAAAATGTTTTAGAACTCAAATGAAACAAACTCAGTTATTTTGATCTTATAATATTATTCTCTATTTATCTATGTAATCCTTTTTCCCACCACTATTCTACAAATTTTCACCAAATAATTAATTTCGGGTGAACAGTAACCGAGGCCTATTTTTCAGTTTTTTTCCTAAAACTGATTTTCAAACTGCTATAACTTTCACATACTAACTCCAAATGGAATGAATCCTTCACCTAAATTCATCTAAAATCATGATCTACCCACTATATAATTTTCATGCATTTTTGAGCATTTTGATTTTTCGGCTTATTTGGTGTTTATTGCAATATCGTCTATCTTTAGGTTTTTCGACGATACCGATATATTCGTGAGACCTAAATTGAGTGTAAACTGAGATTGAAAAAGTGGTACAGCAAAGGTGCGAGCACCCTCCTCTTGAACATATTGCTCCTATTGATTTTAAAATGTTTTGTATGGTTTTAATCTCTAAATTGCATGCTATGTTGAAAAATATGTTCATGGGTAGAAGTAGTTAAATTCCTACTTGCTGCATTGGCCCTCCTTTGAATATTGATTACCCTTTTACCTTGTATGATTAAGGATATATGTTATATGAGATTGTTTGCTAATTTGTAGAACGATGCTTAGTCATGCTAGTAGTTGTAGTCGATAACGGTTGATGGAGCTAGTCCATCTACCGATGGATCGAATTGAATCTTAAATGAAATTTGAGGATATTATGGATTTGATTATATTGAAATTGAGGAGAATGTCCAGATCTTCGTATCTGAATATTATAAATTGTTGATGAGTTGTTGTGTGTTGGACTTGGACGGGTGATAGGGTGATGAAGGGGTGGTCCTGATTCATGTAGCCCCGTCTGGGTATTTGAGGACCTATGCGTGGTGTGATGAACCAAGTCTTACGTATAACCACACGCCGGTTTATGGGCGTATGGCTTGGCTTAATAATTTGTTGTGTGTTAACTATCAAAACACAATTGGGTTGGCGACTTTTATTATTATTGTTTGATGATTTGAGTTGTCAATCTTGTGGGGCATGTTACCCTTTTATTATCTTGCCCTAAGGGTCTCTAGTTGATAGGGACTTACTTACACAACGGGTTCACCCGTGAGTGCGGTAGCCAGAGTCCGCTACGGGATCCCGATCCTCGGTGGCTTGATGGTTAGGACATGACATTATAACGGCCTCGTTATGCTACCTCACCACACTCCAAAGGAAGAGTGCATTACCGACATTACGAGGAATGCATATCGTGTGGGTAAAGTTGTACACCTCCGCAGAGTCAAATAAATCTATTCAATAGCCGTGTCCCTGCTATGGACATCACTTGTGGGAAAGCATGCACGCTAGAGTATGGGAAGTTAAGTTTGGGGTTATGGTGGGAATTGTTGTGTCATTATGTTAGTTTTGTTGAAATCAAATAATATCTTGATCGCATTGTACGCGTGATAAATGGTTATGGGATGAATTGTGTCATGAATAGTATATTCATGTGTTGGTTATATTTGGAGATTGTACTATTGTTGATCATTACTTGCTATTGCAATGTTTTCTAAATGTTTTAGAAATGGCATTTTGAATCTATATTGTTTATCTAATTGCAAAACTTGCTTTATGCTAAAAATTGACTAGTGTAGTAGCCTTCCTTTGATACTTACATGCATCCTTATTTTTCTTGAAAAGTCTCGCGAGTACAACTTTGTACTTAAAAATTTGCTATTACAGGTGACAAGTCATTCGAATTGGGTAAAGTACTACAGACGCTACGACTTTAACTCCAGTTGGTTGCTTGTGGGTTTGTGGGCATGCCAACTCGGTTATTCTCTACTATTTTAAGTTTGTCTTCCGCTGCAATTTACTCTTGATATTTATGTTTGGCCGAATGGCCCTCTTATGAAAATTTGTATATTATGTTTCTATTCAAGGATGTTGTATTTACATTTTCTTTATTCTTGTACATTGTGTATGGATGTGAATACAATGTTGTGTTTGGATATGTGCATGTTAGTCGCTGATCCTTGGGAGCTAACATGGGACACCTATCCGGCACTTCGAATCATTTTCGCCTCATGATAAGTATTATGCTCTTTCAGCGTAATTACTTAGCTTGACACGATTTGATCTCGGCCCCCAGTGGTTCTTCCTCGAGCTTGATGCCATTTCAAAGGAGGCAACTCGTCAAATTGATTGTATTCTTCCTCGCCCACTACATTCTCAACTCCGGCAATCCTCCTTTTCCATGAATAACTACGTGGCGCTTTTATTTGCCGGTCGGTTACATAGAAGATTTGAACAACTTAGTTAGCCAAGACGTAATGGTTCATCTTTGTATCCGACACATTCGAGGTCCATGGTAGTGACGCCATACTTGTTGACCTTCACCGTGGGAGATGGACCCAAAGACACCGAAATAGGGGATCTTGAAAAGCACGTAGTAGAGCTCCCATATCTCCTCTATTTGCCCATAGTAGGAGCTCCCAACCTATCGGTGATCGAATGCATCTATGCGACACCGCTGCTTCCGGATCAGGCTCTTCCTATCTCCGAATAGCCAGATAAAATGTGTACTCATTTATGTCGATCCTTGCCATGTGACAATTGTAAATTGTGGCCCTTGTGCCACCCATAGCAACAGATCATTACTTGATGACCTCCCAAAGATTCGCACCTTTAACCATTCGTTGAACCAACGGTTGTGTTTCTCGTGATCCAAACCTCCGACCGGTCTGGATTCATTGGCATACCATGTCTTTGTGCTCGCCGATGTACGGGACACTTGGGTCATGTGTTGCAAGACCATGAAATGGGCTTGAGCGACGTATTCAGATTGGGAGTGATTGATTTCTTCGATGGTCCCGATATCATCCATCTTCCTCATGGCGAGATAGAGGCACACCTATTGGTTTCACTCGAGCCATGTAGTCGACGCAGAACTCAATGACCTCTTCTGTTGCATAACCTTCGATGATGCTGCCTCCCACGAGATCGATTCCGTGACGTAGGACTTGAGAATTTCCATGTACCTCTCGAATGGGTACATATGATATAGGAACACGGGTCATATCTTTATCTCTTTCACAAGGTGAACAATGAGATGAACCATGATATCGAAAAATGAAGGAGGAAAATACATCTCAAGATGACATAGAGTCGTCACCACCTCGCCACGAGAGCATCTAGTCCTTGGGGATCGATGTCCTTCGAGTAATTGAGTTGAAGAAATAACACGACCTTAAGATTGTCACTCGGACCTTGTTCGCAAGATACTCCTAATTGCAACAGAAGCATTTGTGTCATCAAGACATGACAATCATGAGACTTCATACCAATTAATTTTAAATCTTGCATAGAAACAAGTTTCTTAATATTAGCGGAGTAACCAGACGGGACTTTCACACCATGCAAGCTCTAGCACAGTTTATTTCTCTTGGCCTTGGACAAAGTGTAGCAAGCTAGGGGAACGTACGTTCGTCCTGTATTGGTCTCTTTCGGTGCTAACTCGGTCCTTATGTTCATATCAACCAAGTCACACTGTGCGTTTACACCATCCTTTGTTTTGCCACTAATGTTCAGTGAGAGACCAATTAAGCTATCACATACATTCTTCTCTACGTGCATGACGTTGATGCAGTGGTGAACTTCTAAGTGCTCCCAATAAGGCAAGTCCCAAAAAATTGACCGCTTCTTCCAGATGTTCTTCTGACGGGTTCTTAATTTACGTCCCTTCCCAAGCACAACATCGATATCCTTAACCATATCATAGACCTCTTTCCCTCTAAAAGCCCTTAGAGCTGAACTGTCCTCCTTATTTCCGTCGAATTGTTTCTTCATCTTGCGGTATGGGTGACTCTGAGAAGGAACCTACGGTGGCGATATATACAGCTTTTATGAGTTGTTCACCATACACTCTCCGTAGCATCTAAGCAAAGGCGATGAGCTTTGGCCTTTTTATATCGGCTCGACAAGTTACCAAGGGCGGAAAATCATTGATGGTGCGTAACAACATGGCGCGTAAAGTGAAGCTATCTCGCTTTGTACGCATCTCATACATGCACTTTCGCTCCACAAAGGTCACAAGATCTTTCAAGAATGGTGCTAGGTACACATCAATATCATGCCTAGGTTACTTCGCCCTTGGATAAGTAGTGACATCAAAGTGTACTTCCGCTTCATACACGTACCAAGGAGGAAGGTTGTATTTACATAGATTCACGGGCCAGGTACTATGTCGGCTGCTCATGTTACCGAAATGATTCATTCCATTCGTACTCAACCCTAACCTTATGTTCCTCGGCCCACACCGAACTCTTCAAGCTCGATCAAGTTTCTCCATCGGGCGTAATCGCCAGGTGTCTTAGCTATCCATCTTTCTTACGCTCCTCCGAAAGTGCCAACGCACTAATCTTGCCTCCTTTGGGTTCACAAATAAACGCTTCAAACGTGGGATCACAAAAGATACCACAACATCTTAGCAGAGGTCCTTGCTTCATCTTAGCAAGATTTCGACGCTTGTATCAGATGCTTTGCACACGGACATACATGCATGTCTCCATACTCTTTACTAGTAGAGGATACAATCGTTCGGACATGCATGTATTCTTTCTACTTCCATTCCCAATGGACAAAGAACCTTGTTTGCTTGGTAGGTGGTGTTTGGGCAACACATTTCTCCTAAGGATGTCCGCTAGAGACCTAACAACGCTGTGGAAACTCTTGTCGAACCAACCATTGCTTGCCTTCAATTTAAGCAGCTCAATCACGGTTGACAACCTTGTGTATTCCGGCTTGCCGTGGAACAAAGGTCTCACCGAGTCCTCCATTAAGCCCTCGAATTTACAAAACTCTCTCTCATTGTAGTTCTTCAGATCGCATAGCATCTGATCCAGATTGTCATCGTGTGACCTATCCTCATCAAAAGCACAGTCTACATCCGGCACATCGTTGACTTCCTCGGCAATGTCGTCATTATTAACTTCTGGTATGATCTGCTCTTCACCGTGACTGGTCCAACATGTATACCCTTTTTTTGAAACCCCTTCGAATCAAGTGCGCTTCGATCTGCGCCGAGTTGTTAAACATCTTCAGATTACCACAATCAATACATGGACAGTACATAAAATTTATCCCCTTCTTCAACATATCCTGCTCGGTGGCTCTTCTAAAAGCAACCACGCCATTAATGTACTCTTGACTCACACGGTTCACACCGTACATCCGGCCATCCATCTACTAAGACGCATGTAACAAATTAGTGTCAAATTAGATTAATAAACCATAAGTACGTATTCTTCCTATTTACCAAACATACTTAAATTGATTAGCGATTAATTTATAGCAAACATAAAGGGTTATAGATCGTTACCCTCGGAGCTCACGAAGAAAATACCAAATATCTCTCGAGAATCCTCTCCTTCTCCTCCCTTCCTCCTCTCCTTCTCCTCCTTCCTCTTTGTCGGCGCAAGAATGGGCTTCCTATTTACCAAACATACTTAAATTGATTAGCGATTAATTTATAGCAAACATAAAGGGTTATAGATCGTTACCCTCGAGCTCACGATGAAAATACCTAATATCTCTCGAGAATCCTCGCCTTCTCCTTCCTTCCTCTCTGTCGTCGGCAAGAATGGGCTTCCTATTTACCAAACATACTTAAATTGATTAGCGATTAATTTATAGCAACATAAGAGCATCTCCAGTATTGAACCGATGCCGATTCAAAGAGATGCCACGAAGCATTCAAAGAACTAGTCATTTTCCCCAATGTATTGATCCGATTCTTACTCTTAAGTGGGACCGATATCTTATTAAAAAATCAAAAGAAATAAAATCTCTCTCAACCACTCTCTCTCTCCATTTCCTTCCCTCACAAAACTTAATGTGCGATATGCTAACCACCCAATGAAAAATATTATTCTATTCACTTGCATTCAGATGCAAAGTTTGCATCGGTTCCTAGAGTTTTGCTTTGGAATCGGCAGCTTCCAACGTGTGGAATTGGTTCCTAGCATTAAATCTAGCCATTTGAACCGGCTTATAAACATGTACATTGCAGATGCTCTAAAGGGCTGTAGATTGTTACCCTCAGAGCTCACGACGAAAATATGAAATATCGCTCGGGAATCCTCTCCTTCTCCTCCCTTTCTCCTCCTCCTCCCTTCCCTCTCTCTCGGCGCAAGAAGGGCGCACTCGTGGCGGCTCAAATGGGAATGGGCAAGGGTCCGTTCATCTATTTGTAGTGCGAGGATATCACAGACGGTTCTTCTTATGAACCGTCGGTGATAGTTCACAGACGGTCTGTGTTTACAACCGTCTATGATATCGAGATTATCACGCATATTGATTAATACAACCGCTCGTGATCTATCACGACGGTTCTATTAATCAACCGCTCGTGGTACAGAGATTATCACAGATTTTCTTTTTAAAGAACCGCTTGTGATAGTTCCCAAACGGTTCTATTAATGAATCGCCTCGTGATAGATGTATATCACGCACGGTTATTAATAAGAATCGCTGTAATAGGTCGGTACCGTGCCCGCATGCACTCCAACACAGATAGTTTTTGAACCGCTCGTGATAATTTCATCACGACGGTTCCAGATAAGGCGCTTCTATAGCTTGTTTTGTAGTAATGCCCGCACTCGATCAAGCTCCTCCTCCCTACGCCGCCGGATCAAGCTCCCGGGCCTCCTCGCCGCAAGGCCCTGCCTCCTCCTCCCCACGCCAGCAGCCTCCTCCTCTCCCTCGGCCACGGCCGTTCGCCACCTCGCACCTCCCTGCGTCTCCAACCTCTCGCTCTCCCACTAACGCGTAAGTCACCTTCTTGTCTTCTTGATGTTGTCTCGTTGTTGGTTGATGTCGATGGTGATGGCCATTGGCGAGCCTAGATGCTAAATGTGTAATACATACATACATGAAGAGAAGTGCATGCATCATTGTAGAGAAGTGTAAATGTGTAATACATACATGTAGAGAGAAGTAGAGAAATGAATGCAATGATTGTGCACTTGTGCTGATTGATGAATGAGTGAATTCAGAAGTGTAAGTGTTGTCTGCTATTGAAGTATTCAGAAGTGTCAAGTGTTGTCTCTTCTATTGATATGTATGGGTTGTTGATATGTTATGACTTATTGGGTTGTTGATATGTATGGGGTGTTGATATGTTATATTATTATGAGTTATGACTTATTCAGAAGTGTCAAGTGTTGTTTGCTATTGATAGTGGAAACTTGCTTGGTGAACCATGGGTTGTTGATATGTATGATTGATGATTTGCAAAAATAGATGTATAAAATGTGTGATATGTATGTTATGACTTATTGTTAATTTGTCATTTTGTCAAGATGTTATCCGCTACGCCCTACCATTCCAATCCTAATCTCTTCTCTATAAAGTCTCCAAGCAAAGGGTCTTGTGCCTTTAAAATCGACATCATATATATATATATTATACATATATTGTTCTAAGTTTTAGGAATCGTTCACGCGACATGAGAGGATGAGGCAGACCACGGTAATTTCATCGAGCTCATGCAAGTTTAAACGGCGCTAGGAGCGCTAGGACATCCAATTACTTGGTTACTAATACGTTATGCCACTTCAGCTTGGAGTACTCGCACGCTAAGAAAGTGACGTGGACGCCAGTACTCGACTAGGAAGTGGCATCATGTATAAGCAACTAGGTAATGATGTCCTGACACTCTCCGGCAAACCGCATTTTAAACTTGCAAGGGCTCGATGAAGTTGCCCGTGGTTACTGTCTCATCCTTCTCATGCTGCGTGGACGACCCCCCAAAAGTGGTTGAGGGACTAAGAACATACATACATACATACACATATATATAGTTGCATATCACAGACGGTTCTCAGTTAATAACCGTCTGTGATAGTATGCATCAAAGACGGTTTGAAAACCGTCTGTAATGACATTATGTCATCACTGACCTATAAACTCAGATGGCTCACGAAACCGTCTGTGATGACGTTTTTGAACCGCCTCTGAAGACCTTTTCGTAGTAGTGATTTAGATCAGTTATTCGCGTGAAAAGTACCTTCGTAATATAATTTCTTTATAATTTTTTCTAAGATATTACTATAAAGTTAATCATCAAAATTACATTTTGGGATCATATCAATATCATGTGAATTTCCAATTGGACAATTTTTTTCGAACAAAAGGAGTACACGTATATAAATTATAGTCTAGGACTTCTAATGCATCCGTTGATATGTTCATGCACGCCACATGCTTGTCATGCATCAACAGATTATACACTAATAATCAGATCCATCATGTGGTCACTGTAATGTCCAAGTGGGTCTCTGCATGTGGTGTTTTGGATACAATGTGTGCCATTTCATAATTACAGAAATCCGTGTAACTCCAAATGATTAAAGGTGGCATAACATGAACCATCGATTTTGCCACATGCGTGGTTGGACCTTGAGAAAAGCCACTAAAAGCTAGCAATCCAGTGCACTGACATAGTAGTGTATGATTTATCGTCTTGACCCTGAACATTATGATATATTTATCATGGTTGATCAGGCATGTGTTCGAATGTAGAAAATTCACAAGCATCTTGTGCAACTTTACAATAGATAGTATAATTTATATGAATAGATAGTATAATTCATTCGAGAATCACCTGAAATTCCCGCGTTTCAAATAGGTTAACACTCACAAATAGTGTACACCATTGAGTTTGAGAACTGATGAACACCTCTCAGGTGAGGTGATAATAGTTACAACAGCTTTGGAACATCACACTACCCATATGAATGAAGTAATTGTAGGTCAATATGTACATGAACGCTATGATTAGTTCGCAGAGGGAAAAAAAATGGAAGGGTGATAACGTCATGCGAAAATTACTCCCCAGCTTACGGGTATCAGTCATCCCTCATGAGCTACCTGCAGTAAAATTATCCCATTAACCGTACGGATCGAATAAGGTGTTTGGTTTGTGCCAAATTTTAACTCGATGCCAAATAAAATTTAGTTACAAGGTCAATTATCTAGCATTACCTTTCCCTTTTGTGGACTAGCCGAGTAATTGCGTGCTACAAACAGATTTCAAATAAAACATAATATAAGTTATAAACTTAGAAAACCAATATACATAAGGTAATTATCCCAAAGAAATAAAAGTTTCATATATAAGTTGCATCCAATCAACAAGTCATATAGAATCTTATTACAAACCACAAACACAGATAATCTAATTATTCACAGAAAATCCCAAGTATGTTATACATGTGTGTACATATTTATCTACAAAAGATCTCACTAACTCAACAGAGATAGATAGTAGACTCATCACTACCACCACCAGCAGCACCACCAATAGGGGGTGGATATCGAGCCAGGTAGTCGTTTTACCGAGTTTTTCTCGAAATTGGCATGATTTAATTTAATATTATTTTATTTATAGTTTGAAAGTATTTTTATGACCAAGCTAACGAGCCGAATGAGCTAAAGTGAAATCCAATTTCATTCAAATTGACTCACTTCAATATTTGACCAAATAACGAGTCTAATTGGAGCAATTTTGAACCGAACCAACGAGCCACACTAACAAGTTTTTTTTCCACCCCTAACCATGAAGTCCTTCTTTTGTAATAGTAAAAATAAAGATTCTTAGCCAAATTGTTAGCGACAGATTTGTACAAAATTGATAAGGCTAAGCTTAGTGCAAACTAATTAATAGCCCTACAATATGAATATAATGAAGTAGAAGCTCTGCTTCCCGTAAAAAAACAATAAGAAATGAAACAATGACAAAGTTTTGGCAAAAAATACAAATGATTGCTAGTTCCTCGACAAACAAGTTTTATTAAATAACTATATTTAAAAACTAAATCCTTCCTAACTTATTTGCAGAATTGCTACCACTTGGCACGCATGAGCAAGTCCAAACTTATTTTTAAAATGACCTCTTTTCAGCCATGCGCCGATTCATTTTTTATATATAAAAAATTGTTCCTCGCCAACAAGACCAAACTTCGGCGAAGAAAAATAGGTAACGTTGAGCCCTAGCCAAACACTCGTGATAAGACAACGTAGTAGCCTATGTCCCTTGGTTCAGTAACACTTAGGAAGCAATAGTAACCGGCAATAGGTGTCGTTTTAAAACATATCACTTTGAGATATGCCATTCAGGTTTTTAAAATTAGATATATATTACTCTAGTTTTTTGCTCCTTTGAAATATGCTATTTTATTTGATTTCCTCTTCTTTTTTTCTATCTATTCCTAAGTGAACTTCCCGTTTTGCCCTTCATCTATTTGGATCAATCCAACACCATGGAACAAAGCTCCGATTAAACCACATGGAACAAAGCTCCGATTAAACCACACCAACCAACGGCAACAAGACCCTTTACAACCAAAAAGCACCAATGCAAAGAAGAACAGATCGCGCCTCGTCCCTTGGCAAAGAACACGACACATCCCAACCATGGTACGGCGGCGAATTTGGCGTCAACGTATGGTACATATTCATGTCAGTATGCATATCTCTGCATGTCACAAGAATCGAAGGAAAATTGGCACTAATTTGATTGTAAGAAAGCAATCGAGTTGTTTCTAGAAAGAAAGTTGCTTTGCAAGATTGTGTATCTCATTGCACAAACACTCATAAGTTACATTGCCAACAACAATAGGCATAGCTCAACGACATATAAACACTGAGTACACGATGACAACTTACTGTTAGAATTGGGTCCATATGTGTAAAAGGCTCATTCATTCATGAAATTCCAAAGCATACATGGTTTAGTCCCATATTGCCCAACCAAGTGGCGGAAGAACAATTTATAATATGGAGTCCTTGCCATCCTTTAAAACATGTGTCATATGACATGGGGTGGCATGAGGAGGACTATAGCTAAAGTCGCACACACTTGCACGTACGCTCGCACGCGCGTATATTCGCGTGGCAATCGCGTGGCCTGTGACTTGCGACGCGCAACCGTGATCATGTCGTGAAACCAATCCATCTTTCTTTTGTTGACCGTGCTTTTCTCTCTCTGGTCGAAGCCATAGACCTGTGTGGTCAAAGGTATAGACCAGTATGATCGAAATAATGTGCTCGAAACCATAGACTAGTGTGGTCGAAGCCATAGATCAAGATGGTCGAAATAATATGGTTGGAGCCATAGACCATTGTGGTCGGGCCATAGATCGATGGGGTCAAGGCATAGACCAAAGGTGGTCGAAAAATAGTGGTTGGATCCATAGACCATGGTGGTCGTAATACACCGGTCAAGTCAGAGACTAGTGTAATCGTCGGATCAATAAACACTACTTAATGACCATTAATTGGTTTTGAATTAGCAAATACCAAGGGTTTATTATGAAATTTACTAGAGAGTAATTTGAAGGATATGGGTAGACTACACTAGTCGGCAATTCAAAAATTCTACCACGTAAACCAGAAAGCCATGCAAGTAAGAGATTATAAATCGTTACCACTAGATGTGCAATGCAGCGGAAGAAGAGTTGGTGCAGCCTGATCTAATGTTGAGCGCATCGATGTAGTGGTCATAGTCGATCGTCCAACATCCTCGTCGCCGATCGCTCCTCCAAAGAATCAATCAAGTTCCTTAAGTCGTGGGTCATCCTTGAGCGCAACAAAGAACCGGCAGAAGCCTCTATGGTATCCACACGTCTAGGGATAGAATACCATACGCTGGTGTGCTAGCACCAACTCGCATGACAGGGCTCTCTCGAGAAGATGGCAGCTAGGGTTTCGGTGGAGCAACTCACGTTGCGTGTCTGTCTCGTATGTCCCAACAACCTTATGCATATCCTTATATAGAGCCCATGACGGATCCTATCCGAATACTTTTATTCCAACCATTAAGTGTGTGGCCCTGTAGATTCATGCGTAATCAGTTGTGACTCGAAAACTCTTTTCCGACTATGAGTCGTTAGCGGTTCATAGCAAGACATAACGATTCCCGAATACACATAAATTATATCGAACTGACCTTAATGCAATATGATCTACGAGTAAGTCCTTATCACTTATGACTAGCTCGTATCTCTATACGATTAGCTCGTACCATAAAAAGGATCTAGAGACATGCAGACTAAGGTTAATGATTTGACCTCCAATTCCTTCTTCTTCCTCTCTGTTCAACTATGCTGGAGGGTTGTGCCGTCGAACCAAGCCGCCCCTTCTCCTCGCTGCATCGGGAAGGAGGGTGAGCGGGTATCTCCGAACCATTATCGAGAGTTCACATACACGGGGCGCCAATAAGTTTTTTGGGTAGCGCATCTCATGACCGCCATTGCGTTACATCATCTACGACCTGCTCTGCTTCGAGTCTGCGCTGCTTCTTGTTCTTCATCGAGCCCGATTGTAAGTTGGTTGTACGACCAGTATATTCTATTATAAACATATTATTGATTATGTTTAAAAGTGCAATGAGTTAGTCATTTGTTAGTATCGCTTTTATATATCTGTAGTTTTAAGTGATCTTTGCCTTATAATAAAATCGAATTAAAATATTGTCCACAAGCAAGGTAACGCTACAGAGCCAATATAGAGAGAAGAGAATGGGGAAAAAACATGAAGTTCGCTTTGGAATAGATGGGAAAAGAAGAGAAAATAATAGGAAATTGTGGAAAATCAAAGGAAACGATGTATTTCAAAGAGTAATAAACTGAAGTGACATATATTCAATTTCGAAAAATTCTTTAATATATCTGGAAGTGATATGTTTTAGAGTAACATACATCCTATGTCCCACCATAGTTGCGATAACGTGGCAACACAACCTGGACACTGATAACGTGGCAACACAACCATGGACACTTGTACGCTCTTCCTTAGTTCATTTTTGAGTCTCCTTCGATAATTCGCCCGCTCAAAATAAATTACAGCATGTTTTTAGAGCTTGGTCGAAGTTTTTTTTTCTTCTGACAGAAAAAAGCAAACCGGTGGGTCCCACTGTTCAGCCAATCTCTCTGCGTTGCTCTGTCTCTCCTGTTCCCCTAGGTGCTACGGCTACCAGTCTCTCGCATCATCTTACCCATCCATCCCCATTTCAAAATTCAAACCCCTTCGCATCGCTTCCTTCCATCCCCATTGAAGAGAGAGAGAGAGTGAGAGAGAGAGAGAAAAATCAACAAAATCCTCGAACTCGCCGCGTGCTGTCTCTAGCCGATAGAAAAATCCACGCGTGGGGTCGGGGGCGGCGCGGCGAGCGAGAACGAGGCAAGGCAAGCATCCGAAGCACCACGGCCCTTGTCCTTACCCTCCTCCCTCACTGTTCTTCGATCCTGTTCTTTCTTTACTGCCACTGGGTTCTCGGGGTTTTGCTCAGCTCAGTACTGTAGTCGTCCGGAGTCGCGGCACGGCGCTGCGACGCTTTCGTTGTGCCGCCGCCGCGGTTGTTCGAGTTATAATGAGCTGATTTGGGGTGGTTCTTGCTGCGGGGGAATAATAGGCTGGTTGGTTGATTCTGGAGGTGAACGGTTTCGGGGTAGCTTTGAGGCGTTTGGAGGGCGGGTGATGGTTTTGAGCTGTTAGTGGGGAGAAAGATTGGGTGGGACTTACTTTCTTTCTCAGGGTCGCAAAAGATCCGATTTTTATCAACGGATCAAGGGGTTTGCTTGAGCTCAGACTCGTCTCTTTCTGCATCTTTTCAGGTGCATCGGAAGGTGTTCTTGAGTGGCATTTTGCCGTCGTCTGCAGCATTTCACGGTCGGACTCGGATGGGAGGTAAGAACTGCTCGCTCATCTGTGCTCTTCATCAGCCAAGTAGACTGTACATACTTGTTGTGCTCAGTTTCTTTTCGCTCCAAGGGGTCCAACAGGTTGGATTTTGGTGGCATTGTGCTCATCTATGCCAAATAGGTTATGCTCATAGCTCATTTGGTTCTTGGCTCTAGGAAGTTCAAAATGCTGTCTTATTTATTTATTTATCGCATTTTGCTCATCTTTGCATGTGTCAGCAAATATAGGACGAAGATGCTTCTTCGCGGTGCTAGCGGCGAGCAATTCTTTGTGTATAGCGATTAGGACTTAGGAGATTTCGGAAATGAGGTTGCTGATGTGTTCCTTTTGGTGTGCATATTTCCTTTAAGAATTCCTGGGGCTGTCATCCTACTCCACAAATGTATTGTACATCCAGAAAGAAATAGGATTCAAGTGCTTCTGGTTGATATGATTACACCTTTGCAAAACAGTAATTAACCTCATAGTACTACACATGATTGCTCAGACCTTGATAATCTTTATTTGCTTCATACAAGTATACAACTGCTGTGTACCGAGATAGATAAAGTCATTTTTTCAGTGCTAGTGAATAGTGATAAATGTTACCCCCTTCAGAGTTCAGACTTCATAAAAGGCATTCATGGTCATGGGAGTAACTAGAAAGAGCATTTTTCAAGGTTAAGTGGTTCTTTATGGTCCTGCATAGAGTCTTGGCTATTGAATCCCATTTGATCAAATACTGAGTTGATGAATTTGTTTCCTTAATACATATGGGCAATGTTACGGAAATTCTTCATGTTAGAATTCCTGGGGCTGTTTTCTTACCCTCCGCATATGTCTTGTATGGCCAGAAAGAAATAGGAATCCAGTGCTTCCGGTTGATATGATTACACCTTGTGGAAAACAGTAACCTCATAGTACTAAACTTGATTGCTCCAGCCTTGATTATCTTTATTTGCTTCATATAACTGCTGTGTACTGACATAGATAAAGTCATTTTCAATGCTAGTGATAACTGTCACCCCCTTCAGAGTTCAGACTACATAAAAGGCACTAATGGAAGTAACTAGAAGAGGGCATTTTCAAGGTTAAGTGGTTCTTTGTGGTCCTTAATAGAGTCTTGGCAATAGAATCTCATTTGATCAAATACTGAGTTGATGAATTTGTTTCCTTAGTATGTATGACCTTTATCTTTGGTTCTTCAGTTCTTCAGCAATATCAGTTTACCATCTTGTTTATTTTTGTATTATTGTGGTGACATTGGTTGCTAAGTAAATTTATCACGGTTTTTCTCATTTATTTGCAGGTCATAGTACTGGAGCATTCTAATCAAGTTCAGTCACCGTAGCATGGTTAGTGTTGAGACTGGTAATCTTGACAGAAAATGAAAGAGGATATCATGTTTGACAACCAAACAAAGCCATGCAGATCGAGGGTTGACTCCAAAAGCAATCAAAATTCTCTGAAGCCCAAGTTTGGATCTTCATGGGGATCCCAAATTGTCAAAGGGTTCACAACTGACAAGAAAACCAAGAAGACAGCAGCCATTGCAAGCAAGAAGCCACCTCTTGCAAGTGTGGAAAATGTTAACCTGAGCAACCAACAGATTCCATACCATTCTAGGGTTAAGAGGTCACTTATGGGTGACTTCCTTGCTCACCTGCTGGTGCTCAAGTTCATCCCCATGTCTTTGATTGCCACGGTATGAGGTCCCCGCATCTCATGATCTTTTTCTCGAGTTGGACCATCTCAGGAACAAGTACGTGAGTCAAAGGAAAGGAGTCAGCATTACAGTCAGAGTTGCGGCGATGCAGAGAAAACCCAAGAGTTTCAGAACTTGAGAAAGAGCTTGATTCTAGGAAGAATGAAATTGACAGGCTTGTAGGACTTAAAACTTCATTAGAATCTGAGAAAACAAGCCTTTCTGAACAACTATCAGCTCTTTCTTCCATGCTGGAGCAGCATGAAGAAAATGTAAGATTGGATGGGCATGGCAATCGGGTAAGTACGGATGAGGACAAGGCATCTTCTTCAGGAAACTTGGAGTTTGAAGTTGTTGAGCTGCGACGCTTAAACAAAGAGCTTCAGTTTCAGAGACGAAATCTTGCAATTAAGCTCTCTTCAGCAGAGTCCAAATTGGCTGGCCTTGAAAAGAATGCAGAGGTATCATTACTTGAACTTGACTATTTGTAAGGGAAATAAACTAGTAGTTTTATTTCAACTAATCTTTTTTTTAATCCTGTTTATTGTCAGCAGAGCGAGATAGTTGCAAAGGTTCAAGCTGAGGCTTCGTTGTTGCGGCACACAAATGCGAACTTAAGCAAGCAAGTTGAGGGTTTGCAAATGAGTCGGCTAACCGAGGTTGAGGAGCTTGCTTATCTTCGGTGGATCAATTCATGTCTACGGCATGAGCTCTGTAATTCAGATCAAGCAGCTAGAGTAATGATCGATATAGATTATCATGGTGACACAGCTTGTAATGGTGAGGATGGTGATGGTGGTGCAAGAAATGCTGAGAACACTTCTGACAACAAAAAGTTCAGCATTGCTGAACGTATCAAGCAATGGTCTCAGACTCAGAATGATAAGAGCTGTCAAGAATCAAAAAAGGAAGCTCTTCTTGATAGAGCATGGATTGAAGCTGCAGAAGCACGAAGCCCAACACGCAGGCACTCACTTGGGGGACCAAAGGGATGTGCACAGGACTTGAATATCGTGAAGAGGCGGCAATCTGATACCTTTATCTGCCTTCCAGACACAACAGATGAAACAATCTCCTGTAATAAGGATCAGACAATCAGGGAGAAGCGTGATCTTCTTGTGGAGAAGTATGATTTTGGTCAATCTGAAAGTTCTAGATTTGTTCTTGGCAAGTCGGACATATGCAAGAGTCAAGGTCTGGATGTTGAAAAGCGTGCCTTGCGTATTCCAAACCCTCCACCAAGACCTTCAGTTTCCGTGTCACATTCTGGTCCATCGCATGGGTCGACTGTAAATCCGCCTCGGCCACCTCCTCCACCTCCTCCTCCAAAGTTTTCCACAAGAAGTACTGGGGTCATGAAGAGGGCACCACAAGTTGCAGAGCTTTACCATTCACTTATGAGGAGGGACACAAAAAAAGATACTTCCGGGGGTGGGATCTGTGAAACTGCTAACTCTGCGAATGTGCGGAGTAGCATGATTGGTGAAATTGAGAACCGTTCTTCACATTTGCAGGCTGTAAGTAGAGTAATCAGCTTAGATTATTGGACATCATGTAAATACAAAATAAGCAGCTGGTTCTTGCACTGACTTGCATTGACTTTTGGTTCCATTTTCAGATCAAGGCGGATGTTGAGACTCAAGGTGAATTTGTGAAATCACTGATCAAGGAGGTGACCGATGCAGCTTACAAAGATATAGAAGATGTGGTTGCATTTGTGAAGTGGCTCGATGACGAACTTGGCTTCCTAGTATGCATATTCTAATATCACATATCTGTTTGCAATCTTTTCAATTGCAGCAGTCATTTAAGTTATTTGCTCATTTAATTGCCTTACTTGAAGGTGGATGAGAGAGCAGTGCTGAAGCATTTTGACTGGCCCGAGAGGAAGGCGGACACACTACGAGAGGCAGCTTTTGGCTTCCAAGACCTGAAAAAGTTGGAATCAGAAGTTTCGAACTACAAAGATGATCCACGTCTTCCCTGTGACATTGCACTCAAGAAAATGGTTACAGTCTCTGAAAAGTATGACCATGTTTACGAAAAATTTACAAAATACATATATTTCATATATTTAATAAATATTACCTGTAGAATTGCATGACGTACTGAACATTTGATTGGCATTCCTAATTCAGGATGGAGCGAGGTGTCTACAACCTTCTGAGGACAAGGGATGCTATGATGAGGCAGTGTAAGGAGTTTAATATTCCTACTGACTGGATGCTTGACAACAATCTTATTAGCAAGGTAAACCTTCTATAATTTTCTGTATTGGACTGCCCTCTGCAGGTTTGAGTTCTTAGTGCTACATTGCTCTCAGCAAACAAAATTGGAAAATGACATAGTCAGAATTACGCTACTTCACTGGAATGAATTAAATCTTGTTTTCTGGCTATCAATTGTAATTATCAGTTAGATGCCCATTACTCAAACTTTCATATATACCTCTCAGTAGTCAGAATGCATAGCATGGAGAGTTGGAGTCTTGGAGACTACTAAAAGTGCAGGAGTGAAGTCGCAAATACCTATTTGTTGACTTGAGGAGCTTGTCATATCCTTAGGTTTATACTTCATAACCTGAAACGAACAAGTATATATATTTTTCTAGGTTCTCAGAGAATGTGTTGTTTTCGTGCATTGGTTCTTTTGTTTTCGTGCATTGGTTCTTAAGGAATGTGGTCAGCTTGCCTAGGAATCATTCTTGTTTGCTTGTCTGCAAGTACGGATTCTCTTGATGTCATGAAAGCCTGTAAAGCAACAGCAGCCTGTGGTGACCTGCTGGAATACTGACTTATATTATATTATTGGAGTAATCCCTTGTCCATTTTCCTTGGTTACTGCAGATAAAATTCGCTTCTGTCAAATTAGCAAAGATGTATATGAAAAGAGTGGCCATGGAACTTGAATATATGGGACCTCTGAACAAGGATCCAGCTCTGGAGTATATGCTACTTCAGGCTGTGAGGTTTGCCTTCAGAATTCATCAGGTAACACATTCTAGCATTAACTTAACAAAAAGGCAAACTCTGATGCCTGTATAGGTTACCATGCTGATCAGATTAGCAGTTATTCTTGGCAAATGATGTTTTCCGCAGATCATAACTACTAAATCTGTCTCTTGATTTTCCATTCCATATTTAATTTCATAGATTTATTTTCCTCAGGTGCTTGTATGCTATCTGTCCTTAAGAAACATTCCGGATATTTTTGGGTTACTTTTGGGCAATTTTTCTGCAGTAAACTCTTGTTTAAAAAAGTTATAAGTATCATTTAAATCTGTAAGTGTAAGCTGCGTGTTCTAAATTAGCAGCTCATTTTTGCAGTTTGCTGGGGGTTCGACGCAGAGACCATGGATGCATTTGAAGAGCTGAGAAATCTTGTGCATGTCAGAAACAGTACCCAGTAGGAAGTAGAACCACAAGGCAACTCCATGTAGTATCTGGAAAATGAGAATTTATTGCTTACTCTCTCAGTAAGCATATAACAAACAGTTTGTGTTTGGGTTGTGATGTTTGGAGAGTATTCCTTATCTCTAATATATCTCTAACAGTGTGTACGTGTGTGCTAGGCTGAAGAAACCAGCTGGTGTTTGCGTAGGATTTTGTAGCAACCTTGCTGAAAAATACAATATTCATGAAACTTACGTATATACTTCAGTGGGCAATGGTAATTGTCGGTTTGTCACATTGCCTCTCTTCAATCCATGCACGACTTTTACTATGCAAGATTTTTGGAGGCCATTGCTGCAACTAGCAATTGCATACCAACTGGAACACTTCTCAATTTGCAAGGATTTCTAATTATTTTCCATCTTTACTAACTGAAACATATACATGTTTAGGGTTTGTTTGGAAAGCAGGAATTTCATTGGAAATTGTTCAATCCTCCTAAGAAATCTGAGAAATTTCTCATGTTCTAAACGGGGCATTATAGCTTTGGCCACCGCTGGCATTTGTTTTCGCCATTGCACGGCTGGGACTGGGCCACGAGAGTTGGCCAAGTTTCTCGGAAAAAATTCAGTAGGGGAGGGTCTAGAGGGGAGGGCCTAGAGGAGACCCTCCCCCTCCACCATCCAAGGGGTAGGGGGAGGGCTAGAGAACTTGTTTTCAAGTTTCTCCCATGCGTTGCGTGCTTGTACCCTTGGCAGCTGGCTCGCCACCATGTGTTGCACCTTTCCTGCGATAAATCGTGTTGCTCCCATGGATGTCGACGCTACTTGTGCCGACGTGAATGATCTTCCGTAGGGAGAGATTATACAGTTGCAATACGTATGTACTAGGTAGTAGCACTAGCTCTCGAATTTTTGCCCGTATTAATGTGATTTCGTTTCGTATTTACAAAAATAGCCACGTATTTACAAAAATAGCCACATTGGAGTTTTTTTTTCCCAAAATTAACGTCCCGATCAGATGGTCGCCGACGGCACGCTTTAGCCATAAGCGCGCTCAAGATGATCGCGTGGTCAGTCGCCTCTGCACGCCATGTGTTTAGTATGTTAGGGTTAGGGTTAGGTTGGGATTTCAACCGATAATCCGCGAATTTCGTAGCATTTTAAAAATATAGCAAATTAGTTTCTAAAATTATGAAATTTTACGTGAATGCTCGTAACTCTGTGTACTTTCTTGTGTAAATTTTGCATAATTTTCCTCGTTCTGATTTTACCTCGCAATTCCATTTAGCGTGCGTTTGGTTGGCGGAATCCTTCGAGGATTACCAGGAATCATCTAGTAATCCTATAAGATTACCTTGTTTGGTAAAACATCCAGGAATCTAAACTAGGAATATGAGATTACCTTGGGAAACAGATTACCATCAATTCCAGGAATCTCTTTCTCAGAGAAAAGGTGTCTATCATAGATTACCAAGGAAAGTAATCTTTGTTATTATGTTTTTATCATGTGCTTTTGATTCATCATAGTCAAATTTTGAACTTTCGAATTCAAAATCCAAATTATGATTTATTTTAACATTTGAATATCTCGAATTATGGAATTCAAAATCATTTTTTCAAAATATAAATTTTGAAACCAAAATATCAAAATTTGAATGCTTTTGGAACCTTAAATTCGATAATTTAAATTTCAAAATTCAAAATTTCAAGGTTGGGTTTCAAAATCTTTTTTCTTTCTTTCAAATTTTGAATTCTAGATTTCATATATTCAAATTCGAGAATTAAATTTTATAAAGCTAAATTTTGAAAGTTTCAATTTTGAGTTTTGGAATTTCAAATCTGAGAATCTAAACTCCAAAACTCAAATTTTAAAATTTAAAATTTCAAAATCCAAAATTTGAACTTTGGAATCATAAAAATGAAATTTAATTGTTGGAATTTTAAATTGTAAAATTCAAAATTTATAGATGTTAACCTTCATGGTTTGAAATTATAATAAAGACTAATATGTAGTTTCCTTCAAATCAACCGAACGTTGAATCTTATATTACGTAATGTGTTTACCAAGAACTGATTGAGGAATATTAGATTACAGGGGAATATAATATTACACGTACCAAACGCACCATTAAGTGTACTCATTTTATCCCACCACGTGTTACCCTTTCCCCCTCCCACACGTATGGCCCTCCCGCCACTCGCTTCCTCCCACACGACCCTTCGGTGGCCATATTTTGAACCGTTCATCCTCCTCCTCACATCATCTGCCGACTCCTCACTACCGTCCCTGTTCGTAGTCTTCAGAGACAACGATCTCGAAATTTCCGCTACTAACGCAATGACTTCATGCGCTTGGCGATAAATACCGTAATGTCGCAGCCGCTTTCGCTCTTCCCAATTGTGTTTTGTTTCTCGCTCGCCGTCACGAGAACTCGAGAACTTAACATAATAATTTTTAGAGATCAAGTATTTGCTTGTCGCTCGTCGATTGTCGCTTCGGTTTTTTATAGCTTCTCGCGAAGGCGTGTAATTTGATGATGCTTTTGTCGTTATCACCGTAATTAGTTAGTGTATCGCTTATTAATTAGTTATGAATTAGTTAGTTTACCGTAATTAATTAGTTTAGAGGTAATTAGTTAGTTCGCTAGTAATTAATTAATTAGTTGAAATTAGTTTAGTGGTTATCGGTCTCGCATATTAAATTAGTGCAAATAAACTAGTAATTTATATAGTGGTAATTAATCGCTTGCAATTAGTTAGTTTAATGGTAATTAAATAGTCGTAATTAGTTAGTTTAGTCTCTGTTAATTAGTTTAGTGGTAAATAATTATTTGTATCTAATTACACATATGTAATCCATCACTCGCATGCAATTTTTTTGTATCTAATTACACAAATGTACCATAGATGGGATTGTTGTGGTTTTAGGTAATGCTGAATATGCAAGACTTGTATGTTTTTTATGGCGATGGTCTCAGACGGGCCGGACCCGACGGGTTGGACTGTCCGAGATGCTAGTACAAGATGATCCGAGCGAGGGACTCGGCGCGATGAGTATTCATGAGCTTCGAGTTGCATCCAGAGGAGTTCGCCACAGAGGCAACGAGGAAGAAAGTTGTGATCGAGGGATCGCCACACGAATGATGTGTGGAGCTCACAAGGTGGTCGGAAGCATAGAATGGAGCCAAGACATGCAGATTTCCTCCTAGCATGAGACGGCCATTTACGGAGGCCGATAAGCGGCAAGCGAGCTGTCGGACCCCAAATTTGAAATTTGGAATTAGTTTCACCACTCGCTTTTGATCGTGAGGTTCGACCACTCGGCCATCGCGACTCATCGAGTGTCGACCACTCGCCTCGACATCGAGGTTCAACAACTTAGTTTCGACTCTCGAGTCTCGACCACTCGGCTTTGAATACCGAGGTTCGACCACTTAGTTGTGACTCACCGAGTGTCGACCACTCAATTTCGACTCACCGAGTCTCGACCACTTAGTTTCGACTACTAAGGTTCGACCACTCGCCGACTACAGAGTTTGTCGGATCCCAAATTTGTAATTTGTAATTCATCGTGTTAACTGTGTCATTCCTCGGATCAAGAGATAGCACACACAAATACATTCTTGGATCATCACATACATCACATACAATCGCATAATATATTACATAACAGTCAGTGCGGCCGATTGCTTTTACAAAAGGGCCACGAGTGAGAGCGAAGCAAAAGAAGTCGAGGGATCCATTCGCTTTGCTCACACGTGCAAGCGACAAGAACACCGACCTAAGCTTCATCATCTTCTCCACCATCGTGTCCAAACCGCCAAGTAGTAGTCGAGGGGTTTTGATCAAGTGGCGCTAGAAAATTATATTGAACGAGCCTAAGTATACAACCGTACTCGCGAGCCAACACCAAATGTAGTTTATTATAGATGCAAGGCTAGTCAAGGGAAGTTCGGAGTCTTTTTATTTGCACAAAGGTAAGTTTGAATTAGGTTAAGTAGTAGAAAATCCTGAAACTTAGCATTTTAACAAACATGTTTTGTAACTGAGTTTTTTTTTATTTGTAAAGTACTAGTGGAGATTCCATCTCCTAGACCATTATGCCTGGGCTATCCTGTATTTACCACTGGTGCTCGACCAGGCCTTTTCATATCCCTGGGGTCCCGCCCCATCTTTCCATTCCATCCGCAATTAGTTTTAGAAAACTGAAAGCTAGTTCAAGCGAATTCTCAGCACCGCTCTTGACCGTGAGCATCGCTATCTAGATAGTTTCCTTACTCTGTAGAGTTCAATACTTTACCCACAAGAGACAATCATCTTGATATATACACACGTTTTCTTATAAATGTGAATCAAGGGGATATTACCATAAGGCCTTTACAATGCTCAACCTCGACGCAACCCCACCCACTAAGGTTTCCATCGCCCGGAGCCACGCTCCCAGGAGGCCCCCTCTTGCACTGTGTGGTTTTTCTGTGGCTTCTACCCTTGCCAATGCCACACACCCACAAGTGGCGAAGCCACGCCGAGGCGAACAAATTAGTTAGCTAGGTCGTACCTATTATAGACTTGTGGTTGCACTGTTTTTACACGAGAGGTCATCACAAGAACTCGGTCCTTTATTGACTTGGGCGGTACATCCACACACCCCACCCAAGGCAACACTAAGGCCGCCTAACTCAAATCGTTTTTTTCAGGTTTTCCTTTGTTTTCAAAATAACTTCTAGTCCAACATACCAAACCAAGCTCCAACCTCGATTGCCCAAATCCAGCTTTTCATGTTTTGAAAGATTGTTGTTGGGCAATTTAATGCCCACACAACCAGTATCTAAGCAAGTCTAAGCATGACACTTAGATACGCACTTATTAACTAGTATATAATTCATTAATTCTAGGGTGACAAATGATAGTATTCAAATTCAAGGATTGGAAGTTTATACACAATTATTGTTAATGCATTAACTATGAGCTAGACCAATATAGTTGTATAAATCATAGCAATGCAATTTCATAATTTAATACAATATAATTGTAAAAAGTAGGTGCAATATGATCAAAGTATTGACTTGCCTTGATCGAGGTTCTCACGATCTTGTTCTCAATCAACTGGAGGGTCTTCTTTCCGCTCCTATTATATATACGTAAGAACAACCAAAATTCAAATAAGCACAGAGGGACTCAAACTACAATCAAACATTCAAATGAACTCCAAATTGGGTATTTTCGGTTTAGTTGAGTAGATTTGGTTAGTTTTCGCCTTTCTCTACCGTGTTCGTGTTGAACATAGAATCCAAGTAGAGGAAGTAAGTGGTTTCAAGTCGGTTGCTAATCCATATACGAGTCCTTGGTTTTGAGTATTGTACATCGCTTCTAGTTTCTAGTCGAAGGGGTTTCACTACCTTGTTTAAGGGGTTTCACTATGTGTAGTCGAAGGAGGTTCACTATGTGTAGTCGAAGGAGGTACAACTACATTTCAGGCGTATGAGGTTTGACTAACTTGTCGGAAGGAGTTTCACCACTGGTCGAAAGGTGTTTCACTATGTGGTCGGAAGGAGTTTTGACCACCTGGTCGAAAGTGGTCGGAAGGGGTTTCGACCACCTGGTCAGAAGGAGTTTTCGACTATATTCCAAGCGGAAGGAGGGTCAACTACCTAGTCAGAAAGAGGTTCGACTATGCGTAGTCGAAGGAGGTACGACTACGTGTAGTCGAATGAGGTTTGACTATGCGTAGTTGAGGAAGGTTTGACTATGTTCCGAGCGGAAGGAGGTTCAGCTACCTTGTCAGAAGGTGATTCGACTACATGCAGTCGAAGAAGGTACGACTACATGCAGTTGAAGGGGAGGGGGTCAACCATGTGTAGTCGAAGGAAGTTCGACTACCTGGGAAGACTATCCGACCTACAATGCACTCGTTGATTCGTTAATGCTTCAATGCAACTAGAGTGAGGAGGAGCATCTTGTGGCCACTAGGAACTTACCGGTATGGAGCTGAGGGGGTGAGCTAGCCAGAGCTAGTCTGGCGACTGTGGATCGCGACGATGAGCGAAGCTCTGAATGGCAGTGAGGGCCCGAGGGAAAAGTGTAGTCTTCAATGCTCGTGATGCCTTCAGGGGAGTAGATAGATGGCTCCGAGGAAATGACTTGGAGTGTACTTCATCGGCGAGGTCGATCTGATTGCTTGGGCTAATTTGGTCGGAGGGAGGAAGAACAAGGTCGACGATGGTTCTTGTGAACAAAGGGTGGAACCAATTGAGGGAAATGTCTCTTAGGTCATGGAAAATGAGCTGATGCATATAATGGTGCATGAGCCTAAACGATGGGTGTCAACATGATGGCGGCGCATGCGGTGGCAACTACGGCGAAGTGAGCGATCAAGCCTTACCTGAAGCTCAAGCTCGTTTGAGGTACTGAGGGGGCTTGGCGATTCTGATAGGGTCGGCGGCACAGTGCAAACGATGTGACAGGGAGTGATGGCCGAGTGATAGAAAATGGCCAGCGCACCCAAGCCTAGTTATAGTGCGGCGCCCTAGCCCTATGGTCATTGACGCCGAGCGGGGGAGAGGCTCAGCTGCCACTGGTCTTACGACCGAAGGGGTTATCCCTGCAGACTGAAGTTTGGCCATGAGAGTCGTGAGAGTAGGAAACAGGGAAAAAGAATAGGCTAGGAGAATGGCAAAAGAAATAGGGTAGGATTTAAGAGTTGCATAAAATCCTTATTTTTTCATTTGGTGATTCTCCTGCCATGACAGACATAGTTTGTCATTTATTGGACCTTTCTAATTGGGCTTCTTGATCACTTAGAGGATTAGGTGTTGAATCCTACTCCTTCAATTCTGAAGGTGTACATGTAATATTTAGAAGATGAAAGCATTTAAGTTTGGTTACATTGGCCATTTATGTTTCTAAGGTTTCCATATCTTAGGATGCTCTGATTCTTGTACCATTTATGCCGGCAAGAAAAGAAGATGCAATCCACATAAATCTCACAAATGTAATCAAGGAGAACGACATTAGTTATCACATAAAAACTTTAAAAACCCATATTTTTGCATTTATGAATTTTGGGCTGTTACAAACCCTACCCCTTAAAAAGAATCTCGACCACGAGATTCGCATAAGGTTATTGTTGGTGTAGAATACTCCCCAATCGACTGTGTCTACATGTCCATAGGCACCATCGACTAGAGATCGGTCGCATAAGAACTTACAACTATGTGGTGGTCGAGTAAAGCTTATGACCATAGACTGGTCGTAGGAGGACTTACGACCAGTGGATAGTTGTAAAAGAAAGCTTACGACTAGGGACTGATCGTAGAGAAACTTATGACTAGGGGATAGTCGTAAAAGAAAAGCTTACGACAAGGGACCGGTCACAGAGAAACTTATTTACTGTGATGGTCGAGAAAAGCTATTTACCCTCTCCTTATGGATAAGGGTATACTTATGATAAGTGCAAACATATTGCTATCCATCATAATGATTATAGATAATCGAATAAAATGAGGATAAGTAGATCCTCGCCCATTACAAAATAACCGGGATACTCGGTTTTTAACAAGTCTTCACGCTCCCACGTAGCTTCTCCATCTTGGTGGTTGCTCCACCTAACTTTACATAGGCGGTATACATGGTTTCGCGGTCTGCTTTTTCTACTACTTCTAGGATTTCAACTAGATGCTCGGATATGCCAAATCTTTACAAAGTACGATGTCTTCTAATCGAGCTTGCTCTTCAAGCACTCAAGACACTTCTTGAGTTGTGATACATGGAACACATCGTATGTCGACAACTTCTCGGGTAGCTCTAGCTAATAAGCTACTTTTCCCATTTTGGCGATGATCTGAAATGACCCTATATACCTTGGTGCCAGCTTCCCTTTGACCTTGAATCTTCTAGTTCCTTTGAGAGGGGAAACCTTGAGGTAGACAAAGTCTCATATTTCAAACTCTAGCTCTCTGCGACGACTGTCGGCATAGCTCTTCTGTCTTGATTGTGCTGCTTGTAGTCGATCTCAAATGAGACCGACCTTGTCTTCAGCCTCCTTCAAGATGTCTGGTCCAAAGAGATATCCTTCCCCTGCTTCTGACCACAACAGTGGTGTTCGACATTGTCTTCCATATAGGGTTTCGAAGGGTGACATCTTCAGACTAGAATGATACCTATTGTTGTATGCAAATTCAGCATAGGGAAGACACTTCTCCCAATCAGCAGCGAATTCTATAGCACAAGCCCGAAGCATGTCTTCTAGGACTTGGTTTACTCTTTTAGTCTGACCATCGGTCTGGGGGTGGTATGCCGTGCTAAATGCCAGATATGTGCCTAAAGCCTCATGAAGTCTGTCCCAGAAATGGGAGGTGAATTGTGAACCTCTATTTGAGACAATTTGCCTAGGCATACCGTGCAAGCTGACTATCCGGGGCATGTATAATTACGCTAATTTGTCGCCCTTGTATTTGGTCTTTATCGAATAAAATGGGTCGTCTTAGTCAATCGATCTACTATGACCCGCATGTAATCATACCCCAACCTAGTCTTCGTAGACTAGTGATGAAGTCCATGCTGCTTTTCCTCCTATTTCCATTCGCACTCGTAAGGGCTACAAAAGACCGGAGGCTTACGTGTTTTGCTTTGATCTGTTGACACACATCACAAAGAAAGTTACGATAATCGCAATGTCCCTTTTCATGCACCCCGAACGCTTGCTTCAGATCTGATATATTTTGGTACCACCCGATGAATAGAATAAGTCGATTCATGGGCCTCCTTGAGGATCAAATCTTTCAGATCCTGTTGGTGAGGTATGAAAATATGCTTTCCATACCACAAGATGCCCTGATCATCTTTCATCATTTTGGAGGCCTTCCCTTTCTCCATGAGTTGTTGGATGCTTTCAGGCCGGTGTTTCCCGATCGCTGCAGCCTTTGATCCTTTCCTCTAAGGTCGGTGCACCTCCAAGTTGGAGAGGCTCCCATGTGAAACTATTCTCGTGTTGAGCTTCTCAATTTCCTCAAGAGAGAAGGTCGCAGCTTCTTGAGTCACAATGTGGTTTAGTAAGATTTCTGCTCAATGCATCAGTCACCACATTGGCCTTGCCCGGGTGATAATAAAGGTCTAAATCATAGTCATTTATGAGTTCTAACCATCTCCACTGCCTGATGTTAAGATATGATTGAGTGAAGATGTACTTGAGGCTCTTGTGGTCTGTGTATATGTTACAATGATTTTCGATGAGGTAATGGCACCATATTTTCAGTGCATGTACCACTAACGCCAATTCCAAGTCATGAGTAGGATAATTTTCTTCATGTGGCTGAAGCTGTTGGGATGCATATGCTATCACCTTCTTGTCTTGTATTAGCACACTGCCTAGCCCTTGCTGAGAGGCATCGCAATACACCTCAAATCTTTACGGATATCGTGAAGTACTAGAATTGGGGCGAGGTTAATCGACTTTTAGCGCCTGGAAACTCTTCTCACACCCTTTGTCCACTCAAACTTCTTTTTCTTTCTTTAGTAGTTGAGTGAGGGGTCAGGCGATTTTGGAGAATCCCTCAATGAATCTACGGTAGTATCCTGCCAATCCAAGGAAACTCTGGACTTTAGTCACCGTGGTAGGTGGTTGCCACTCAAGGACAACTTCTACTTTTGTTGGATCCACGGCTACTTTGCTTGCAGATATCACATGACACAGGAAGCTAACATATGATAGCCAGAACTCACACTTCATCAGAATTGCATACAGTTGATGCTCCCTGGGTGTTTCTAGCACCAATCTTAGATGTTGTGCATGCTCTTCGACATCCTTGGAATAGATGAGGATGCCATCAATGAATACCACCACAAATCTATCCTGGCACTCCATGAATACCTTGTTCATCAAATTCATGAAGTAGGCTGAGGCATTGGTTAGTCCAAACGGCATAACCGTGAACTCATAGAGGCCGTATCAGGTAGAGAAGGCTGTTTTGGGGACGTCCTCAAGTCTTATTTTCAACTGGTGATACCCTGAACGCAGATCTATCTTAGAGAACTTCGTTGCCCCTTTGAGCTGATCGAACAAATCGTCAATCCTGGGCAACGAATATTTATTCTTGATAGTAACTTCATTCAGTGACCGATAATCTACACACATCCACATACTGCCATCCTTCTTTTTCACGAACAGTACAGGAGATCCCCATGGGGGAAGAGCTCGGTCTAATGAACCCTTTCTCTTGTAACTCTTGATTTGGTTTCTCAGCTCCTCAAGTTCATTAATTGGCATCCTATAAGGCCTCTTGGATATGGGTGCTGTCCTAGGCATCAACTCTATGATAAACTCTATATCATGATTTGGTGGTCCCCTTGGCAATTCCTCCGAAAAAATGTCGGGATATTCTTGGACCATCGGCATTCCCTTCGAGGGACGCCAAAGCATAACAAATTGTCCTTTTTCATTAAAAAGGTTTGTTCATCTTTCCTTCGACTACTATCCTGTGACATTTGGTAAGTCTCATTGTCCTATTGGCGCGATTTATTACCCCTTGATACTTGGCCACCAATCTATCCCTATGATAACGCTCTAGGTCCGGGCTCAGAACACCATCAAGTTCGCGAGAACACTATTCCCTCGAACTGTATTTCCATCCCAGGGCTTACTAATTTGGCCCATAATAATCCCCTAGGTGAGCTAAGCTCTAAAGGTTTCTTGAGGACGAAAGTTGGCAACTGCAACGATCCACAACTTTACTAGAGATGAAAGAATGCGATGCTTCAGAATAAAAAAGAACACATGCTGGCCAGGAGTTAACTGAGAACGTACCCATTTGTACTTCCTGTGCCTCCCGTGCTTCCTCTGCAGTGATATGATTCACCCGGTCTTGCCCTTGGAGCGATGCAGTTCTAGGTGCTGATGAAGTCAAGGGCCTTCCTCTTGCTGCTGTCCTGGGGGTGTGCGGTATTCGTGCCAGGGTACTCCCAATATTAAACTTGACAGGAGTGATGGTCTTGCATAGACGATGAGCGCTAAGTGTCTGGGTTCATTACAGTTAACGCACACTTGGCCGGTAGGCGGAGTGCCGGCCCATTGTCGTTGACTTGGTCGGGTAGGGGTGGCATATGGGGCACCACTAGGTCGAGTTGATGGAGTCGAGGTTCGGGGCAGAGTGGCCAACTAAGAGCCACTACTGGAAGGTGCACCATAGAATGGTCGAGAACTAGGTGTCAGTCCCCTTGAGGTACCCATCTTCCGCTTGCGGCTGGCTTCGAATGTCTTGCGTTTATTTTCAAGGAGCAATGCCGTGTTGACTAAATGCTGGAGGTTAGGGAAATCCTGCACAATCAATTGCACTCGTAGTCCATCAAGTAATCCTTCCATGAATCGGTCAACCTTCTCTTCCTCATCAGCTATGTCATTTGGTGCATAGCGAGCCAATTGGTTAAATCGAGTCAGGTACTCAGCCATAGAGGAGTTGCCCTGTTTGAGTGCCCTGAACTCGTTTCTTTTCATGCGCATGACACTTGAGGGAATGTAGTTGCTTCTGAAGGCTTCTTTGAAGTTAGCCCATCCCACTTCTGGTGTAGCCACTTCTGCTGCAGCTGGTTCTTCAACTTCTACAGTTGCTGTTTCAGGTTCTTCTTTGACCCTGGCCGCTAAATAGTTATCCCACCAGTCAGCGGCTGATCCTACGAGTTGGTGTGTTGCATACAACACCTTGTCCTCCTCGCGACATCAAGCCAAGGCCAGCTTCTTCTCAACAGTGCGAAGCCAGTCTTCAGCTTCAAGTGGCTCACTTGCGCTTGAGAAGACTGGAGGCTTCGTGCACGTAAACTCTCCAAGCTTTAACCCATGGCTAGCCGCTCCAGCTTGCTGACTAGCAGCTGTGTTTACTGAGCCATCACTTGGGCCATCGTAGGATGCTCACGACTCGTGGCTACTCTCCTTGTAGGCATCTGTTATAAAGAACACTAATGAGAGCAAAGACACTGCACCCTCGGATAAGAGCTAGCGACCAGCAGAAACCACTGAGTTTCGACCATATTGGTCTATGCCTTCGACTGCAATGGTCTAAGGCTTCGACCAACCTGGTCTAAGACCCCTGGTTTGAGACTTCGACCACGATCATGACCATGACCAATGGTTGCTCTCATTGGAGGCATCTATTATAAAATACTATTGAGAGCAACACACTGCACCATAGGTCGATACTTAGTAAAAGAGACTACCACAAGTCTACACAACATTCAAGACACAAAACAGTATGATCAAAGCCAACTGCTAGGAATCTTGAAGACGCATTAAAACAAAAGCAAGTTCACAAACACCTGGCAAATACCTACAACAAAAGCACACACCAACTATGTCTACTACTAGCACTCACATGACAAAGAAGAGGGCAACTGCTAGCTATCTCCAAAATATCGCTCTAGCAAGCCCTATCCTACTACTCCCTCTCTCAAGTCCCTGGCTGTGTTAGTCCTACCACCTACCATTTTGAACAAGAAAAGGGTAAGCTGCAGCAATACCAAGAGAAAAACAGGTGCAATGATGGGAACTGTCAGATGAAGAGTGGAACAAAATATCTACTTTTATCCTGAGTTTCTATCGACCATGCTAGCTAAGGCCTTTAACCTACAGTCGTAGGCTCTGATACCAAGTATGTTAGACCCCAAATTTGAAATTTGGAATTAGTTCCACCACTCGGCCGATCGTGAGGTTCGACCACTCGCCAGATCGCCGAGTGTCGACCACTCGCTTCGACATCGAGTTTCAACCACTCGCCGACTACTAGGTTCGACCACTCGCCAGACTATCGAGTGTCGACCACTTAGATTTCGACTCATCGAAGTCTCAACCACTCGCCGACTATCGAGTTTGTCGGATCCCAAATTTGTAATTTGGAATCTCATCAGGTCAACTGTGCCATTCCCTCGGATCAAGAGATAGCACACACAGATATATTCTGGATCATCACATACATCCAAAGGGCGGATCTAGGATTAGATCACGCCGCTAAATTCTAATAGGCCAACATCTTAAAACTAACGCTAATTTCTACCCACAAGAAGACATAACAAAAATAAGCAATTCATATATACATTCCAACAACAAAATAACAGATGTACAAAGTAACAGCAAACAAATTGTATCCTCTCAGGCATTCATACGATCGAATCTGGCAACTACAAATCATTTTTCACTGTCGATTTTTTTCCAAACTAAAACACTTTCTTTGAAGTATGCATAAGAGTGAACAATACCAAGCGTAACAAAAGATTTGAAACATCAAGAAACGGCTCTCAAGATGACCGATAAAGAGTGCTTGATAGGTTTAGAGTTTTCCTCCTTTTGTACCGATGTTTGAATTGGCCTCGGCCTCTACTAGCATGGCTAACATATTATACCCACGCTTTCTACCGCCTTGAAGTGATGGAAATCGCATTGATACTGATTATCGAATTGGCAAGCTAGATGTTCTAATAAACCTAATAAATTTAACCGATAACCTTAGTTCATCATTGAAAAAGAGTTCAATTTATTACTACCAAATCTCCAACTAGTAAGTAGTAACTACACCACATAACATGTATTGGTTCTTGCATGTTCTTCAATTACCTCATTCAGATAGAAGACATTATTGAGCAAATGAAAAAGAGGTAAAGAATAGAAAGATAAAGGGACTGCAGGAGCTCAACGAGGGCGCCTCGACGACGGCGGCTTATCGCTCTGCTTGGCGGCCTCCAGGTCAAAGAGCAGGACCTGCCTTGCCGCCAAGGATCGAGGCGGCGGTGAGGGAGCCAGATAGGCTCAAGCGCCGGCGACGCAGAGCAGAGGGGCCAAACCGGCAGAGGCGAAGCGCGAGCGAGGGTAAAGGCCAAGGCGCAGCCTAGCACCGGCATGAAGTCGGGCGCGGAGTGTGGCGCGACGCCAACGGCGAGCCGACGGTGACGCAGCAGAGGGGCCGAACAGGGCACACGAGCCTGAGCGGTCGAGGCGAAGGCCGAGCGCAGCCGCGCACCGCCTGGGTGGCGCGACGTGGGCGGATTTGGGCGGTGGCGACGGGCGCGACACCACGCACAAGCGCGACGGGCCGGAAGCCGCCGCCGCCACGCCGAGGAGGACGCGAGGGAGCCGAGAGGCGGCGGCCATGGCGGCCGGGCGAGGTCGCGAGGGCCGAGGACGCCGACCACCATGAGACGAGCCGCCGATGGAGGCAAGGCGGCCGTGGCGCGAGAGGATTAGGGCCGGTGCCCGTGATCCGGATGGAGGGCGGGGAAGGAGGCGTCGGCGTGGTGGGCCTCGGCGACCTCGGGCTAAAAGGCTCCACCCATTTTTTTCGCCCATATATCAAAAGTTTTTGCACCGATATTTTTTCGGGCCTCGGGCTATAGCCCACCCCGCCCGAGGCCCAGATCCGCCCCTGCATACATCGCATACAACTGCATAATATATTATATAACAGGTCGTGTGGCTGACTGTTTTACAAAAGGGCCACGAAGGCCACACTACTACATAGCTCAGAGTACGTAATAGTGATAAGAGGAAGAAAAAGAAGTCATAGTGGATCCATTCGCTTTGCCCACAAGCAAGCGATCGGGGTCCCGCCTAAGCCGTCACCTTCTCCACCATCAGGTCCAGCCGCCAAGTAGTAGTCGAGGGTCTTGATCAAGTGGCACTGGAAGATTATATTGAACGAGCCTGAGTACACAACTGTACTCACGAGCCAACACCAAATGTAGTTTATTATAGATGCAAGGCTAGTCAAGAGAAGTTCGACTACCTGGCTAGAAGAAGGTATGACTACGTGTAGTTGAGTGAGGTTCGACTATGCGTAGTTGAGGGAGGTTTGACTATGTTCGAGCGGAAGGAGGTTCAACTACCTGGTCAGAAGGATGTTTGACTACGTACAGTCGAAGAAGGTACGACTACATGCAGTCGAAGGGAGGGGGGTGTCGACTATGTGTAGTTGAAGGAAGTTTATCTAGCTGGGAAGACTACCCAACCTACAATGCACTCGTTGATCCGTCAATTCTTCCACACAACTAGAGTGAGGAGGAGCATCTGGTGGCCACTAGGAACATACCGGTATGGAGCTGAGGGGACGAGCTAGCCAGAGCTGGTCTAGTGATGGTGAGCCGCGACGGCGAGCGAAGCTCCGAACCAAAAGAGGGCCCAAGGAAAAAGAGTAGTCTTCAACCCTCAGGACAACTTCAGGGGAGTAGATAGATGGCTCCGAGGAAATGACTTAGAGTGTATTTCACCGACGAGGTCGATTCGACTGCTTGGGCTAATTTGGTCGGAGGGGAGGAAGAACAAGGTCGGCGGCGGTTCCTGTGTATAAAGAGCAGAACCAATTGAGGGGAAATGTCTCTTAGGTCATGGAAGATGAGTTGATGCATATTATGGGGCAAGAGCCTAATCGATGGGTGTCAATGGCGATGGCTACGTTGCGGTGGCGCTCGGCCGAAGCAAGCGCTCAAGCCTTACCTAAAGCTCAAGCTCGTTTGAGGTAGGGAGAAGGTGGGACTTGCTCTGGTGTGGGAAGGAAAGGCAATGAGGGGGCTTGGCCATTTTGACAGGATCAGCGGCACAATGCAGATGATGTGACGAGGAGTAATGGCCAAGTGACAGAAACTGGCTAGCGCACCCAAGCCTAGTTGTAGCATGGCGCCCTAGCCCTACGGTCATTGACGCCGAGTGGGGGAGAGGCTCAATGCCATCGGTCTTACTGACCAGAAGGGTTATCCCTGCTGCACCGAGTTCGGCTAGCAGTCGGTCGGGGGAATAGGAAATAGGGGAAAAGGAATAGGCTAGGGAGAATGGCAAAAGAAATGGGGTAGGATTTTAGAGTTGCATAAAATCCTGATATTTTCGTTTGGTGATTCTACTGTCACGACAGACATTGTTCGTTATTTATTGGACCTTTCTAGTTGGGCTTCTTGATGACTTAGAGGATTAGGTGTTGAATCCTACTCCTTCAATTATGAAGGTTTACATGTAATATTTAGAAGAGGAAAACTTTTAAGTTTGGTTTCTTTGGCCATTTATGTTTCTAAGGTTTCCATATCTTAGGGTGCTCTGATTCTTGCACCATTTATGTCGGCAAGAAAAGAAGATGCAATCCAAATAAGTCTCGCAAATACAATAAAGGAGTACGACATTAGTTATCACATAAAAAGTTTTAAAAATCCTATATTTTGAATTTTTGAATTTTGGGTTGTTTCACGCTCGAGTGAAGACTCAGAGTACGGAATGTGCCGCCAGAGGATTGTCTTGCACATAATTTTGTGCAAAATGAGGGGCGGAATCGTGGTGGTCGGTCCGCATTGACTGCCGCGAGTATCTATCGGACCTGGCTCTCATGTTGGAGTCCGACGAGGACGCTGACCCTAGCTCAGATGGTAGTGACGATGATACACACTAGGCCGGTGGTCCAACTGGGAGAATGTTTTCATTGATGATGTTACAGTGCGTTCGCTCATACTACCGCAAGAAGAAGGCTCCCACTGGGGGTTTGATGCCGAGACCCTCTTAGTAGGGCAACACTTCCCTAGCAAGGAGGCCGTGCAACAAGCTATAGCACGATACGCCTTATCCATCAGCCGTGTGTACCGAGTGCACCGTCCAACCCCGACATTACGCGTGACGTCCAGTAGTGGATGGTCTGCTTTGGCATGGTCAGCACTCACGAGCAAAGATCTTCGACTTGGTATTCGCAGTCAAGGCGGTGACCGACCACACTTACAAGCTTAGGAGCCCCTGCAGTAGCATCGGAACGTGACTTCCACATAAGTGGAAAACTTCATCATGCACCTAGTTGCGGCAGACGTGTCCGTCTTCCCCAAGCTGCTGATGTCGGAAGTCGCCAATCAGGTTGGCTATCTAGTTAGCTATGGCAAGGTCCGACAAGCCAAGCAGAAGGTCATCGAGTCCATGTACGGGACATACGAAAAGGCATACAACATTTTGCTGAGATTGGTTCACTAGATTGCCGAATCAAACCCCAGCACATACATAAACAAGCTTGAGCATGAAGATGCTGAGAAAGGGCCCAACTGCTTCATACTAGACCGGGTGTTCTGGGCATTCGCTCAGGCTATCGGGGCTTCAGGGTCATTATCCCGTGATGACGATGGATGGCACTTTCCTCACGGGGAGGTACAAGGGCACGATCATCACCACGGTGGCGGCCGACGTGAATGAACAGCTTCTCCCTATGGCATTTGCCATTGTGGAGAGCGAGAACACATCCAGTTGGCTGTGATTCCTATCGAACGTGAAGACGGCGGTGGTAGGAGACCGACCCAACGTATGCCTTATCACAAACCGCAATACTGGGTTGTTGGCGGCCATTAACACCGTGCAGCATGGGATGGTCCCCTTACCAGTGGAACGACGTGCAATCCAAGTGGTGCATGAGGCATCTTGCATCTAACTTGTTCAAACGGTTCCGTAGTTAGGATGTCATGAAGACGTTCAAGGCATTATGTCTGCAGAACCAAAGGCAGAAGTTTGACTCCATCTGAGGAGACCTCGAACGCCGGACTACGAGGCATACAAGGGAGTCCATTCCAAAGGTACTAGAGGGAGAGCAACCCCATAGTGCCATAAGTTCATCGGGGTGGATTAATGGCCACGCTCCTGAATTGGGGAAATTGTCCCTTCTGTATGATACAAACGGTGCGAGGTACGGGATTATGATGACCAACATGTCCGAGGTATACAACAACGCCCTCAAAGGTGTGCAAGGCTCCCTATCACCGCAATAGTCGAGGAGACATGGACTCGCACTATTGGTTATTTCGTTAATAGAGCCACCGCAGCTAAACGACAGATGGAGGAAGGCAAGCAGTGGTCCGAGAACATGCAGAGGCACATGGACAAGAAGATGGAGAAGGCCCGGATGCACGACATTCAGGTGATCGATGGCCTCAGGAGGAAGTACTAGATCGAAGCCGTAGAAACACGCCAACAAATATGCTGTGGGGAAGGAAACAAGCATGCACCCTGAGTGATGTGGCGACATGCACCTGCAATAAGCCGAAGCTCCTGCACAAGCCATGCTCGCACGTGTACAAGGTGTGCGCGCAAATGATACAGATGTGTACGCCGTACATCTCCGAGTACTACAACACACAATACCTTTGTGGTACATGGAGTGCGGAGTTTCACTCGTACGGTCTGGAAATGAAGTACAAGGATCTTTGGTCGGACATGGTGCAATGGGGCCCGAACAAGGACTTGAAGGCAACAGCGAAGGGGCAACGGCAGACGCGAAACTTCTAGAATGACATGGATGCCAGCCAACGTACCAGTATTAGCCGCACAAGGAAGTGCAGGATATGCAAGACCCCTGGGCACTCAGCGAAGGATTGTCCCAACAGACCGAGCTCGTCTGGTCGTTATTCGGTGTCGTAATGTAATATTTTATCAGCCTTGTTTCCTTATGTACAACGAAACTTGTATTCATCAGACGGCAATCGACAACCTTGCTACGTTTTTGTTATGTCACAGGAAGAGAACGAAGGTGATACTGGCTTGAAGAGACTGCAAACACCAATCAACTTATTTGAAGATGAATGTGCTTTCTACCATTCATTTAGAATTGGTTAGGTAATACAATCAATCATTTGCATCTATCATGTCGAGGTGATCTGCTGAAGTCTTCTTAGTTCTTCTTCAAGTTATGAACTTAGAGTCAGAAATCAATCGTGCGTCAAAATTCCCTATTTCTCATCACTACTGTAATGTTCTAACATGCTTATTTTTTTATGCTACAAGATAATGGTAATGTTTTGTGCCCTGAACATGCATCGAAGGTGCTACTATGTGATGAGCTCAGCAAGAAAAGAGATTGTCGCGGAGACTAGTTGCACACACCTATTTTTTATGCTATAGGACGTTCTTTATTAATTTATCAGTTTTCTGTGGATGATATTCTTTAATATTTTATTATACCACATGCTAGATAACATTGCGTATGAACCAACTGAGGAAAATGCGTGACGTGCAGATTATATAACGATGTACTGTAGCCTTCGAAACGCACACGATTCAGAGGTTATGGTACATCGTTATATGATCCGCATGCCACATATTTCCTTCAGTTGGTTCATGCACAACCTTATCTAGCCTGTCGTATAATACAATATTAAAGAACATCATCCACATTAAACCGATAAATAAACAAAGAGTGTCCTATTTGATCGTGTTACATGTGATAATACCCATCCTTCTACATCCCAATTGTAATAAACCCACACGTGTTTCATGTAATGCTTGTAACGTTTGAAATGTCGACAATTATTTGTATGAAAACGTACATTGCAACTTCGTTGCAAACCCTAATATGCCTTGCACGTTTGCGGAAAGCAACATATTGTGCATTATTAAATAACATCATCCACCATTAAACCGATAAATAAACAAAGATCATCATATAGCAGTCTCTTCAAGCCAGTAACACCTTCGTTGTCTTCCAATATTCCACGTTTTCTAGACACATTGCTTTCTACAGAATGCCGATGCGATCCAAGATACTTAGGTTAATGCCGTGAAATGAAACTCGAGCTGCATCTATATTTATCGCCGATGCAAATCCACGTTGGAGTTAGACAGATCGCATGATATAAAGTCTAATATAGATGTAATTAGAAATTTTATCACATAGATAAATCCGACTTGAGGCTATTGCAAAAAAAATATTGGGCCAATACACGCTTGTCTTACTAGGAAGTTCCAATTGTGTTAGACCTCCACCATTACAATCAAACTGGATATACATACAGTCAGAGTAATTATCTTTCACTTAACACTAACCAAATATTTGTTGGTGAGTTAGTATCGGAATATAAAAAAGAGCTGTGTTAGAGACACACAATTGGGATGAGCAAAGAGCGACTGCGAGATTTCGGTAGTAATATCACAAACGGTTGGAAAGGTGGCTACTGGGAGGGGCCATGGCTTGATCGGGAGGTTGACACTTGTTAGGATAAAATCAAGACACTTAGTGAGGTAAAATCGGAATGAGTAAAATTATGTAGAAAATTACACAAGAAATTACATTGTGTGGAGAGTATTCACATAAAATTTCATATTTTTTTGAAGACATTTGCTATATTTAAAAATAGAACGAACACAAGAGAAACCCTGTCGCAAAACCCTAACCGGAGGGGCGAAACCCTAATGAGGGCATGTGGCGGGTGGGGCGATCGTACGGCGATCGTGCGGCAACGCCCGCCATCAAGACGATCGTGTGTGGTGGCACGTGGTGGGCTAAGACGGCCGCCAGACTGAGGCCGTCTTGATCGGTGCTAATTTTGCAAAAAAAAAATTTGGCTCCGGCTATTTTTGTAAATACGAAACGAAATCAGGCTAATACGGGCAAAAAATTCCTAGCTCTCTTCACGTACGTACCAATTGGATTGTTGCAAGTTGTATGAATTTTCTATTTTTTCTTCAAACAACATCGATAAATATTAATAATAACTCAAGTAAAGTACATATGTACCCAACTTTTACCTAGGAGATTCAAGATGAACAATGTGTTATCGTCGAGCCCTTCAAGGACGTGTTCGGATGGAAGTAGGAAGCTGAATGAGTTGATTCGGTTCAAGAAATGAGTGCATCCAAACGTTTGGTTATGAATATCCCATTCAACGAAATCTACCAAACAACGCGATCCCACATCCTCTCGTTCACGTCCATTGTTTGGGGACACCTCCCACCCCCGAGGCTGAGCGCCTCGATGTCAAGCTAGAGGAGAGAGGCATCCATGGCTGGCTTGCGTTCGGACGCGTTGGCGTCTTTAGTGAGGAGGTCGATCTTGCGGATGTACCAGAGCGAGCGCTAGCTGCTCCGTTGGTCGACGAAGGAGGACACAGAATCGTCCTCATCCATGGCCGTGAAGTCAGCGGACGACCCGAGCTAGCTGTGGCATGGCGCTTCGGTCCAAGGTCAAGGCGCGGGGCGACAACGGCGATGGGAGTTGGGCCGAGGCTAGAAACTCATTGGGGCAACGTTGTCACTGCCACCAATGGAGAGATACCAACACATCGGACTCTGGGTGCTCTTGGTTGGGTCATGGAAGAAGAGGAAAAGAATGAGATATGGAAGAAGATGGAAGGAAAGGAAAGATAGAAGATGAAAGAAAAGAAGGAAAGAAATAAATGAAGGAAAAATAAAATAAAAGGAGGTAATCTCATTGTCCCTAGGGAGGAGGTTAGCCATGTTAGAAGGCTCCTTATCTATCTCTAGACTATATATAGGAGGAGACCCTCAACCATTGTACGTGCTTTTAAGAAGAGAAATAAGGAAAAGAAAGAAGTCCTCCATATCTCTATGTTCAATCTATTATTTGTTCTTGCATTGTTCTGTGCGATTCTACGTTTGCCTCACGAGGTGATTGGTGAAATTTGAACTCGCCAAAGAACGGTTCATCAACATGTTATTAGCACGATCGACTCGCTGCACTCTAGGTCGGCTTTACTCGGATCGAAAGGTAACCGTCAAACACGACGTCAGAGATTGAATCGCATTTTCTAGATCGCTTTCAATTCCGCAAATTTGGCTTTCTAGATTATTTCACGATGCAAATCCTCACTAATCTAACGTGAGCCGACTTGAAGTTACTGCCAAGCCGATCGGCAGTTGCATGAAGGAGTAGATATCGATTGCATCAGATGGTAGATTGCACGAACACGTAAAAGAAAAACGCACCGGCGCCACACGCGGCCGTGTCCCACGCCGTCTGCATGTGGCCATGCCACCACGCCGCCTGAAGCCGCCGCCGCGCGTTGTTGCTTTCGTCGGTACCGTCGCTGACGACGATCTTGCGCGCGCGTCGCGTCTCCGCTCGAACACGCCGCCGCTTTCGCCGACGCCGCAGTGCCTCCCTTTCGCGCACTCCCCCCACGTCGCGCCGCCAAGACGCGGCCGCACTGCCGCTCGACCCGCACAATCCGTTGGCTCGTGCCCACACACGCATCAGCCGCCTCGCGCCGTGGAAGACCGCCTCCGCCGTGCCGTGGAAGGCCGCCGCCGTGCCATGGAAAGCTGGCAGTACGAAGCCACCTTCGTGCAAGCATCCCCGCAACGTTGGTTGGTGCCACCGGCCCCGCATGGCCGCGTTGCCTCGTCGCACGGCCACGCCGCTCCCCAACGAACTCACACGGTCGCACTGCCGCCTGCACATGGCCCCACCTGACGCCACCGGCCTGAAGCCGCCAAGCCCTGCGTGCCATGAGCACAATGTGCCGCCGCCACCCAGCACATGAGGAGGGAAAACCTAATCCCCCCTTGTGCAACCCTTTTTGTCCAGCATGATGGGCCAAAAGAAATGGCTCGGCGAAACGGCCGAATGGGCCAAAATTTCACCTACCACCTAAAAAAAAAAAAAAAAAAAATTGGAAGAAAGAAAAATATCGAAATTTTGCAAAAAGGCCATCGGGTTTTTCTGAAATGGCGCAATTTTTTTTCTCACAACTAAAAATTAGCACTTTAGCCCTTGGAAAATGCAGAATTATCTAAAAATTTATATTCCAGTAGAAAAGTGCCTTGGGAATTCAAATTTTGAATTGGTTTAGCATTGGAAGCATGTTTAACTCAGTTATTATTATTTCTATGCAATTTATATATTGTATTTACTGTTTTGATTATCTGTGATTGTTTATATTACTTTTAATCACTGAAAATAGCAGTAAATCATAAAAAATGCATAGAAAAATACGATAATATTATAAGAATTTTTCAACCATTTTATGAAAATTACCAGCAGTAATCTTATGAACTCTTTGCATAAATATGTAGATGACTGTCATCATGAACCGATGGTTCGAAGAGCTGGCCCAGCATGGCCAGAATTACTTGACTTGGGCCTCCGACGTCGAGATTGTACTTGGGGCCAAGAAGCTCTGTGGTCCTATCGGGTTTGGCACCTCAAAGGATGCCAATCCCACTACTGAGGAAAATGATCAGCCACTTCACTTCCTCAAACAGCATCTCTGCCTAACGCTCAAGAATGAGTATATGGCAGAGAAGAACGTACTAGCTTTGTTGACTACACTGAAGAAGCAATTCGAGAAGCTGAAGTACACCATTCTTCCTTAGGCAGATAGGAATGGACGCGAATGCGGTTTGCTGACTTCAAGACCGTGGGAGAGTACAATTATGTCTTGCACATAATTTGTACTAGTCTTCAACTCTGTGGTATGGTAATCACAGATGAGCAAAAAATTGATAAGACTCTCTCTACCTTTCACCCGAATGTGGTGCAATCCGCACGCAACTATCGTCAAGACGACCACAAGAAGTATGCCGAATTAATTAACATCACGCAAGTTGCGGAAGCTCAAGATGATGTTCTAAGAAAGAACTACATCTCACAACCGCCTAGTAGCAATGTTGGTCATGAAACCAATGCTAGCTACAAGGTGAGGAAGCCTCTCAAAAGGAGAGGGGTAAGAAGGGTAAGGTCGTGAGTCGTAAGGTCAAGCCAAATGCTCAAGCCAAGAAGGATGGACATTGAATTAATTAATTTATTTGAATAATAGTTGTAAGCTCTAGAAGAGCAAAGCATTAAATTCTTGTGATAAGTCCTGCAAGGCTTATATTTTCTTCTCGTATTTATAATAGCAAGTTATGTTATGATTTTGAAGTATTTTATTTATGTGTTGATTGTTTGCTGCTGCATATTAATAAAATACTTTATATTAGAACGCATGTGGCGCCCTATGGAGGAAGTGTGCTTAGCTGATAGCGGATATTAAGAGAGACGAAATTCTTTCAGTTGATCAGTAAGAATATTAGTAGTCTTACGATAATCGTGGGTAGCGATGCTTGTATAATAGGCTCAGGAAGAGCCACAATTATACTCCCAATGGGTACAACTTTGATCATTGAAGAAGCCTTGTTGTACCTAGAATCGACTAGAACTCTTCTAATTTTCAAAGATATCCGTACTAACGGTTTCCATGTAGAGACTAAAGAAGAGTATGGTAAGGAATACTTGCTCATTACAAAGTGTGAAGAAAGTAGAAAGAGAGTATTATAATGACTTCTTTCATATCAAACTGGGCTATACTACACTAATATTAAGGCACCTGCAGCCTATACTACCCTCAAAACCATATTTAGAAGCTCTGAACTTTTCTGTCTCTAGTATGATAGATTAGGCCACCCAGGTCTTAGGATATTGACAAATATAATTAACAATTCACAGTGATATAATACCAATATAAAGAATTTTTCGAATTAGAAAGATTTTGTGTGCCCCGCATGTGCCACCGGGAAATTAATTACTAGACCTTCTGCTCTAAAAGTGAAGGATGAATTCCTTGCATTCCTAGATTGTATCCTCGGAGACATTTGCGGTCTTATACAGCCACTGTTAGGGCCATTTAGATATTTTATGGTGCTCATTGGTGCTTCCTCGAAATGGTCACACATATATTTATTGTCTACGAGAAACCACGTTTTTGTAAAACTAATCTCGCAGATAATTAAAATTAAAAAGTAATTTCCCTGATCATCATGTAAAGTCCATCAGAATGGACAACGCCGGAGAATTTACTTCGAAGGCATTTGATGATTATTGCATAGAAATGACAATTAACATTGAGCATTCCGTACCGCATATCCACACCCAGAATGGACTAACAGAGGCATTAATTAAAAGAATTAAATTTATTGTCCAACTGCTTTTGCAGAATTGTAATTTACCAACTACATGTTGGGGACACGTAGTCCTGCACGTCGTAACTCTCATCATCTTTAGACCATCAACATATAACATCCATTCACCTATGCAACTAGCGCAAGGGTTAGCATCGAAAATTTCTCATCTTCGCAGATTTGGTTACAAGGTTTATGTACCTATACCACCACCACAGTGAACTGCAATAGGCCCTCTCCGAAAGTCTGGGATATACGTTGGTTATCAGACAACATCCATAATTAGGTATTTGGACCCCATGATTGGAGATTTGCATACAACCCGCTTCGTTGATAGCATATTTGATGATGATTGTTTCCCATCATTAGGGGGAGAAAATCAACCCCTTGATAAAAAAATATCAGGAAATAACGCGACAAGCTACAAGAATCCATGCATATGACCCACGCACTAGTGAAGCAAATAGAAAAGTTCAGAAGATAATTGATTTACAAGCATTAGCGAATCAACCGTCTGACCACTTTAGTGATTTGAAGAGCATGACCAAGTCGCATGTGCCTGCACGCAATGCACCGGAGAGGGTTGAAATACCAAAAAAAAATTGTATGTACCCCTAATCCCGTTTAGAGGCCTCGGAATAAAAGGACGAGAACTCTGGTCCATCGAATCCTAAGTAGCCAGGGACGCCTGGTGAAAAAGGATAAAAAGGACTTGACATAGTAGATTATTGAAGTTCTCCAGAACCAGAAGAGGAGCTAGTTGAGACCTAGCACCAATATGGAACCTTCAGGAAAAGGCTTACCATATTTGAACATTCCACAGAGGGAGACATCAGCAGGGATGTGTGCGCACACATCGAAGCTGAAAAACTAAAGGGGCTTGCCCCCGTAATTGGAAACAGCGGTGAGCAAGTAGAAGCATTAGAAGAACAGCCCCATAAAGAAATAGCTATAAAATATGTGACCACGGGAGAATCTATGAATAGGTCAATAGCCAAAGTCGACATTTATTTTGTAAAGAAAATTGCCACAATCAACGATCTCGATCCAGAGCCTCATAGCTCGTTGAATGTAAGAAAATATTATATTGGGAAGATTGGAAGAAGGCAATAGAAACTGAATTATTATCTATGAATAAAATAGATGTATTTGGGCTTGTAAGCTGTACGCTTCCCCATGTGCATCCCGTAGGGTATAAGTGGATATTTGTTCGAAAGATAAATAAAAACAATAAAGTTATAAGATATAAATCAAGGCTTGTTGCACAAGGTTTCACTTAACGTCCAGGAGTTGATTATGAAGAATCCTATTCCCCGATTACGGGCGGAACTACATTTAGATATTTAATCTCAATGGCAGTAAACTTGAATTTAGAAATGAAATTGATGGATGTGGTAACTGCATACCTTTATGGAAACTTGGATTCTGACATTTATATGAAGGTACCTGAAGGTATCCCTGTCCCGAACCAAGACAGAGCAAATAGAAATCTGTATAGTGTGAATCTTAGAAAGTCATTGTACGGACTTAAGCAATCAAGTTGGATGTAGTATAATCGCTTGAGCGGCTTTCTATGCAAGAAAGGCTACTCGAACAATGAGGATTGTCCCTGTGTAGTTTAGACGATGATCCTAGGATGAATTTAGTATAATCTCAGTGCATGTAGATTATCTGAATATCATCGGAACCTTGAAAGATATTAAGGAAGCAAGCTTTTACTAGGAGTCAGAGTTCGAAATGAAAGATTTGGGTAAAACCAAATATTGCCTAGGATTACACCTTGAGCATGTCCCCAAAGGGATATTAGTGCATCAGTCAGCCTACGCTCAAAAGGTGTTAGAAAGGTTCGGCTTTCAAAAGGCATACCCTTCGAAAGTGCCAATGGTCGTGAGATCTTTGCAGTAAGACAAGGATCCGTACAGACCTAGAGAAGAGGGGGGGGGAAGTCCCGGGACCGGAATTCCCGTTCTTAAGTGCAATAGGAGCACTCATGTATTTAGCAAACTGTACTAGACCGGACATTGCATTTGCCGTGAATCTATTAGGAAGGTATAGTGCAGAACCTACCAAAAGGCATTGACAGGGAATAAAGGACACTTTCAATCCCTCCAAAGAAGCAGAGACATTGGTCTGTTCTACAAAAAGAATCAAGACCTAGCTATGACTGTCTATGCAGATGCTGGGTACATGTCGGACCCACATACAGTCAAGTCACAAACATGCTATGTATTCCTATGTGGTGGATCTGCAATTTTGTGGAAATTGTCTAAGCAAAGTCTTGTATCAACTTCGACGAACCACTCGGAAATCATAGCACTGTACGAGGCCTAACGAGAATGTGCTTGGCTTCGGCGGATGATTCACCACATCTAGCAATCGTGTGGATTGAATACCGTGCAAACTTCCACTATTATCCATGAAGATAATGCAGCATGTGTTGCACAAGTGCAGATGGGTTATGTGAAAAGTCAACTCACAAAGCATATTAATCATAAGTTCTTCTATGCTCATGAATTGCAAAAGATAGACGAAATTAAAGTACTGCATACTAAGTCATGTGAAAATCTTGCAGATTTATTCACTAAATCACTTCTAGTATCTAGCTTTGAAAGATGCATACGTGGAATTAGAATGATGAGACTCAGAGAAGTGGAAAATTCAGGGGGAGAATTTTTACGAACTCATTATTGAAACTTGATCATGAAAATCGAGTACCCAAAGAATAAATCCTTGAGATTAAATGAAATTGGGTGGATTATACGTACTCTTTCTCTCTTACGAGTTTTCCTAAAATTTCTCGACTGAGGTTTTTAATGAAGTAATTCGTGCAATACAGCAGAGCGTGTATCATGCACCCTTTCTCTAAATTTTTTCCACTGGGTTTTTATGAAGTTTTGATGAGACATGAACATGTCGGATGAGTGCCCAAGGGGGAGTGTTAGGAAACCTAGGCCTGGACCTTGTAGGCTTGGCCCATGGTGGACTCCTCATCCACCTCTAGACTATATATAGGAGGGGACCCCTAACCATTGTACGTGCTTTTAAGAAAAGAAATAAAGAGAAGAAAGAAGTCCCCCATATCCCTGTGTTCAATCTACTATTTGTTCTTGCATTGTTTTATACGATTCTACGTTTATCTAGAAGGTGATCGATTGGACTGAACTTGCCAGCGACGGTTCCTGAACAAGCCAAACAACATCGTACCTTCAAACAAACACCATCTCATACCATCTCGGATTATCTCATACAACAAACCAAATGCATTCATATATCATTTTATACATCCAAACAAATAGACTATTTGTATCATCCCATCCAGAATCTCATTGTACTCAATCTCTTCCACCAACGAAACAGGCTTAGGTGGATGCAATCTCTATTCGGATTAGTTGGTCCAAATCGGACTCGGTCGATTGATGGGCTGGGTTGCACGGGCGTCAGACTCGTTAGGATTTCCCAATCGGCCTAACTGGGCCGAGCCGAAATAGGCAGTCCAGCCCCACCTGTCATCCCGCGTCCCCTCGCATCGCACCCGGAAGGCTCGACTCGAGAGGAAGAAAACCCTAGGTCGTCGCCGCGCCGCCGCTCGTCGGCGCCTCCGCCTCTGCGTGACTCCACCTTTCCTCGGGTGGTTTGGATCTACGTCTCTCTCTCTCTCTCTCTCTCTAGCTGGGATCGGCCGAGCGCAGAGGCGAAGAAGCCCCAGACCCAACCCCTCCGCCGCCGCCAACCTCGCCGCGGCTCGTCTCTGGTCACCTGCACTGAAGCTTCTTATTCTCTTGGTAAGCCCTAGCCTTGGTTGATTCTTTCTTCCTTTCATTCGATTCGTGCTGCGTGAAACCAAATCTCCCTGCGAGGTTCCTTCCAGGATTCTACCAATTCTTGCATGCGCCACCTCCATGATTCCTGTTGCTTACTGTTGAACTGCATCTACAGGCTTCTCTCAAGGTTCAATGGCTGCGTCGTCTCCGGCCTCCAGCGGCAAGGCGGCTAGCGACTCCTCCGCACCTGCTCCCGCGGTCGCCAACGGCAATGGGACGCCACAGAAGCTTCCTCCCGCCGCCGCCTTCGACATGCCTAAGCCGAACTTGCGCGGTCTCAACAAGCCCAAGTGCATCCAGTGCGGCAACGTTGCCCGCTCCCGGTAAGAAGATCAAAATTTGTACAGCAAAATTGCTTGCTCATGTCGTAGAGCTTTGTGTCGCTCTCAGAGTTGTGAAATTTATGCTTTGCCTGGATTTCTAGATGCCCGTTCCAGTGTTGCAAGAGCTGCTGCTACAAAGCTCAGAATCCTTGCCACATTCACGGTATGTATGTGTAATACTAGTACTAGTTGATCAAAGATATATTTCCTTTCTACTATGATTCAATGAATTGCTGTTGTAGCTATGACTCAGAAGCAGTTTGCGAGGACGCTGTCTAAATATCTGCACAACCATTTATTTGGCTCAGCCTATTTTTTGCCAAGCATCATTTTTCCTTTCCCCGTTTTTAGCCTCTCATCATTCAGCAGCAGATCCACACTTCTTTGATGGTTAGAATTCATTCTTCATGGCAGGGTTAGTGGTTATGTTAGAACAATTGCTTATGAGCGTTGATGATTTATTTATGATACTGTTTCAATCCGCTTATTGACTTCATTTATCTTAGTTTCTACTTTCTTTCACATTGTTTTAGTGCATTATCATGTCTGCGTTAAATAATTTTGTGGTTTGTCTTTAACTTTGTATTTTGAACAACGCCACTAATCTTTTCTTGCTCCAATGATCATGACAGTTTTGAAACAGAACAACACATTGCCAGATAAGCCACCACCAACTAGCGCCCCTTTGTCAGAACAACCACCAACCAATTCACCTTCAACTGGGTAACCTTCAGAAACTACTAATCGATACTTATCTTATGCGAACAACTGTCATTTTTTCTATCTAATGCTTGCCATTTGCCATAGTTCTTTGTCGAGGCTGGCCTCCCTGCAAAAGCTTCCCCATCATTTTCTGAATTCACTCCGGACAAAAAAGTCCCTTGCCAAAAAGGTTCTTGGCTGTTCCATCCTGTCTGATTGTTTAGGATCGTTTTCTTTTATCGTGATAAAAAACTTCAGTATTTATGTTGTAGGATGTTGTTAGCATAAACAAGTGGAGGTTTATGAAGCTTAAGGAACATATGCAAGGAGATATCGATGTTGAAAATGAAGCATATGAAAGGTATACAGAGAATATTGGATTACTGGAGGAAACATTCTGTCTCACGGAAGATGCTGTTGTTGAACCTGAAGCTGAAGCAACTTCTTCAGATGAAAGGATGGAGATATTGGTTTCTGAGGCAAAGGTGAGGTTAAAATCTGACAATGCAAATGCAGATAGCTTTAAGAAGAGGATTTCCACTATCTTGGACCAGAAGCTGAAGAAACTGCAAGGGAGAGAGAGTGCCTGTGAGGATGTCAAACCCTCTGACCAAAATCTAGATGACCATACGAAGCCGGTGAAGTTAACCATAAAGCAGCAAATGGCGAGAACAGCAAAAATGAATGAGCTTCTAGGCAAGTTGACAAGAGCAGAGAGTGAGGATGACTTGAAGCCTTGCCTTGATATTATGGCGCAGCTGTTTGGAAAGGAGAATGGTTCCTCCATGGGCACCTCAAACAAGCCAAGCGGCAATGAGTTGTTGTCGAGCGACCAAGAATCGACTGCAGCACTTGCACCCTCTTATTCCTTTCCAAAGTTCTGGACTAGGATGGAGGTTGATGTTGACATGATGTCTAAGATCAACGACGAATTCTCCTCTTCAAGTCAGGTCGTGCAGCTATGAATCTGGAATCTGGACTGGTCCTATGCCTCTATACACCCAAGGCATGTTAGCACTGAGCTTTGCTGCTGTGAACTAACTTGAGAATGTAATTTACATTACTACTTGGTAGCAACTAGTGCCCGGACGTCCCATCGTACGCTCCTCTCCATTGTCGGATCTAACTTGAAATGTTGGATCTCAGCTATTCGATCGGGCGCAATAAAAACCAGTGAAGCGTAACAATTATTTAGCAAGTCTGCAACAAATCTTCATCCGATGACAGGAGCAAGAGTGGCTTCTCACAGGCTTGAAACAGGACGTCGACATGCCCCTCGTGCGACGTCGAGGGAGGGGGGCGGGGGGCAGGTGCTCCTCATAGCCATTGGCAATGGCAGGAAGAGCTACAAGGAAAAAAACACTGTGGTCTGTTTGTGCGAATAAGGACGAGAGGGACGAAGAGGTTTGTGTGGTTGATTGGGGACATGTGGGGATGAAGGTGTTCAATGATTTCTATTGTAAAAGTTAGGTACCGGGCGAACTAGCGGAGCACAGGTGTCCGATGTGAGTGGTCTGTCCAGACACATGGACGCCATGAGTACTCTTGCTACTTTGGTTTACTTCTCATATATTGTAAGCAAGTGTTTGTACTTTGTAGCAAAGTCAAAACCATGAGAGCAATGCAGAAGTTGTTGACTTTCCTTGGTCTTTGGAGCTGTCCTAAATATAGTACATTTTTTTCTCTGGTATCGACACATGAAGCACACAGTTCTTCTCAAGCTCTACTTTTCTTCAGCAAATACAATTTTACCACAATACCACTGCTTCCATGAATCATGTTATGTATTATTATGCATGGAAATTTACAGGGCAAAAGAAGGCCATTTCTTTCTTCTGTTTACATGTAGGCTCTGATATCCATAGATAAACACACTTCCAAGAGGAATGTGCAGATTTGACCTGTTTCTTGAACCCTGCAATAGGTCATAACATGTTTGAACTTTGAACATTTATACCTGTTTTTGAAGAGAATGCGACTAATCTCCTTGCATACATATTCTACTACAGAAGCGCAAGTTATCCGGTCATCATCCTCCTGGCTCGCCACTACGTCATCATGGTTTGCATCCGGAGTGCAGGCTACGTGAAGCTTTATACCCGAGGAGACGATGAACTCGACGCAAGCATCCTAGAGGGTTTCGCAGCGATGCCGGTTAGCCAGGGCCAGCGTGTCCACCACGCCCGCGCGTCGAGACTCGCGCACAGGGTGCTCTCGCACAGCAGCCTCAGCCTCTCCACGTCGTACCGGTCGCCGGCGACGAGCAGATGCCGGACGGCTTCCCTGCGGTTGTCGTCGCCAAGGTCATCCATGGCGGGCAATGAGTCGGTGTAGATGAAGTGGAGGAGCGCCCTGAAGACCTCGGGCTGCATGTCGCCGACGGGTATGGCGGCCTGGTCCTCCCTCATCGGCCCGTAGAGCTCCGCCTGGAACACCGGTGACCGCAGCGCGAGCAGTGACCTGTGCGCGCGGAAGCGCTCCCCGCGGACGTCGCGTTCGACGTCCGCGTTCTCCTCGTCCCTCAGAAGCCTGGCGAGGTGGCCCGGCATGTCCGGCGGCGGTACCTCGACATGCGGCACCCTCCTGGTCTCGGAGGTGCGCGTCTGGCCGACGACGGAGAGGACACACTCGACGGAGAGGCTGCCGCCGTGGACGTAGCCCGCCTCCTCCACCCATTCCGTCGTCCCGAACGGCCTGCCCCAGCCGAGCGAGAACAAACTGGGGCCGGAGGTGAAGGACATCGGCAGCCTACCCTCCGTGGACGCCGGTGGCGAGCCGGAGCCGGTGGTGGGGTCGACCAGTCTGATATCGTAGGAGGCCCTCGCCTAGGCGTTGGCGGTGACGAGCACGAGGTAGACCGTGAGGAAGTACTGGGTGTACTGCGACATGTCCCCGTTGGGGTTAGCAGAGGAGGGCCCAGTCGTAGCCGCCGACGGAGAAGGTGCCGGAGACGACGGACTCGCCGGGGGGGAGGTCCCTGACGAGGCTGTACTGGGAGATGGTGAACGTGTGCGCGCCATGCACCGTCCCCGTCGCGCACGTCGACGCCGTCCGCGCGCACGTCGACGGCTGCGGATCGTCCGCCATCGATCGGCCCTGTCCGGTACGTGTTGGGCTAGCTGCGCGCCGTATATATGACGACGATTTCGAGATCAGATCTAGTCGGAGAGCTACACGTACGCCTACAATTACGCAACGAGTAGGATTCGTTGAGGTTAATGTCCGCAATTAAATCACCCACTCCAACCGCATCTACTAGCATCTCTCACCATGAACCGCGAGGAAACTCTGATGAGTAGACTAATTAGTTTGTCTATCAGTCACTTTTGTCGGCCCTTGAATCTTGATCCAACCGCCCTCCTCAACCCCTCCATTAGAGCTGGCCAAACAGACGGCTCGGCCAAGACGCAAGACGCAAGACGCGGGCTTGTGTCGGTCTGCCCATTCGACCGGCTACTTTTCGTCTTGGGACGCTCTCACGGCCGGAGTGGACGGCCACATATTCCATCGGCTGTTCGTGTCGCGCCGGGCCGGCATGGCCCGTTTAGCTCATTGGGCCTAACGTGGCCCGTTTAGCCCGACAGAATTAAAAAAATTCAAAAAAATCAGAAAAATTAGAAAATGTGTAGAATTTAGAAGTAGACCTGAAAATTCAAAAAAAAATGTGACAATCATATTAAAAATGTAATAGAATTTTATTAATGTTCAAATAGCTAGCTCGTTAAAACATTAGTCATTTAGCTCATAAAACATGAAAAATTGAAAAACAATTCTTAAATATATATATATAGAGATTAAATATATATATAGAGAGAGAGAACGTATCTAGTACTAATGAGTATTTAAATGATAAAATGCTAATGCCAACCAGAACCAGGATTGAAAGGTTCGGATTAGTGCCCCTTCCCACTTCTAATCCACTTAAACATTTTTCACTAAACCCCTGAATGCAAGCTCATTTCACGTCGCCAATCCTCTGAGTCCTGACCCATCGCGTTCCTCACCCGGCCGAACCACCGCCGCCGCCCTCCTGGCCCTTGGCGCCGCCCTCCAGCCCCGTCCCGGCTGCGCGGTCCTCCTGGCCCCTGGCGCCGCCATCCTCCCCCCTCCCGGCTGCGGCGCCACGTCTCCACCCCGACGCGTCCGAGCGGCGGCGGTGCTCTCCCTCCTGACCTTGCCGGTTTGCTGCGCCCCCACCCTGCCTCACCGGCGTCTTGGAGCAGCCCTCCCTGGCCCCTAGCGCTCCGTCGGCCGCCTCCACCGCAGCCGGCGAACGCGACCAAGGCCGGCGATCCTCACCCGGCCGAACCACCGCCGCCGCCCTCCCTTGAAGAGTTCACGTTCTTGAGAGAGCTTGGTCCGAGAGCTTCAGCTTCCGGCAAGGAAAATGCGTCAACAATGGCATCTTTGTCACCCTCAAACTTTGGCACAGAAGAATGGCTATGTTCTGGTTCCATCTGAAAAACCTGGACAGATCTGCTATCTACCAAGCTATGTTCAGGTGTAACAATGCTGATTTCTGTTCCTGCAGAGATATAATGTCAAAGCCGTCATGTGCATTGTTTAATCCCTTCTGTTCTGATGCATCGTTTGAGAAGTGATCGCCTTTGCTTGACCAATCCAGATGACTGATGTCTCGGATTGAATTGAGTATTGCGTTGTAAATAAGGCTTCTAGTTTGAGTTTGATGCCTTATACCTGACCCTGTAAATAAGGCTAGCTTTCTGAGTTTGATGCCTGACCTTGTACAGAAACCATGATGAATGAAATTAAAATGTCTATGTTGATGTTAACTCCAGAGTGAACCCTTTTGGTTGAACTGAATGCTTCAGTACATATTGATGGTTTCAACTGAATGCTTCAGAAGAGATTAGATTCAGATTCACACAATGCGAAAGATTGTTTTTTTAGTACTGAAGCATGGCTGCCAAGGATCATGCTGAATTTGTACCATTATGTGCTATGTTGTGATTGTAACAGAGATAAATAAGGATCATGCTGAGTGAATGGATGAATGCATATCAGATTCACACAATGAGAAAGATTGTTTTTTTACAGAAATTCACACACTGGACAAGTATAATTCATAGCTTGTACCACAAACCTTGTTGCCCAGGTGCGAGTTCTCTTTGTGTGATGATGGCCCTAGTCGCATAAGAGGTGAATTCATGTAAAAATAAAATAAAATTCCATACTATCGACAAATACTCAGTATGTTATCTTACTATTCATAATCAGAAATCAATCACACATTATAATTTGGATGATAGAGATCATTAACATTAACATTGGCAGCCCTACAAGTTTACCTCCAAAGGTATGATGAGGAGAGGAAGGCATTGGAGATGGTCTACAGACAGGCACCACCTGGTCTGGTTGAGCTCTTCTCACCACCGGACCTAGAACCTTCTCAGCTGAGATACTTGAAGTATGTGTCAAGACGGCACATATCACCAGAATTGTGGCCTCCTGTTGACAGAATGCTGAATTTGAATTGTGCAATTTTCAGAAAAAGTCCCAAATTTTGATGGGCAAGGGGATGTAGGGCAATATTCGGATTTATGGCCCAGATCCGCTTGCGCCTGATGACAAGAGTGCTAAAGTTCTCTTTTCAACTCCGAACACGAGTGATTTTGTCCAGCTTTACACACAGGTATAATTTTGTTTTGTTATCAACTTAGCATGAATCACACATTGGTCTTTCACAGTAGGCTTGTGGTGTTTGTTTATAATCTATTGGCTAAGAAGTTCAATGTTCAACATCATTACTTATTTATTCTCAAAATACTTGAAAGTATGTGCTGATCATCTGGAGAGATTGCTGGATTACAAGTATAGTTCGATTTGTTCTTTACTAAGGTTTCTGAATAAGTTCAAACTTCAAAGCACATAACTTTTTTTTCTTTTGGTTATTTCCTCATTGTAATCCACTTTTTCCAGTTCATACAACATGTTTATATTTGACTTAGAAGTTTATATTGTGTCTCTGTACTGATTTTCGTAAGGCATATCTTACATTGCTGAACTGAAGAACGTTAAGCTGTTGTTGTTTGCAAATTCAGGAAGACTGAGAGATAATCAAGGTTCGGTGTCCTGTTCAAGGAGACGTTGTTATGGAGTGCATCAGCCTCGATGAGGACTTTGAACATGAAGTGATGGTGTTCAGAGTTATGTTCAACACAGCTTAACGTTTTGGCCTTCATTGCCGGTGTCGCTGTGGCCGCTGCCATCAGCGCGGATTCGTGGTGTGGTGGGGGACTCTGATCCCGTGCTCCCAGACATCATCGCCGCTCTGATACCAATTGTTGGCACTAAGCCGATGATAGCGTGAAAACGAACTCACAACTCACATAAGCGCTTTTTGGAAATTCAATCAGCAATTCAAAATGCGAGAGGATTTTCGTGCCGCACAATTTCTACGCAGCTTTTCTGTTTTCTTTCTTGTCTTATTTAAAACGCAAAGGAAGAAAACTTCAGCCGATAGTTACGCTACAGCAAGGAAGGAAACTCTACGCTAGGAGTCAGCCAATAGTTACGCTAACAACAGTAAGGAAATAATCTACGCTAGCAATCAGGATTCAATCCCGATAGTTATGCTACCAATTAAAATAACTCACATGATTAGTTCAACATTGGTAACAGTCTCCACATGGAGGCTCTTGCACAAGAGACTTTGGCAGATGAACTTGAGCCTCTCTAGGGCGTACCGATCTGTGGCAACTAGTAAATGCTGAATCATCCGTGTGCCATCGTCTTTGTCAAGATCTTCGCCTAAAGTAGGTACCACGTCGGTGAAGATGAAGCGGAGCATAGCCTTGAACACCGTCGGCTCCATGTCGTCGCTGGGTATGCACGGCATCTCCTTCTCCTTCGTCGGCCCGTATAGCTCCGCCTTGAAGTCAGATGACCGCGCCGCCAGCACCGCCCTGTGAGCAGGGAATTCCTCCCCTTGGACGATGAAGGTCACATCCGCTCCCTCATTCTCCAACAACTTGCCGAAACACTCCGGCAAGTCCAAGAGAGGCACCTCGGCCTCGCCGCCATTGCCACGCACCTGCAGATCCTGCAGGACGCTCACGACGCATATGATCGTGAGGCGGTCGTCTCGAATGTACCCCATGCTCCACCGGCCACTTGAAACATGGAGCACGACAAGCCGGTGGTTTGATTAACCAGCCTCAGGTCAAAGAACGCCCTCACTTTGGTGTTCTTCCCGCTCTTCATCAGCTTGAGATAGACTGAAATGTAGTATCGGGATCAAGGGAACACTACTTCGTTTTGGAAAAAAAAATTGGGGGAGGGGGGTGGAATTGGTTCAAAATTTCGGCGGCCTTTCATACTGGACGAAATCTAACCGAATTTTGTCCAACTCCAAATTCAAATATTTCTGAGTTTTTTTAACAAATCATTTTTTTTTGGGGGAGGGTTTCGGTGAAATTGGTTTCCATGCTCGGGATTCGCCGTTCATGCTATCGGGGTAGCAGAGGATGGCCCATCTGTAACCGGCGATGGTGAAGGTGTCTGATGTGACACACTTGCCAACGCCGAGGCCCTTCACCCGTGGGCCGTGGCGGAGTGTGAGGCGATAACAAGAGGAGGTCAATTGCCCACTAACATTCAACAACAACAACGTTTTTTTGCGAGGATCAACAACAACAATTAAACAAGTGCTAAATCAACATAGAAGTCTTAGAAGAACTTATAATCAAGGAAGTATTAATTACTAATTAGACACTGATCTTGTTCATATTTGGGTCAAATAATATCATATCAGAGCAAATATGTGGATAAATTACTATAAATATCATATCAGAGCAACTATAAAGGCTAAGATATGATATTTTAGAAAAATCTATACCTTCTTCATTGGTGCCAATTTTGTAACAAAGCACTCCTCTAGAATTGAAAGCATCAATGTCCATAATACATTCCTACCCAAATTAAGACCTAATTAGCATAAGCCCTGCCTGCTAGAGTTTGGGTTGGAGGACGAGCGGGGTGGAGAGGATTATTATGTAGTAGGGACAAGGGAGAGAGAAGATCCATGATCCAGATTATTAGATAGTTTAAAGCTTAACCAAATTGTTGAAGGAAATCACTCAAATTTTGCAAAAGACACTCCTTGAAGAAAGCCATTAGCTTGTTCACATCGTCATCATGATCAGCGCACGTATTCGCAGTCTTCTGGGGTTTAGTCAGTACAATGGATGGTAACTAACAGTAAATACACGCAATATGGCAGTAAAAAAAAAAGAGAATATGAGGAAAACAGTAAGTCGAAACGGTCGTAGTAGTAATAACACGAATAAGGAAAGAACGGTAATTTGTCATGATCACACAAGTAAAGACAATGATGGGACACAATAAAAACATGTTTTCTAGGTCACGCGTGGTGAATGGCATGTTATGCTACCCCCCATGTATCTCCGACAAAATGTTCATCGTAGCGTTGTGAGGGACCCTACCATCTTGCATGGTGCCGACAAGCTCCATCAACGAGGGATCAAAGTTCTTGTGCAACTGCATGAACGCGACCAAGGACAGTGTCCTAGCTAGTAGATGGTTATGCTCCAACACAACCTGCTTAATGCATACGGAGCCACCTTTCGGGCTCTTATGCAGCTTCACGAATGTCCTGCAGCCAATCCTCTTGGATGTCTTGCTACGTTTACGCTTCTTCTCCGACATGTAGAAGTCGTGTTTACCCTCCAAAGTGCAGCAGAACTCTTTGATCGTTTTCCTACTCCAGCTCTTTCTGACACCAAAACCAGCATATCACACGTACTGATAGTAGAACTGGTAAGCAACGTCCTTATTATCGAACTTTGTGCAAACCTGGGGCACCATATGGGTCGGGGTCGTCCTTGTCCTGACATCAGCAAAACATAGTAAACACAGTAATATACAACAAAAAACAAGTAAATGACTCTGGATAGGAAAGTAAATATCGAAGAGTGCAAAACACCGTAAATGGTCGTCATACTAGTAGTAAAAATGGCACGCAAAGACCAGTAAAACACATATATATGGGTGTACGTTCGATCGGCGTCGGGTGTCCTCATCTCGCTCAGAGAAACAGCAGGGGGCGGCGTGAGGATCGAGGTGTGGAGGAGAGAATCCCGGTTGGGGGGGGGGCTTGCAACCAGCGCTACAACATTTACCAGTGGCGTAGCCACATGTGTAGAGAAACCTTGGTCGTTCGCCGTTCCACCAGGCATTGGCAATAAATGTCGGGGAGGGGGGAGGTCTGCATGCGTTGGAGGAAGATCTAACAAAACTAGTGACGGAGAACGAGCACCTCCGTGGGTTCCTCTTGCTTGCGGCGGGGGCGTCCATAGTCATTGTGGTCGATGTAATGTCGAAGGGAGCCGTCGAAGGATCGCAGGGGAGGAGGAGCGATAATGACCGGATGAACCTGGGGATAGTGGGGGTAGATCTTATGATCAGTTACGTGAGCAGTGCGTTTAGTGGGATGCATGGGATCGTCCACTTTTTTTTTGTTTGGCGCCGCAGGAGGACATGCGGGAGTGGTCATATCGATAAGTTTGTCTTACAATAAAACTCATTTTGGTGTGAAGTAACACTACCCAATAGGTTCAGTAATTAGATACATATCCACGACAATAACAATTCATGAACCTACAATAATTCATCTGGGAAAAAAATAGTAAAACTAGTTGCACACCGTATACGAGCGAGAGGACAATAAACAATAAGTGAGTTGGCAATAAAAATAGGTTGGTTACATGTAAGTCTATTGGCAGTTTTGTTACAACCGTACCAGTGCCCCCTGGGAGTAGCTTTACTGTCAACTATAGTCCGACCCGCGGTGTACCAGTGATTCTTTGGTTTTACCGTCGATTCTCGTAATAATGATCTTTTCTTTGCCGATTAAGGCGACGTCGATCTTCATTTCTTCATCAATTTCACGATATTAAGCTTTGATATTGGGTTTTACTATCATATTGGGTGACAAGAGACTTTTACCGTAATCGTAACAGCAGCATGTGTTTTACTTCGATCTCGGCGGGAGGTGCGAGTCTTGGTATGCGGCCTTGCGTATGTGAGGAAGCATAAAATTTGTCATTTGCCTTGGCAATGGCCCACCTGTGAAATAGCTATCATGTGTTGAATAAGCGCTCTGAGTGTGTGTGTATATCTTGTTAGCGAATTTCCCATGCAATAGCGTGGCTAGACACTACAATGAATATTTTCATATTTAAACATAGGGTTGCACTTGTTATACAACTCTAATGTTATAGTGGAAATGTGCGAGGCTTACTACAAAATTTCAAGGATAGATAACAAGATTACAGGATCAAATGAATCAACTCCTCAACCAGTTGCAAGCCGCCTTCGTTATTTTGGCAGCCAATCCTCCTCAACATCGGAGTAGCATCGCGTCCACGCAAAATTCTCAACATGGCGATGCACAATTACCTATCAACGACATCAAGGTAATGTACATCTCTGGAATGCTCCAAAGATAGACCTATAGGACACCTTAGCGATTGTGTCTTTGTTTTGTAGGAGCCGACGCCCTGCAAGCTCCAAGTGAGGCTAATTGGGTCCATTTCTATTGAGGCTAGGCGGGGGATGGCGTATCCATGCCAGGAAGGACAAGTCAAACCTGATGTCCGGTGGCACGAGGTTACGCCAAGGTCAAGGTGGACATGGTACATGATAATTTTATAGCTGTCCCGCTGGAGATTCGCTCAAACGAAGACATCATGTACACTTTTATCCAGTGGTCCAAGAAGGACATCGCCCTGGACCCTGTAGTGTTGTGATCTCAACATGACCACGCCTCTCCAATAGGACCCTCAATGACTCCACCTCATCCTTAGCTTCAAAAGGCCACCTCATCGGTTCCCATGGAGAAGACGTCGAAGGAACAAGAAAAGCGTGTCGCCGTATCGGTTTTTTAGTCGTCTCATGGGAAGATGTCTAGCGGGTGAGTCACTAAGGCCAAATCGAAATCAAAGAACATTAAGGCGTCTCCCAAGCTCGGGAAATACTCCCTCGGAAATCCGTTGGTCCCCGACACAGTATTAGCCCACGCTGGATTAGGTTGCTAGTCTTTGCATGTCTGGTACATGCGGAAGACCAAAGAGAAGGGGTGTGATACTGGAATCACCGTCAAATACACGAATGAGTATTTAAATCGACGAGTCGAACCACTTAAGTCGTGAGCCGATGACTTATTCGACCTATACAACCTCAATGCCCTCGGCGCCTCGCTTCTATAATCTTTGGACCTTTGTAAGTGTGTACAATCAAGTTCTACATTCACGTAATACCGATAAATGTCACCACTCATTGCTTATGTATAGATAGATACATGATGAAAATGGCCCGGCGATGGCAAGAACTGGTGGGTTTCCTCAACCCACACTTGATCTCTGAGCAATGCATCATCGAAGACGCATCCTACGTCGTGAAATACATAATGATGGGATTGATTGCTCAGGGCGACAAAGACTACATAATGGTGCCCTACAACCAGAAGTAAGTGCCTCACTACTTGCTATACAAATTTTATTTGTACTTTATACGTAGCACGAACTTAGGTTTAATGACTATAGCGACATACTTGAGTAGGTTCCACTAGATCCTTTTAGTCATTATACCAAAGAGGAACAAGGTAATATATCTTGATTCCCTACTCAACAAAAAGCACGATTTCACCTTTGTGCAAGGAATACTCAACAGGTGTGCTCATTTCCTCCATACATAACTCTATTGTAGTCTTCCTTCGTTTGAAATGGCCGAGGATAATTTTTTTTGAATCACGTAGGTCGTTCAGCACCTATGTTGCCGAGAGAGGGACACACAAGGAATCGAGCGTCACACTACAACACAGGACGCGATTTTCGGTACGTGCTACAACACAATAATCCTATATCACACTTCGTAATAATACATCTCGAACTGACTATACCTATATATGTAATCCTATTTTTGCAATGTCACCAGCAAAAACAAGATCACCTATGTGCATTCTACGTTTGCCGTCATATGCAGCAAATCATGAGTGCTAAGATGAATGATCAAGAGGTTTATCAATCTAGCAATAATTATTTCCTAATTATAAATTTAAATTTATATGCTTACTACTTTACTCCTGCTCGCGACAGGGCATTAATCTCGATTTAGATTCACTCGTTATGACTGAGATCTCGGAGGTTCGAGGAATGCTCTGCGGCTTCATCAAGACGGAAATCGTTAACGCCGACAAAGAGTTTCACTCCGTCGACACCACTGAATGATCTTCAAACAATTGATTCAATTGTAATTCACTTTGAGTAGTTGTAATTCAATTGTAACTCTAGCGACAATACTTGAACATACTCTGTAATTGATTTTGGGTTGTAAATAATCACTTTGAGTTGTCAACAATTGATTCATCTGTGATTTATCTATTTCTGCTTGGTTGTTTTCAGATGGCATGGCTAGCAATTCCTGAGGCTAGCCGAAAATTAGAAGAAAAAAAGTTAGGTACAAAGAAATCACAGACGATTTTATTATATAAACCATCTGTGAAAGGCTACTATCACAGACGGTTTCAACTAATATCCATCTGTGATATGTAGGATATCACAGACTGTTCTATTTACAAACCGTCTATGATATGTCTCAATCACAGACGGTTTGTAAATAGAACCGTCTGTGATATGGTATATATCACAGATGGTTATTAGTTAAAACCGTATGTGATAGTATCCCTTCACAGACGGTTACAACAAAAAACCATCTGTGTTGTGACTTATCACAGACGGCTCAAAAACCGTCTGTGATAACAGCCTGTTATCACAAACATATAAATTCAGAAGGTTCAAGAACCGTTTGTGATGACGGTTCTGAATCGTCTGTGATGACCCTCTTCGTAGTAGTGGCGACTGCTGCGTGAGGAGCTAGAGGTAGTGCGACGCCCCACCACCGCTTGGACATCGAGGCACCAGCTCGCCCATGGTGGCAACGCGTCTCAGATGAGTTGCAGGGCGACACGGGAGGTAATGTCGCCAATGGTGACGTGGCCGCCGAAGAGGTCGACAACGTCCATGGCGCAGTCGTGAGGAGTAAGGGGGTGTGGCGAGGGGGCCAGCGGTGGGGAGGGGGAGGCTGCTGGAGGCGGAGGTGGAGGAGCTCGCCCGTCGGCCAGGGCGATGGTGGGTGCTCAATCAGAGAGAGGTGGCGATGGCGGGTGAACTGGAGGAGAGAGAGAAGCAGGAAGTGATGCAAAGAAATGAAGGAGAAGAAAGAAACAAGTGTATTTTGGGAGAAGTTGATAGAAAAATTTAACAGATGTGGCTGTAGTGACATAAAAGGGTATGGTTTCGACATTTCAATGGCATGGAAGAGAGATGTCAATTGCAATGACAAACCTGGGATTCGAATATTTGCCTGGCATATAAAGAATTTGCCCATAAAAATACTCTTAACTATATTATAAAGTGGAACATCAAATTAACTGCAACAGACAGAACACGATAGCTACTAGCCTACTAGCAATAGATAATCTTAGGACAATTAGTTAACATACAATAATCCAATGATTCATCCTTAGAGATGAGCACACTAGCTAGACCGAGTGTCAAGTTCTTCAGAGAAGCTCAAAAACCATATATCATCTTGCGTAGCACCTCATCATCCTTCAATCCAACAGACATAAACTGAACACAAACATCTTTGAGGGCATTGCAATAGTGTTGATCAGCCAGAGCTAGCGTAGTTGCCACGGTCTTTCCATCAAGCGTCCTGCACAGGATGAGCTCGCACATCGCCTTCAGCCTCTCCATGGAGTATCGGTCCGCCGCCTCGAGAAGATGCCGTATCATTTCCTTGTAGTCGTCTTCTCCAAGATCATCCGGGAGGACTAACTTGTCACTGTAGATGAAATGAAGGAGGGCCTTGAAGACCAAAGGCTGCATGTCGTCGATGGCGATCTGCCTCATTCCCGTCTCCTTCATCGGCCCGTAGAGCTCCGCCATGAAGACCGGCGACCGCATGGCCAGCACGATCTTGTGCGCATGGAAAGCCTCTCCTCGGACGTCGAATGTGATGTCCACCCCATACTGCTCCTCCAGCAGCTTGCCGAGGTGCTTCGACAAGTCCGAGGGCGGCACGTTGACTTCAGAAGACGCCATGGTTCGCGTCACCACCGACTCCTGGACGACGTCGAGGACGCACTCGATGGTGAGGCGGTCGTCGCGGACGTACACCGACGCCTCCAGGTCGCTCTTCGCCATGAACGTGCGGATGCCCCTCTCGCACTTCTTGGCATCCTTCGCCTCGAACACCGTCGCCTCCGCCCGCCGGTACACCGAGCACGACAGCCCGGTGGTCCGGTCGATCAGCCTCAGGTCGAAAAGCGCCCTCGCCTTGGCGTTCATGGTCGCGAGCTTGACGAAGACTGACACGTAGGCTTGGTTCGACTGCCCGTCGGGGTAGTAGAGGATGGCCCACTTGTAGCCGCCGACGACGAAGGTGCCGGAGGTGACGAAGTTGCCGACGCCGAGGCCCTTCTTCAGGCTGTACCCGACGATCTCGAAGTGGTGCGTGCCGCGGACCGTGTGTGTCGCGCATGTCGATCTTGTGTTGGTTGAGGACGCCATTTGCGATGGACGACACTAGTGCTGTTTCGACGATTCTCATGGACGACGACGCGGTTGTGTATGCATAGACGGAGAGGGTAGCAAGTTCCAAGGATGTTAATTACTCCACTGAAGAACGCGAGGGTCCTGAATTAACATTAATTAATTAGAGATTGTGGAGATCGAAGAACGCGAGGGTCCTGAATTAACATTAATTAATTAGAGATTGTGGAGATCGAAGAGAGCTTCGTGTATGTTTATACGAGGAATTGGAGTAATATTTATTTCTCGCAGCGGATTAAACGAAAATTAAACTGGATAAGCTTGCGTCTCGTGTATCATGGGTCATGCATGCATGCTAGCTCCTTCATGCGCTGAGCTGGTCTAACTTCAGTCATGCATCCTTACATATCCTAGCTTGTCAAGTACCCTGCATGTCTAGCATGCACGGAATGCAACTCGAACTTTGAAGACAGCAAATATTGTTGTTTCAGGTTTGCTAATTTTCAGTTGCATAAAATTTTCTTATCTTTAGGTCACCTAAATTTGTACAGTACTAAGCCTAAATTTAACTACCAAGTGATGTGCAATTTTAGCATAACTTTCTTGTAGCTTTTAGTTGTATTTGTATTTGTATTTGTAGGGTTCACCTTAAGACATCAAATATTTTTGTTTCAGGTTTGCTAATTTTCAGTTGGTCGAAATTTTCTTATCTCTCAGTCACCTAAATTTGCTCAGGTATTAAGCCTAAAATGCAGATGCGTACTAACTACCAAGTGATGTGCAATTTTAGCATAACTTTACTGTAACTTTTAGTTGTTTTTGTTTTTGTATTTGTAGGGTTCACTTAAGTCTAGGTTAGAATTTTGGCCGCTGGCGCTATACCCACAGTTAACATTAGACTCCTCGAGTATATAGTGCATCTGTATGTAGTGTCTGATAGGAGATACATGTTGTTCACTGGGTTTTGGTAACTGGTTCTTTTTTTTACCAGGGTCACCGATAGAACCGGTTTCCGATTTTCTGAAATTTTGAATGATTTGATCGAAAATTTCAAACCAAAATTGAAATTTCAAAAAAATCAGCCGAAAATCTATGGAAAATCAGCCAAAAAGTGGTTGAAAATATCGGCCAAAGAATAATAGACAACAAAATGCGAATAAGAAATGGACAGAGCTTCCTGACGAAAATTTGGGTGAAAAAACATGCAAATAAATTCAGATTCTCCTGTAGGTGTATCACTGCCACAGTGCCACCCTCATCGTCATCCTGGCCTCCGAAACTACCGCCACGCCAGTCAAGTCCGCCGGGCCGCCACCCAGGGACGACGACAACATTGATGTGGAATTGGGCGGGTTCGGGCTCCGCGTGCAGTCCAGCACTGACCTCGGCTCCACCAGCGTCTTCCCCGCCGGCCAAAACAGCTTCTTTCCACCACCGAAGAAGTTTGCTGCCCCGTTCTGCTCCGCACGACCGCACCGAACAGCACCGCCCTTGTCTACCAAATCGCACGCAATATCATGCCCCGCTCGGCGAGATCCGGAACCGCATGGGATGGCGAGTGCCACATCCCCACTTCAATATATGATAATTATTATGCATCTCTTTTGCATGCATATAGTTTTTGAAGTATTTGTATATTTTATTGCACTTGAAAAATCTCAATCAAAGGTTAAACCTACAACTCAAATTTTAAACTCCAAAAGAAAACAGAAATGAATGCTTTTAAAGTCCTCTGGAGATAATTTATTTAAATACTATATTATTTGCCATGAATTAATATATTTTTTACCAAATTTTCGGAACTTAACCTAATCCACAGAAAATGCAAACTCATTTCAACAACCTAAGTTAGGTTTGATTTTAGATTAATCAAATAAATCTTGTACAGTGAGGTTTAAGATCTTATTTGAGTACTAGGACGTCCCAGGAACACCTCTGAAGTTTTTTTTATAATTTTAGAAATTTAATTGCTATTTTATTTAGCCCGGTTAAAGTAGAGAAGTTTAATTCAAATCTCAGTCAATCGTTGAACTTGGTCCGACCGGACCACCCGACCAGTTCACCCAATCAGACCACCCGACCGCGCCATTTCTGGGTCGCTGAAGAAGCGTGTGGGAACCCCTAGGTTATTTCTGTAAAACCAAGGCATTCCTGATCTTATGGAGATAACTCTGGGTTCCCTGTGAATGGATTCCAATTTAACTTCATCTAAGCAAGAGGTTTGACCGAAAACTAGAGCCCCGACGATCATGCGCGCTGCATCTCAGCGAGCACTACATGATAATCGGTTCTCCAACAGTCCAAGCACTCCACTTACTTTGTTAAATCGGAAGCCACGGACAGCAAACATGAGATCATGTTGGCTCCCAAGATCAGCGACCAACATACCCCAAACTCACATATAGCATTGATCACATATATATAACATTCATGCATTCATAGTTCAAAAGACATACATCATAATAGTTCAAGTCTACAACTATTACAAGTGGTCGACCGGCCAAATTCAAATAAGAACGTAAAGTAACAACGGAAGCAAGGTAAATAAACCAAAAGTCCAGCATGGTATGCCCATCACCCATCGGCAACCGACTAGAAGTTAAATAATAGCACTACTCGTTAGTGTCGCCTAAATCGATACTAACGAGCTCAAAGTCTTCCTCACCTGAAATTACAGCAACCGGATTGAGTACAAATGTACTCGCAAATCTTATACAAATAAAAATTAGTTATGCTAGAGGTTGTTCCTAAGGATGGCACATAGGGGTTTAGTTTTGCGAAAAGACACAACCATTTTCAACCTACACATACTAGTTTATCAATTGCCATTTTAAAAACAGATTTGAAGTAGAAGTAAAGCATATGAATAAGTGATAAATTGAATAACAAATGAATCAAACAAACACCAAAGTGGCATCCCACTTTGATACAACAAAATACATGAGCATCCCATTCATGCGAATACCGATTGTACTCACAATTTAAATTCAAAGTCTAACGATAGTAACTCCCGAACTCAGCGATCGTCCATAACCGCAGAACACGGTACATTGAATAGATGTATCTCTCTGAGAGGTGTACTACTTTACCCACATGACTCGACTAGCCCGTAAGCCACTGGAATCACTACTACGAAAAAGGTATTCACGAGCGGTTCAAAATCGTTCATCACGAGCGGTTTAAATGGCCGTGCGAGTTTATGGGTCGATGATGACATGAGGTAAATCCGCAGAGCGGTTTTCAACCGTCATGATGCATACTTTCCTGAGCGGTTATTAACTAAGAACCGTCTGTGATAAATACTATCACGAATGGTTTGTGGCTGAAACCGCATGCGTGATGATTTTCTATAAAGCCCCAGCGATGGTGCTTGTGCCATTAAATCGACATAAATATATATATATATATATATGTGTGTGTGTGTGTGTGTATATATATATATATATATATATATATATATATATATATATATATATTGTTAAGTAGTCTCTCGGCCACTTTGGGGATCGACCACATGACATGAGAAGGATGAGACAGTAGCCACGGGCAACCTCATTGAGCCCCTGCAAGTTTAAAAATTTTGGATGCCAACAGAGCGTCAGGACATCCAATTACTTGGATGTTGTCGATAGGTAATTGGACCTAGGTTCAGAAAGTGACGTGGACGCGCAGGTATTCCGACTGGGAAGTGGCATCATGTATTAGCAACTAACCATTCTTGAGCATGTAATCGTCTTTAAACCCAACAAGAACACCAAGCAACCATTCTCACATTTCAAAAGAATTCTCAACTTGTTGCTTGGTGTTCTTGTTGGGTGTAAAGACAATTACATGCTCAAGAATTGTTGGTTGCTGATAGATGATGCCACTTCCCAGCAGAGTACCTGCACATCAACGTCACTTTCTGAACATAGCGACGTCCAATTACCTATCGACAACATCGAGTAATGGATGTCCCGACGCCTCCTTGCATCCATACTTTTTAAACTTGCAGGGCTCAATGAGGTTGCCCGTGGATACCGCCTCATGATGCGGTTTAATGGCACATATATATGCGGTTTAATGGCACAAGCAAACCAACGCTGAAGACTTTATAGAGAAGAGATTATGAATGGAATGGTAGGGCGTGCACAGGGCGCAAGAAGTAGGAGAACTTGACCGGCATGAACACGTTACAGACAAAGGTGAAATGAATGGCGAGAGCAACATAAGACTATTAACATCATTACATCACGAGCAAGGGACTATTAATATGAACTAATTATCAATTCAATTTCAACATAAGACTATTGACATCATTGAGCAATTCATCGACAAGACAACAAGACCAAGGGTGTCCAAACCCACCACACCATAGTAGCCCTCGGCATCTATCGCGAGCACTAGCCATTTTCATCACGAGCAAGGGGCTAGAGGCGAGAGAGGAGTAAGGTAGGGTGATACCTCGATCTGGCCAACCACGGCGGCGGCCCCACCACCAGCACAATCCTTATCCATCTCCTTCACCTCACATAAATCACACAAACATCAGGACACAACTTAAGGCTCAAGCATAAAAATCAACCTGGAGTGATTCATGTACCTGTGTGAGGCCTACCTGGGGATTCCGGCCGACAGGGTTGCTCGATACTACTATGGAATGACCAGTGGTGGAGTTGCTTGATATGTAGTCGATGCTCCACGATGGGAAGTCGAAGGAGTACATTCCGATGTTTACTCGGTCGTCGTGGCCAGGATGGAAGAAGAGGTGGTTCTATTGGGGGATAACCAATAAGGACAGCCTCTCCTTCGCCGGGAAACCGGCCTAGAAGATCTCTTCCTGGGATTCGACTCCCAAGGATCTTGGTCGGATCTCTCTCTTCATTCAAGCTATTGTAGACTTGAAGGAAGATGGGCTTACTGGATGGCACGTGGTGAAGACATCCTTCATCACGTGCCACATCAGTCCTCTGAAGAAGAGGGCTCATCCGATGTGGAGGTACTCGGGGCCGAAAGACTCGACCAAGGACTACGAGGAGGGTAAGTAAACTTTAAGCTTAGCCTTCTTTATGTTAATCTTTAGACTTGGCTTATTGAAAGTTTTCTTATCCCTGCAGATCTCTCACAAGAGGAGATTGACGCTTGGATCAAGCTTATCTGTGAGAAAACGCCAGCCCATGTGGTGGCGTCTCCAATCCTGGCTGATCTATCTCCAGAGGACAAGGTGGAGCGCCTAAAAGTAATCAAAAATTGATTTCATCTTTAGGAACTTGTAATCGTAGAAGAACTTACGACTAGGTAATGGTCATAGAAAAGCTTACGATCAGGGGGTTGTCGTAGAAAATCTTACGACAAGGTGATGGTCGTAGAAAAACTTACGACTGTTTTGTAATATCTCTGTTTCTGATTTCTGCAGAAAGTAGGCATGGAGAACCGCCGGGACGACGAAGAAGTTTAACTGATGATTGTTGGCGCGGCGGTAGAGCAGTTTGATTCTCCCCCAGCCAAGAAGTGTCAGCTCATGCAAGTCGTGGACAAGGGAGGCGCGAGCTCGAGTTCTTTTGACTCGGCTAGGCCTTTCGCAAATTTTTTTGCTGATCTGGCTGCAGCAGAGATTGCGGCGAGCGAAGCACTCGAACCCCTCAAGCGCAAAGCCCCTAAGACCAAGGTACCCTTTTATTACGACAATAAGACTTTCGCAGTTTCTACCTCTCGTGGCTTTGTCAAGCAACCAGACAAGGAGAACTGGAAGAGCTTTATGTGTTTTGTGAAGGAAACTGCTACGCCAGCTATACCTACGGTTGAGGGTGGTGCTGCCCTTGAGGTGGTTGAGACAGGTCTCGACCATCCGGAGAGCCAGGAGGCCCAAGGAGCAATCATGGCCATTCCTCAACTCGATTCTCGACTAGACGTGGTTGAGAAAAAGTCGAATAAATCCTAGGGAAGGTTTCTTCCAAATTCAAGATTAAGTCCGGCGCACGAAGGTATGTAGAACAATAAAAGTGTAAGAACAACATTTACCTTTTGCTTTTTTACCATCTAACGTGTTTCCCTTTTTATGATCTTAGCGGCTCCTTTAGCCATCAAGGATGCTCTGTCAAGAACCCTTGCCATCTCTCCGGCAATCGAGAAATAGCGGTGGCGGTGGTGAAAGTGTCGTTGTTCTTTGAAGCAATTCGACGACCGAGGTGGTCGTGGAACCAGAAGCAACTGCGACCACGGGAGTGGTCGTAGAGGCCGAGGTGAGGATGACGCCTAATGTTGCGGAGGCATCAGGCCAAGGCGATGGATCATTGGTCCACCGCACCGGGAAGGAAGTTGTCGTTAACGTTCCTCCCAGTCCTGAAGGTGGAGCTAGCGTTACGAATCAGAAGATGAAGAATATGCCAACTTCTCTTCTGCGTTCTTCGGCCCGTCTCCCATCGTGGGATCTTTTGCCCACAGATCTCGTGCTTGGGTTCCTCACCCTAACGACATTCCCAACAAAGGGGATGTCTTCGATGATGAGCGTCTCGAAAAGGTGTGGTGGGACCGAGTTCATGAGATCGACGAGCTGAAGAATCCCAGGAGGGTGTTGTCCTCGTTCGCTCGAACGACCATGAATGTAAGTATCTGTTGTTCGATGCTCGCATATATGTCTTTTCTTGCTTCTTACTGTCTTTCTTTGTGCAGAAAGCCTTGGAGCAAATTGTTATTGTTGTTGAGTACAACAGACAACTTGTCTAGCTCAGAAGCGGAGAAAGGCGGTACTGTGAGCAAGTAGAGATGGTAAATGGCTTGGTATTCATAGTCGTTTTATGTTTGACCACTTATCTGATACTCACGAAGGTTGTCGTAGAAGAACTTATGACTAGGTATCGGTCATAGAAAAACTTACGACCAGGTAATGTCGTAGAAAAACTTACGACTTGGTTCTGATCGTAGGAGGACTTACGACCAGGGTATTGTTGTAGAAAAACTTACGATAAGGATTCGGTCGTAGAATAACTTATGACCGCTTGTTTTATGCTGATGTCTACTATTTTCCTCTGAAAGTTTAAGAGCGACGAGAAGACCTTAGCTAATTCGCTCGACTTTGAGAAAGCCAAGGCGAAAAAGCTAAGTGAGAAGAATAAAGACCTACTGAATAAGCTTCAGGAGGCAAACTCTGCAATCCAAAAGTTACAGGGATGAATAAATGCTAAGTGTTGAACTTAAAACTGCTTACGACCTTTCTTTCTTTTTCTAACTCTTATTCTTTTTCAGAGAAAGACCAAGAGGTCCAATCGTGGGAGGAACGCTATACAAAGAGCCTCTCACGATGAAGAAGTCAAGAAGTTAGATTCTCGACTAGTTGGTAAGCAAATCTTTACTTGTGATTGATTTTGTTTTCCTTTCGAGGTCGCTTTTTCTGATTGGTCTTATTCTTTTCGAGTAAGCGGTAGAAATAAAACGACTCCACGAGGCTTTGACTCTGTCGGGAGAAATGAAGTCCTTGAAGGTCAACCTCCAAGGCAACATTTCTCTTCTGAACAATGTACTCGGTGGGCTTCATGCTGAGGGAATCACTCCTCGCGAAGACACTATGATTGCCCACTTGAGTGCTATTGGTGATCAAGTCAGAACTTTGCAAGAGTTGGTGACTACTCTGAAGACTAACCAATTCGATTCGATAAAGGAGGTGGTCAAAGAGGGAATAAGATTTGTTTTAGCAAAACTTAAAGCTCATGACCCCAGCCTTAATCTGTAACCCGTCATAGACAACTTCGCCTGCCATGAAGCAGAAGCGGAGCAGTTAATGACGGAAATACAGCCGATCGCCGAGGAAGTTACTGAGGATATGCAAATAAGATCTCCTTCGCCATAGTAGTGCATGCGAGTCTGAGTCTTTGTAAAGACAAGTTTTTGTTGTTGTTGATATATAATCCTTCCTTCTTCTTGAAAATCATCTTGTCGAGTAGTTAGTAACTCATAAGATAATGAATGAAAAAAAGAGTAAGACTAAAATTGAAGTCAAATTAATAACTTTATCCTAACCCCGACTATTTGCTTGGTTTATTTAGATAAACCAAGTAAATAGTGTGAAATGGGTTTTCTTAAAAGAGAGGTTTAGATAACTTGTAGTCTTAGATCACGATTATCATGCACTGGTCAAAAGAGTAAGAACGAGTTGACACTAGGAAGTTCCTTCTAGTGGGCAAGACCACGTCACGAGAGAAATGCTTCGACTAGGTGATGTTACTATCTCGACTAGATTAATCAAATCAAGAACGGTCAACTTGAGTTAGATAAACTTCTGGAGTGCCTTTTAAAAATTCGTTCAACTCTTTCCAATGCACTCGGTAGGTTCACTCTGGTAGTAAGAGTTAGAAACAGGACGACACTAGGAAGTTTCTTCTAGTGGGCAGGACCATGTGCAGAGAGGAAAGTCTTCGACTAGGTGTTGCAACTTCCTCTGACCAGTTAAAACGAAGCGAGTTTACCAAAAGTAGTCGAGCAATTTTGAAAAGTGTACTCGGCTTAATTTATTTTTCAAAAATCAATGAATAAATAAACTAAGATACTAAGAGTCGGCTTGACATTATTTCGACCATGTTTTAAACCCAAGCTCTTTGTGTTGGCAGCAAAAAGGGAGGAACAAGTCGACACTAGGAAGTTCCTTCTAGTGGGCGGGACCACGTGCAGAGAGGAAAGGCTTCGATTAGGTGATGTTACCATCCTTTTGACCAATGTAAAGATGAACTGGGTACTGGTCGTGGAATGTCTTACGACCAGTGTAATGTCGTAGAAATGCTTACGACTAGGAACTGGTCGTAGGCGGACCTTCGACCAGGGTATGGTTGAAAAAATTGTCAAAGCTCTACTCAAAGTACGACAATAAATATGGAAAGAACCTAATGCTTTATTGCAGTGTTGGTTGATTACACATAGAATTTGCGTAACTGGTCGATGTTCCAAGAATTAGAAAGAATTTGGTCGTCTTCCATTGCGGTCGTCTAGAACACAGTTTGCATAACCCGACCCTTTGTGTAAGGACCTTCCACTTTGGGGAAAATTTGTTCCAATTAGGCGTGATTGAATTTTCCTCAATACCAAGTCACCTCTGACAAGGCTACAAGGTTGGACCTTCGATCGTAGTATTTGCACAAGGCTTCTTTGTAAAGCTATTTGAGCGGATTAAGGCTTGATTCCCTTCTCTTGACGGAGTTAATGTCATCCGCTCGAAGTTGTTCTTGAAATGAGTTGTTGAAGCTATCGACCCTTGTTGATCGATCTTTAGTTCTGGAGGAAGCATGGCTTGACCGAAAACTAGGAAAAAAGGTGCTTCACCTGTAGCCCAACTAGCAATCGTACGAACAGCCCATAGTACTGAGGGTAATTCTTGTACCCAAGCCCCCAAACGCTTAACAAGCTGGTTGAAGACTCGAGTTTTAATTCCTTGTATTATTTGGTCATTTGCTCGTTCGACTGCCCCATTGCTTTGGGGATGGGCAACAGAGGCGTGACACAGCTTGGTACCCAACTCATCATAAAATTCTTGGAATTTTCTTTCAAAATGTTTACCATTATCTGTGATTATTAGACTTGGGACACCAAACCAAGTGATCACGCTTCTCATCATGAACCATTTCTTTGCTCGTTGTTATCTCGATCCACAGGTTAAACCCGATCCATTTGTGAGCGTATCAATAGCTACAAAAGGAACTCGAAACCTCTTGGAGCCTTTGGGAGCGGTCCTAGGATATCAAGACCCCGGTCACAAAAGACAAGATAGAGAGATTGTTTGTAATGCCTGAGCTGATTGGTGTATTTGCCTGCTTTGAAACTGGCGTTGTACACATTTCTTAACCAACTCTTTGGCATCGTAGAGAGTTGTTGGCCAGTAAAATCCTTGTCGAAAGGTTTTTTCGACCAACGTTCGGTAAGAAGCATGAGTTCCACAGATGCCCTCGTGTATGTCATGAAGGAGGTTTAGTCCTTCTTTCTGCGATATGCATCACATGAGTACCCCTTGAGTGTCGTTTGTAGAGGACTCTTTTGACCAAAGTATACATTTTGGCCTTTCGGGATAAACGATCCGCCTCGAGATCATCGTCGGGTACGGAACCCGTCTGAAGATACTCATAGATGTGATGCATCTAGGTATTTTCGTATTCTAGAGAGGTTGTCTCAACAGGAGGTGTCCCTGGTGTTTCAACCAGAGACGGCTTTTGGAGTTGTTCCAGGAATACTCCTTTTGGTACTTGCGATTGGGAAGAAGCTATCCGAGCAAAATTTGGTCTCTGAGAAATTATCCTTCGAGGATGAATTGTACCTCGGCGAAAAAAATACCTTTCAAGCTTTGAACCTCCGATAATTACCGAGACATGGTCGGATTAGAGCAGTGGCACTCTTGTCCGACTTGATTCACGACTAGTTGAGAGTCTCCTCTCATGAGTAGTCGTCGAATCGTGAACGCTTCATGACTCGTATGCCGACTAGCAAACCTTAATGATACGCCACATTGTTAGTGGCACGAAACTTTAATTGAATGGCATATTTTAAGGTCTCTCCGTTAGGAGATTCGGAACCACCTAGCCCTGAGCCACTTAAAGTAAGTGACCGTCAAAGTACACCGTCCACCGATCATGGGAATCGTACTGGGGATCCTAAATAGGTTCAGGATTTATCCATTCAGCGATAAAGTCTGTCAAGATCTGGGATTTAATGGTCGTTCGGGACACGAAATGGAGGTCGAACACCCCAAGTTCTACTAACTATTTAGACATCGTCCATTGCTTCCCTATTCTAGAGGATCACTCTAAGGAAACTCGAGACGACACAATTATCTTGTGCTTGAAAAATAATAACACGATTTCCTCGAAGACATGATGAGGGTATAGAAGTTTTTGGTTCTGAGGGTAACGCTCCTTAGGCCCGTGCAAAACTTCACTTACGTAGTAGACTGGTTGTTGGATGTTTTCACGCTCTACGACCAATACTACGCTCACTGCCTGTGGTGTGACAGCTAGATAAATTAAGAGTGTCTCTTCTTGTTTCGGGGAAACCAAAATAGGAGCACTCGTAAGATATCTATTGACATCCTCAAAGGCAGCGTTTGCCTCTTCTGACCACTCGAAACTCTCGTGCTTTCTTTGAAGTTTGAAGAAATGTAGTCTTTTTTCTCTCGGTCGTGCGATGAAACGGCTTAAAGCCGCCATACGCCCTGTGAGTTTTTGGACTTCTTTCTTCGTGGTTGGAGGGCGCATTTGCACGATGGCCTTTATCTTTTGGGGTTTGCTTGATCCTCGTCTGAGACCAGGAATCCAAGCAATTTTCCCGAAGAGACTCCAAACACACACTTCTTAGGATTGAGTTTCAAGCGGTGTTTTCTGAGGTTGTCGAATGTCTCCTGCAAGTCTGAAACATGATTAAGCCATTTGATGCTTTTTACGACTAGATCGTCAACACAGGTTTCCAAATTTCGGCCTAGCTGAGGTGAAAAAGTCGATTGCATCAAGCGTTGAATAGAAGCGCCAGCATTTTTCAAACCAAATGGCACTTTGATATAACAAAATGTACCAAATAGAGTAATAAGTGTGGTCTTTTCTTCATCTTCTAGACACGTATTAATCTGATGGTAGCCAGAATATGCATCTAGAAAACTTAATATTTGGAACCAACGGTAGAGTCAACCAATTGATCGTCTGAGGTAAAGAAATCATCTTTTGGACAAGCTTTATTAAGATGCGTGAAGTCTACACACATTAGCCACTTATTTGTTAGACTTCCTAACAATTCTGAGTTGGCCAACCACTCTGGGTGGTCGACTTCTCTTATAAAACTTGCTTTAAGTAGCTTGTCCAATTATGACCTTATTGCATCTCGTCGATCAGGGGCAAATCTCCGTAATTTTTTACGGGTACTTTGTCGAGCCATAGAGCTAGCTTTGTGTAATTACTTCCCTAGGGACTCGGGCATATCGGATGCTTGCCGCGAACATATGTGTTTGCTCGGAGAAAGTAATGAGGCGTCTTCCTACTTAGGGTCGAAGTATCCCGATGAGAAGTCTTGAGGCTCCTCCGGATCAAGGAACCTCTCGACTTGAGTCGTTCGGCAGAGTCTTTGCTTTGAAGCCCATTTGCTTGGTCGAAGGCGCCCTTCATCAGAGTTGGCATCTGAACAACCATCTCGAGGATCGGCGGTCACATGTATGCACCATCTTCTTATTACAGTGAATTGTGATTACTCCTTTGGGACTGGCATCTTAAGACATTGATACCCATAATAAGTTGCTATTAAGAATTTTGCCAAAAGTAATTCGTCCGAGTATGGCGTTATATCTTGCAAATGTCGAAATCGACCACATCAAAGAGACCTTCTCCGTCACGAAATTACTTAGTGAACCAAATATTAAAGGAGCGAAACTTGACCAATGAGTTTGATCGAAGACCACATGCGATACCATGAAAAGAGTATCGTGCCGATCTTCTATAGTCTGAGTACTTGCATCTCGTCTAGGGTACTTGTAAACAAAATGTTTAACGAGCTACCACTATCAATCAATACTCGATTTACTCGACAGTTGTTGATGGTGGGTTCGACCACGATCGGAAAGTGACCTGGTCGAGTGGAACGGATCGGGCAGTCAACCTTCTCAAAAGACATGGTAACTTCCGACCACTTAGGTATCTTATTGACAAGAGGAGGGTCAATGGAGTTTACCTCGCGTTCGACTGCCTTAAGCTGTCGCTTTGACTCGTATGCCGATGAACCCCCAAAGATGTGGTCGATGGTGTGCTCAGGATCTTGAAATGACATCTCCTCGTTATCGTCTGACTGTGTATGACCACTAGCTTGCCCTACCTCTTCGAGGGTAGGAAGTGGTCCTTTACCATTATAGTAGTCCTCGAGTTTTTGTTGGAAAACTCGGCAGTTGTAAAGGTCATGTCCTTCCTTTTTATGGAAAGGACACTATCTAGGCTTATCATTCTTCCGTTCAGGGCACTTACCTTTGCCTCGATCGGAGTATTGTTTGGAACTTCGTGGTTCCTTATCACTTACAGCCAGGACCTCCTTGGAATCGTTGGCTTGAGGCTTTTGGTCCTTTGCCTTGTTCTTGGATTTCTTGGCCTTTTGTCCTTCTTATTGCTACTTTCACCAGCCTCTTGAGGATGCTTGTCATCTCGATTGATGATTTTGGTCCACTCATTGCTTGGCGGACGATCAGCGTCGATCGACCATCTCGAAGAATTCACTCTGACTGACGGAGGATTCAAAGCGATGTCTTAGTGATTCTTACGCTCGGACTCCTGGCAGAAGGTTCGATATGAGATGAGTCGAAACCTCGAAATTAAATTGCGAGCTGACTAAATTGTTTGATGAATTGGCGTAATGTCTTGTGGTCGTTACATCTTATCACATGCGAGTCGTCCTCCTTCCCAAAGGCGATGGTAGGTGCCTTGAAATTGATTAGTAGAAGGTCACAGAGGTGTTGCCACGAGTAGATCGACTCGAGTGGTTGGTTTAACAACCACGATCGAGTGGACCCTTCGAACCGGTCGGAAGGTAATTAGCCATGGCGCGCTCTCCTCCTGCTACTCGGACAGCGGTCGTGTAGATCTGAAGAAACTCGATGGGATTTTGATACCCATCAAATTTCTCCATGTTCCCTGGTCGAATCCGCGGTGTCCAGTGAACTGCTCGGAGGTCAGGCGAGAATGCCCGGCATCTGGTAATCACATCGTAATGCCTTCTTCACAAGAAGGAGGGATTGATGTCGCCAGGCGATTGTTCACGACGATACCTGGCAATGGGCGAATCTGACTTATGATAAGTCTCGATCCTACGAGGGTAATACTCCTCGTATTTTGTCTGCTATTGCAGACCTCTGGGTCGGAGTGGCGAATGATCGCCTCTCACAGGAGCTTTGACCATCGGCGTTTGTGGAACCCTTTTCGGTTTGGGAACAATGCAACTTCGGTGATCTCTATCACGATGAGTTATTGAATATTGGAAGGCTGTCGGTCGTCTTGCTATGACTTCAAGAATATTGTCGGCGGGGGCGTTCGAGCTTGCTCATCGTTAGCCCATGACCTTCGTGCGATCTCTTCGGCGAAGAGGTCGTAGCTAGGTGCTCGGGCAAGTTCTCGAGATGGGTTCTTGAGCAAGTCAATGATATGTTGGAGTTCCTGAGCTTCTTCCGACTGGTATTGGGTGCGCCCAGGCAAATTTCTTTGAGCCGCAACTCGTTTCCGTCGGATTGTTTCAGAATCGTCCATACCTGATCCTTGAGCTTGCCTTAGTGAAGTGTGATGATCTCGAGGATTTCTCGCACGCTCATCAGAGTATTGACTCTGTTCATCGCTGGAGATGTCCTCGCCATTGCCACGAGCGGTCGTAGGGTCCGATTGTCGAGGAGCATCCTCAATCCTGTCTCTAGGAGAGTTATTGCTACCTGAGGGAAGGACGAAGACCTCCCGTTGATGATCTCCACTTGCGCTTGAGGCCTCCTCGCTTGAGGAGTAGTCGAATGACGCTATCTAGCGACTTGGAGCAAACCCTTCTAGGAAGGGGAAATCCGGGTTATAGCCGTCTCCGTCAAGTAAGTGTGCCTGCATTGGGATGGTCGAACTTCGCGGGAGGCGTGTTAGATTGCATCCTTGGTGGGCTAATCGGAGAGAGAGAACTACCAGGTGCTAATGAAAATCCGGATTTACGACTTCCAAGAGTTGCTATGCTAAGTCGGACTGCCTCAGGTGGACTTGGACATTTGGAGAGGGAACCCTTACCGTGCTCTGAGCCTGCCTTGGGATAGTCCTTATTGTGGTCAGATAGACCCTTGCACTGTGAGGAAGCTGGTTCCTCATCTGGACGTATCGTTGTGGGGATAAAGATCCTTCCTCAACTCCATCGATGGTAGGGTCTCCTAGAGAATGAGCTCTGGGGGCGACGTCACCATTGGATGATACAGTACTCGGCTCGTAGTCGAAACCGGCATCCATGTCAATATCTGCGTAATCGGCCAAGTCGAACCACTTCTCCTCGTTCCATTCTCCTGCCATGAGAGCATGAGAGTTGGAAAAACAAAGAAAAGATGATGACTCGAAGATCCCCACGGTCGGCGCCAACTGTCGGTGTTTTAGAACTGAACTTACGTAAAGATTGTTTGATTCGGGGATTCCTCCAGGCTCAAAATCACGCAGAGAAGGAGACACGGGGATTTTTATACAGGTTCGGGCCTTCTCCTAAGAGAATAACAACCCTACTCCTGTGTGTATGTATTGAGTATGCTGAATTACAATGTCAAGAGAAAGACTAGAAAGATGCGCTTTGTGCTCTTCCTTCTTCTCCCCTGGTCCTTCTGATGATTCTGTCTTTTATAGTACTCGGAGTGTGCTGCTGTTCTTCCAGTCCAAAGGGGGCCTTAATGTTCCAGATTATAGAGCCGTTACTGCAGATTATTGTGAGAGAAGTAATGTTCCCACGTTGCGAGGCAATTATCACCATGATAGGGAGTTAAATCGTGCCATTATTCTAAGAGAATAATAGCATAGTTTACTACCCATATCTTTTAAATATGATGCGGAAGATACCCTGGTCGACTAGGCCCACATGTCTGTAAGCCACATCGACTAGAGACTGGTTGTAGAAGAGCTTACGACCAGGGGGTGGTCGTAGAATGGCTTACGACCATAAACTGATCGTAGAAGAGCTTACGATCAAGACATAGTCGTAGAAAGACTTACGACTATGGAATAGTCGTAGAAGGGCTTACGACTATGAGGTGGTCGTAGAAGAACTTACGACCTCCAGCTTCTCCCTTATGAATATTAAGGGGTATCCTTAAGAACCATATGATGTCATTATTATCCATAATATGAATTACAGATAAATAATTAAATGAGGATTATTGTATCCTCGTCAGGTAAGTTTTATTTATAACTGTCAAAATATTACAATCTTTTACTTCTCGAAGCCACCAGACTGATCGCTGCGTGTTGGAGACCCGACCTCTATTTCCTCTACAATCTTGTGTCCGAGAGGTGCCATTTCCTCAAATACTTTGGTTGCTTCCTATCCCTAGCAGTTGAAGTCTTCCTCAACAGTTTGGAGATTTATGGAGGGGTCGGAGACTTTCAGTTTTGCCAAAGCAAAACTAACTCCATTCTTGACAACTTCAAACTGGTCTGCGTATGGTTCTCTCGAGTTGGCTTGAGGACACTTCTGAGGTCTTCGAGTTGTTGGGCAAGGTAGTTGATCTTCTCTGTGGGGTCTCCTAAATTGGGCAGTTGCGTTCACGATCCCATATCGAAGAGCATCTTGTTGAAAGTTTTGACCTTTTCCTCAAGAGTTTGCTCAAAGGCTGCCTCCTTGTCGTGCTCAAACATAAGAGCTTTTCATGTTCTCTTTAACGCTTGAGTTTGCTCTGTACAATTAAACCAAAAGAAGGAAGCAGACTGGTTGAGCTTAGGACCGGTTACCTTCACACTTATTCTCAATAGTCTCAAGGACCTCCTTATGCACGGTAAATCGGTATTCGATCGTCGGTCCTTATTCTAACATTCTTCTTTGAGCTTGGTAATTATGACTTCTTTAGCCATAACTTCTTCTTTAAGCTTCTCCAAATCTATCAAACATGATAAAGGAGAGAATTAGTTAAAAGAAAAATATCCAAATGGTAAAGAAGGAGTGGAGAAGACACTAAAAGGGTGCTTACTTTCTAATTCGGAGTTCTTTTTCTCTAAGTGCTTTATTCCCTCGATCAGTTCTCCGACCACAGCGAAATTCTCCATCATATGCTACAAAAAATAGCAAACTTCTTTAAGTATTTTTCTTAAGAGAAAGGCTATTAAAAGTGGTCATAAAAGATTACCTGGATTGCCATGTTGTTATATTCGGCAAAAAAGGAGTTAGGACTTGTCTTTGCTTGTGGTCAAAATTCTTCCCCAAGCTTCATTAAGATCTTTGTCTTTGAAGATTTGGAAGCGATGAGGAAAGATAACTCTGTGAGAAGAACTCTCAGTAGGGGTCGGAACCTGTTGAGATTCCTCAGGAACCACCACCTCCGCAGGTGGGGTTGGAGCCACCACAAGTTCCTGAGCAAGCCCTGGTGTTGCCACCTACTCGGGGGCTGGCTCGACCTCTTCCTCGAGGGCTTTCTCTGAGGGGTGCTCTGGTTTGAATTAAGCTGGAATACGGAGGATCTACAATGATTAAGTAAAAAGCTCAAGACTCAAAAAGAAAAATGCACCAGAAGTAAGTACTTACATAAGTCCTTCTTTTCGTGTATATGTATCTGGTCATTTTCTTTGTCTTTAGCTTGAAGCGTTGAAGAAAAATTAGTTGCGCTCGCCTTTCTTTTCTTCTGTGCAACCAACTTCACCGATCCTGAGCCGGTAGGGCTGGTAAGACCCCTCACATCCTCCAACTGGAGGTCAGAAGAAATATTCTCGACAAGTTGATCGAGAATAAGATCCCTAACCATCTGGTCGGAGGGTGTGGATTCGTCAACCTCCAAAACTGTTGCTTTAGTAGCAACTGGCAGGTTCTAAGCGACCACATTGGGGTCTACGACAACCACCTAGTTAACAATCAAAGTTTATTAGGTGATAAAAATACTTCATCTAGAATGTACATTTCTGTTCGGTTACCTACCTCTGTAAGACCAACATCTTGAATGGTCGTAGGAGCGGTCGGAACGTCAATCGACTCACAACTTTCAGTGGCCCCATTGATCCTCAATCCGACCGACTGCATATCAAAGAGGATTTATGGTAAAACCGATCGAAAAACATATAAGTGATGAAAGGTGGTTGATATTTTTTTTACCTTAAGTCTCCCAGCCCTTTCTTTTGCGGAAACAACCGCTAAGATCCAAGAGAAATCAGCCTTCTCGCCAGGCTCTTCGGCGCAGATCATTTTGATCCGGAGACAGAGCTGTAAGGATAAACAAGAGGCTTTAGGATCACAGAAGTAATCAACCAATGTAAGTAAACTAGTCGGAATCTTTCAGGACTTACCCTCCTTAGAGTCTTTGAGTGCATCGTCACGACTAATGTACTAGAGCATCGGATGTGCTCTAATCCGGTGCTGAAGAAATCTTTTACTAGATGCGGGAGGTCAAACCCACGACACTAAGGAGTTGGATGGCTTCAACCTATCTCCTTATTTTTTCCCTCCTTCACGGAGGAGCACCACTCTGGATTCTCGGTCGCCTTCCTACCAACATCGTAAAGGCTGTCCTTTTAAGTGACCGTCATGTAAAACCAGCTTTTCTTCCATGACGACCACGAAGACTTTGAGTATATACAAATGTACTCATCGGCCTTTCCATCGTGGAGACGCAAAGTGCGCTCTCCAGGCGTACCAGTCGTCTTCCCTGTCTTCGCCATCCTGTAGTAGTACTTGAAGAGATCCAAATTTGCGGTAATCCCCAAGTACGCTTCACAGAGGTAGACGATAACATTGGGAAGAAAGGAGTGAACTAGCAACCTGAATCCACATTTGATATATGCGAGGAAAACAAGAATTTCTCCATCTTCGCCGCTCGGAGAATGCTCTTCGGCTGCTGATCTCCAAGAAATCAGGTCCTTGATAGGAAGCAACCCGATCTTCTCTAAGCTCTCAAGCTTCTTCTCGCTCAGATCAGAAGCCAACCAATTGAAGATACGATCTATCATGGCGGAGTTTTGGATAAAGGAAGAAAAGAGGTTGTAGAAGGTTGTGGACAAAAGAAGGTCGGAGGCGATTTTTTCTCTCAGGAGATGAAAAGGGAAAGCAAGAGGCGTAAAATCCTAAAGCCCTGCGCTAAAGGGGTTTTATAGCCCCAATTCTTTAACTGCATCAAGGAGTTACCTAGAGTCTAACAGACATGAACTAAAGTCCAACGGACAGAAAACTCTTTGGGTCTCAAAGCAGTTTCTCAACTTTAAAGTGAATACAAACCATCTCGTATATCACATGATTAAATGAGGGTCTGTCCGATACGACTTCATCAGAAGAAAGTGTTCACATGATCAGTTCATTTAAAGTTCAGGGACTAGCTGATGAGGATTAAAATCTCTGTATATTACTTTAATACATAATAAAAGACCACATGTCTTCATAGATGTAACCCCTAAGGCTAACGAACACTGTGGTCGTAAGAATTCGAGAGGTTACATAATGGGTACCTACTGTGGGATGAGGTCTGTCGTAGTCCCCGATCAGATGACCGCTCGTAGAAGGAATGAACTGGCATTTGGATGTAACTCTAAGTATATTCCTTACCGTGTGATGAATGGAGCACATGTCATATTTGGTCCATACCACGCGATGTTTCATAATCCAAAGACAATAACAACAACCACTCTATGGTTGTGTGTCTCCTGAACACACAAACCGCCCGAGCAGTTGATACTTTATCAACCATTGTCTCGCTCCGATCAGTCGCGACACTTCCAACAGACGCCTCTTCAAGGAGCAACTGTCACCTCTTCGACGGTTACTTAAAGATGGAGCGCGGAAGACAGTGGGCATCAGATTGAAGCACAGCAATCGGCATTAGATTCATGTTTCAAATCTGATTCTGCAATATAGCAAGCATTACGCTCAGTGTAATTAGGATTAGTCCACTACCTCGTCGAAGGCACCCCCTGTAATAAGCAGTTCATAGCAATAAAAAAGTCTCATTCTCTTCCAAGAACTCTTTGTCATTTTTCTCTTTTTATTTCGTAAGATCAGCGATTCGATCTTCGACAAGTAGAAAGAAATGAGAGTATTTTTGGGAAAAGTTGATAAAAAAATTTAACAGATGTGTTTGCAGTGACATAAAAGGGTATGGTTTCGACTTTTCAATAGCATGGAAGGGAGATGTCAATTTGCAATGACAAACCTGGGATTCAGAATATTCGCAGTGGCATATATATAAAGATTTTGCCCATAAAAATACTCTTAATTATATTATAAAGTGGAACATCAAATCAACTACAACAGACACAACACGGTATAGCTATTAGCCTACTAGCAAATAGATAATCTTAGGACTTAGTTAACATACAATCCAATGATTCATCCTTAGAGATGAGCACACTAGCTAGACCGAGTGTCAAGTTCTTCAGAGAAGCTCAAAAACCATATATCATCTTGCGTAGCGCCTCATCATCCTTCCAATCCAACAGACATAAACTGAACACAAACATCTTTGAGGGCATTGCAATAGTGTTGATCAGCCAGAGCTAGCGTAGTTGCCACGGTCTTTCCATCAAGCGTCCTGCACAGGATGAGCTCGCATATCGCCTTCAGCCTCTCCATGGAGTATCGGTCCGCCGCCTCGAGAAGATGCCGTATCATTTCCTTGTAGTCGTCTTCTCCAAGATCATCCGGGAGGACTAACTTGTCACTGTAGATGAAATGAAGGAGGGCCTTGAAGACCAAAGGCTGCATGTCGTCGATGGCGATCTGCCTCATTACCGTCTCCTTCATCGGCCCGTAGAGCTCCGCAATGAAGACCGGCGACCGCATGGCCAGCACGATCTTGTGCGCATGGAAAGCCTCTCCTCGAACGTCGAACGTGATGTCCACCCCGTCCTGCTGCTCCAGATGCCTGCCGAGATGATTCGACAAGTCCGAGGGCGGCACATTGGGTACGAAGGACACGATGGTCTGAGGCACCCATGTCTCGTCACTGAAGACGTCGACGACGCACTCGATCGTGAGGCAGTCGTCGCGGACGTACGCCGACGCTTCGAGGTCGCTCCTCCTCATGAACGCGCGGGTGCCCCTCTTGCCCTTGCACTTGTTGTGCTGGATCGAGTAGTCGAACACGATCGGCTGCGCCGCCCGGTACACGGAATGTGACAGCCCGGTGGCCCGGTCGATCAGCCTCAGGTCGAAGCGTGCCATGGCCTTGGCCTTGTTGCTCATGAGCTTGACGAAGACCGACACGAGCGCTTCGTGCGCCGGCCCGAATCCACCGGGGTAGAAGCGGACGGACCACTTGTAGCCGCCGACGGCGAAGGTGCCGGACCTGACGCACTCGCCGACGCCGAGGCCCTTGTTGAGGCTGTACCCGACGAGCTCGAACTGGTGCGTGCCGCGGACCGTCTGCGCCACGCATGTCGATCTTGTGTTCGGTGAGAGATGTAATGATGCCATTTGTGTTTGTTGGAGATCATGTATGAGCTCGTGTTGCTACCCTGATCCCGGCCATGAGCGCACGTGTATATATGCGGATGGAGAAGAAAGCAAGTTTCGAATATCTAAATCTTAAAGTTAATTAAAATATATCTACGAAGAGCACGAGGGCCGAGATAATTAAAACTAGAGATCGTGGAGATCGAAGAGGTTTTGTGAATTTTCCGGAGGCGTAAAGACTAATTAAAGAGAGAGAAAATGAGAAAGTATCGAGGTAAATTAAGCTCTTTGCTACGTACGATCTCCACTCTCCACTCCAGCGGTCAGTAATTCCGTTGATCTAGCTTCCGCGATGATTGGGAATTACGCTGCTTCTATGGACTGTCGAAGCATGCTTCCCTCAGCTTCTTGCAGCCATGTTGGTCATCCATGGCCAAAGTGGTCGACACGGTCTCAACGTCGATGCTCCTGCATAGGATGCGCTCGCAGATCAGCTTCAGCCTCGTCATGTTATACCTCTTGGCGGCGAGCAGAAAATGCCGGAGCATCTCCTTGTGGCCGTCTCCGGTGAGGCCGCTCGACGGGCAACGAGTCGGTGTAGGCGCAATGGAGGAGCGCCCTGAAAGACGCCAGCGGGATGTCGTCGTCGACGGTTATCTGGATCAAGCCTGCCGCCTTCTCCTTCTCTTGTCGTAGTTGTGCTTCTTCAAGAAGCGAGGAGCCTGCATGTCGAGCACGAAGCTATGGGCGGTGAAGGTCTCTCCTCCAACCTCCAAAGTCAAATCTGCTCCGTCGTCGGAGCCGAGCAGGCCGATGCCGGCGTGCGACGAGATGTTCGAGGGCCGCGGGTCGTTGAACGTGAGGCGGTCGTGGCAGACGTCGAGAACGCACTCGATCTTGAGGCAGTCGCCGCGAACGTACCCCGAGTCTTGGAGGTGGCTTCTCATGGCGAGCTCGTCGGTGCTCCAGTTGTTGGAGTCCTCGTTGCTGGAGTCGAACAGCGTCGGATCTGTCTCCCAGAAGACGGTATCCGGCTGCCCGGTGGCTTGGTCGATCAGCCGGAAGCCGACGTATGCCCACGCCACCGCGTCCTTGCTCACGAGCTCGACGAAGAGGGCTAGCTGGTCGGGGAAGTAGCCGATGGCCCAGTCGAGGCCGGTGACGGTGAATGTCCGCGAGAGGACGAAGCCGTCGTCGTCGCAGTGCTTCTTCCTGAGATCGCTGAAGCCGCGGACGTGGACGAGGTGCGTGCCCGCTGGCCGTCTCCGTCCGCGCAACGGGCAACGGCAGCATGGTCGACGCCATTGCATCAGGCGGAGCTACAGGGTATGCCGGGTATGCACCGGCATACCCTGCAATTCGAGCAGCGACGTCTTCTCTGGGAGATGGAAGGAGACGTTGTTCATGTATGCCACCTCAATGGACTCGTTGCTTCCTCCCCTCTTGCAGGATGCTTTGTTCCCTCTGCAGATGGAGCCCTTTCCGGCGTGATGAACAGGCGGCTCGTCGGCCGACCTCGGACCCGAGGCAGCAATGGATTACCGGGCAGGCGGTCAGGTTGCCATGGAAGTAGAAACGTCGTGATCGTGTCGTCTGGCCAGGCATCTCGGCGTGAGAGCTTCTTTGTCTGCAGCTGTGTGCATCGCTGGGGATATTCTTGTCTTGCCGACCCTCTCGAGATGAACACGGGATCTGGGGTCGAGCTTGGTGGTGGTTGGCATACCCTTAGACAAAATCCTAGATTAAGCCACATGCAAGAGATTCTAGTGCTAGGTGTTTGCTTATCGATTGGGATTGTGCGTGTGTATATGGAGATCGACGACGGCAGTGTTGGTGAATTGGAAGCATGCACGGATTCCGAGTTTGTGACTGAATCCAACAAGTGTAGTGTGCGGAGAAGATGGAAGTATGTAACTCTGAATCCGTGGGAAAACAGAATTGACAGATAGAGAAATTTTTAGGTCTATCAAAACCCAAATTTTCTTTTGATGTGTCAGTAGTACTAGACCTAGGCACTGGTCCGTGCATCTTTGGGCACGCCTACTGATGCGGCCGCAGTGCAAGCACAGTGTGAGCCGGGCTAATATGACACGACGGATAGGATAGTGCTGGGCCCGACGTCTAGGCACGATTGTGAGAACTCTATTAAGCTAAGCAATGTTAAACAGTATTACACATTAAAATAAACTTATCAATACAGTAATTACCAACGAATTGAATACATAACAAATCAAATTTCCATCATCATTTACAAACTCAGGATCATGAACCCGAAAATTCAAACTAATCTAAACAACACTCATCGATAATTAGCAGTAAATAAAATTCATCTAAACAAGAACAAAACATAAGCTCACTTGATATCAAACATGTCACCAAGCAATTTCATATAAAATTATATTATCAAGGGTTCATTAGCAAAATTTACAAGATGAATTCTCACAATAAAAATAAAAACCATAATGCAAGCTCAGAATCAATTCTGAAATTTCATTACAGGAAAATTAATACAAGAATCCAACACCCACATTATACCAACTTACCTTACATGCAGATAATCCGAAAATAGTATTAGAACCCACCTTTGAACCAATGGTCCATAACCCCACAGTACATTGTGAGAGCAATATGGATACGGCAAAGGCAAAAATGGTATGAATATGTCCAATGGAATGAACCAGCCAAAGCCTCCCCCACATAAATTCATTTCTCCTTCACAACCAACACCACAAAGGCATCTCCTTCACAAACCCTTTCATTCACAAACACAACAAGGAGCACCCACCAAAGCCAAGAGCAAGACCACCACAAGCTAGCACAAGCAAAAGGCAACCCGAGAGAACAAACCAAGCCAACAAGCAGAGCCAACATCACCCCCATTTCCTTCCTTCCAAACCAAAAGCCAACCCATTGCCTCCACAAGCAAGCAAGCACAAGCCTCACAACCAACCTATACAAAGCAAGCCAACCAAGAGCTCCACCGCCAACCGAAGAGGACAAAACAACAAGCCAACCCATGCCACTCCCTAAACCAAAACCATCACAAAGCCGCAAGCTCATCATGCCCTAGCCTAAATGCCATCTCCACCAAAAGGCCCCAACACCCACCTCTGATTTCATCGAGGAATCCTCCAAAGGAATCAATTAGGAATAGATCGGCTCGAATCAACATAAATTGCAAAGTGAATTACTAAATCAAACATACATCATCGTTATAACTCAGAGTCAATTACAAAAATCATTTGCAATCAAAGGTAAAACATTTAAAAAAACTCGAAATTAAATTACAGTAATTCTTTACATCAGAGCAACATACAAGAATCAATTACAAGAACTATTTGCAATAGAATTTACAATAGGAATTATTTCAACAAAATTATAGCGCTATCTCAAATCATTGAAATAATTACATCGGCAAGAGAATACAATCATACATCCAAATAATAATACAAGCTTCCATTGCAAGCATAAGTGAAATATTAATACAAATTCAGGATTATTTATAAGAGTTCGTTACAAGCAGAAATAAATCAATAATGCCATCTCTGAATAATTACAAGAATGTAGTGCATAAGACCTCAATATAAAAATTTGCAGCTTTGAATACATTACAAAAGAATAAAATAAAAATCTTGCATGCATATAGCCAAAGCCTTTCCTTGTCCATATATCGCCATCCAGTTGAACCCATTCTGTGGCCAATCCGAACCCTTGCCACCTTTCCATTATCCACCAAACAACCAAAAGACAAGTGGCAGACCAAATGCAGTAAATAGAGGTTAGAATAAAGAAGATTGTCGTCAGATTTCAGAAAGATCACCGAGGTTCCCAGACCAACCGAAAGTCAATCGGCACCGTCTCGCTTCCATAGGTCTCATCACTTGACGTTTATTAGAATATGACACTCACGTCGTATTGACTTACCTCAACCGCAAAAAATCCCACACATAGTGTTTTATTAACCAGTGGACCAAAGCGAAATAGTCCCTTGTGAGGGTAAAAGGGATAAGAGAGGGGCAATTTGGGAATGCAGGGGTGAGGGAGTGCAGTAGAGATCCTCTCGCCTTAAGTCCCTTCCTCTCACAAGCCTTCCCAAGGCCACAACACCAAGCCTCATTCCTTCGGCCAAAGGCGGCACAAAGCCAAGCTCCCACACACAAGCCCTTCATTTTCCAAGTCACAACCACGAGCAAACAAGAAAGCCTCGGTCACAAACCAAAGCCAACCCATCTCCATCCACTCCCGGTTCATCAACCAGCGGTAGAATAGGCCTGGTAGGCGACCCACAGGCTAGGTCGGTCCAAGTCGGCAGCATAAGGAGGGAGCCGGAGCCGATGGCGAAGGCGAAGGATACTAGGTAGCAATCTACTACATCTGGCCACATTTATGCACATGTAGACGGCGCCTTAGTGGAAAAAGGTAGATCTCAAGCTCCACAAAGGTGGGGATTTACCTTTTTCTTGCAGTGATGGATTCAGAATTTCATCGTGCCCTACGCTGGGCTCTACCATAGAACTAATCTACGATACAATGAGACTGCGCTAAAACCATGTAGTCTATTAAATTTCATCGTGTCCTACGCTGGGCTCTACCATAGCACTAACCTACGATATAATAAGACTGCGCTAAAACCACGTAGACTATACATTACTAATATTCTAAGCGTGTGCTAGCGCAAGCACTGCCTCGTGTGAGCACGTAAAAATTCGATGGGTCTTGGGTGCGAGGTGGGGTCGGGCGGGCAGGCCCGGCAACCGCAGGCACGATGGGCCATGAGCCACTGGCCAGACCC